>JAWNPH010000032.1:335000-935000 GCA_035047645.1 Drosophila merina
TACAAAGACTTGAAATCTGAGTGATCGTTTGTATGGCAGCTATATGATATGGTAGTCCGATCCGGACCGCACTATTACAAATCGTGTATGGCTATATCAAATAAATAAGTGTAGAATTCGGTTGCAATAGGTTGGAAAACAAAAAAATTTTCCATACAAAGACTTGTTTTCATATCGGTCGTTTGTATGGCAGCTATATGATATAGTGATGCGATCCGAATCAAACTTCCACAAATCATGTATAGCGATGTCATACAAATAAACTTTGAATTCGGTTGCGATAGCTTGTAGAACAAAAAAGTTGTCCATACAAAGACTTGAAATCTGATTGATCGTTTGTATGGCAGCTATATGATATAGTGGTCCGATCCGGACCGTACTATCACAAATCCTGTATGGCTATTTCGAACAAATTAATGTTGAATTCGGTTGCGATAGCTTGTAGAACAAAAAAGTTTTCCATACAAAGACTTGAAATCTGATTGATCGTTTGTATGGCAGCTATATGATATAGTGGTCCGATCCGGACCGTACTATCACAAATCGTGTGTGGTTATTTAAACAAATAAATGTTGAATTCGGTTGCGATAGCTTGTAGAACAAAAAAGTTTTCCATACCAAGACTTGAAATCTGATTGATCGTTTGTATGGCAGCTATATGATATTGTGGTCCGATCCGGACCGTACTATTACAAATCGTGTACGGCTATATCAAATAAATAAATATAGAATTCGGTTGCAATAGGTTGGAAAACAAAAAATTTTCCATACAAAGACTTGTTTTCATATCGGTCGTTTGTATGGCAGCTATATGATGTAGTAATCCGATCCGAATCAAACTTTCACAAATCATGTATAGCGATGTCAAACAAATTAACGTTGAATTCGGTTGCGATAGCTTGTAGAACAAAAAGTTTTCCACACAAAGACTTGAAATCTGATTGATCGTTTGTATGGCAGCTATATGATATAGTGGTCCGATCCTGACCGCACTATTACAAATCGTGTATGGCTATATTTAATAAATAAGTGTAGAATTCGGTTGCAATAGGTTGGAAAACAAAAAAATATTCCATGCAAAGACTTGTTTTCATATCGGTCGTTTGTATGGCAGCTATATGATAAAGTGGGATCACTACCATCCGAATCAAACTTTCACGAATCATGTATAGCGATGTCGAACAAATAAATGTTGAATTCGGTTGCAATAGCTTGTAGAACAAAAAAGTTTTCCATACAAAGACTTGAAATCTGATTGATCGTTTGTATGGCAGCTATATGATATAGAGCTCCGATCCGAATCAAACTTTTACAAATCATGTATAGCGATGTCGAACAAATAAATGTTGAATTCGGTTGCGATAGCTTGTAAAACAAAAAAGTTTTCTATACAAAGACTTGAAATCTGATTGATCGTTTGTATGGCAGCTATATGATATTGTGGTCCGATCCGAATCAAACTTTCACAAATCGTGTATGGCGATGTCTAACAAATTAATGTAGAATTCGGTTGCAATAGGTTGGAAACCAAAAAATTTTCCATACAAAGACTTGTTTTCAAATCGGTCGTTTGTATGACGGACAGACGGACATGGCTATATCGACTCGGCTGTTGATGCTGATCAAGAATATATATACTTTGTGGGGTCGGAGATGCTTCCTTTAATGCGTTTCACTTTTCTAGACAAAATTATAATACCCTTTTTCAAGGGTATAAAAAGTTTTCCATACAAAGACTTGTTTCCATATCGGTCGTTTCGTCTTCGATAAGCTTTTGCCCAGAACGGTTGTGTCAACAGCAAACTCTGCGATTGTTTATCCGCCTACGTAGTGAAGTTCTTATCAGTTCTTTCAATCAGTTCTTTTCTTTCTCTCATTCCACCTATTTACTCATAATTAAGCGACGAAAACTTTTCAACGGCGATGCTTTGGCATCTGCCACTGATAAAATGAAAAACTTAAAAAAGAAAAATATTAAAGGGGCAGATTCTGACTCCAGTCAATATGAAAACTATTAGCGCCCTCTACAAACTCTAGACAATGTCAATATTTATATGTGTGAAACCGAAGCACACGATGAAGTGATAATCAAACCACCTCCTATAACTCTAATCAAACAAAATACAAAATCAGTTCATGAAATCATGTCTACTCTTGGTATTGGAAAATATTATTTGCAAACAATCTCCATTGGCATAAAATATTTGTGGAAAGCATGGAGAAGTTTGTACAGCTTTCAACAAAACTCAAGGAACTTAAGTGGGAGTTCTACACCTATGCTACTAAATCTACAAAACCATACAAGGCCGTCCTATCTGGATTGGATAGGCTTCCAACCGACGTTGTGAAGACATTTCTAATTAATCTGGGATTGCAATGCACCGAAGTTAAAATAGTTGAAAAAAGAGTAAAATCGAATTACGACCTGTTACTGTACATTGTTTACTTTGTAAACAAAAGTGTAACAGTACAACAACTGCGTAACAATTTCAAGTATATTAACCACATGAAAGTACGATGGGATCACAAGTTAAAAAATGAAAACAAAATAACACAATGTTACAACTGTCAAATGTTTGGACATGGGTCAAACAATTGCTCAGTCAAAACCTCTTGTGCACACTGTGCCGGACCCCACACAACAGCTTCATGTACGAATACAAGCAACATAAAATGTACAAATTGTAAAGGAGAACACCCATCAACCGATAAGACTTGTCCATGCCGTTTGTATTATCTCAACCTGATCTCAAAGCGTTCGGCAATGCGAATGAGAAGAACCAACCTTGAAACTCAAATAACTGTACAGAGTAAAAGCAAAACTCTTGATAGTACGAGCTCTGGAAGTCCCCTCTCTTCGTCTACTCTAATTAAGAGAGTTCCTTCATTTACACATGGCAGCTACAGAGATGCACTCGTCAAAGAATCCACATCACCAAGAGAACCACCAACCAAACAAGAGCTTTTTTCTGCTGACGAAATTAATTCTCTACTCATAGATTTAATAAATAACTTAAGCACATGCTCCAACAAAGGAGAACAATTTCAAGTAATTTCAAACTTAGCAATTAAATATGTATATGCAAAGAAATAACTCAATTGATAATCTAATTATTATGGCATGGAATTCCCGTGCCGTTAAAAATAAGAGAGTAGAACTTATCAAATTTTTAGATGAAAATGAAATTCATGTGGCTGCGCTAAGTGAAACTTGGCTTACTCAAGACGATCGGCTTAACATTCCTAACTACACTGTGTATAGGTGCGATAGAACAGGCAGCAAAGGTGGCGGTGTTGCCATTATCGTGAGCAACAAAATAGAACACAAAAAAATTCCCAATATTAAAACTCATCTTATTGAAAACGTTGGCGTTGAAATCAAAACCAACTCTAATACTAACAACTTAAAAATTTACTCTGTGTACTTCCCTGGCAAAATGTTTACTAAATTCATGCAATAATTGCAAGGACCGAAATCATATGAAAAGCCAATTTAAGTCTGACTTACTGAAAATATCAAGGTTACAGGGCCATTTTATAGCCTGCGGTGACTTTAATTCTCGCCACAGGGCCTGGAACTGTATTCGAGCCAACTGTTGGGGTAACATTCTTAATGACCTTTCAGATCTAGGAAAACTCAATATTTTATGCAGTAACCAACCCACATATATTCCGATGTGCCACAAAGCGAAGCCCTCCACAATTGACATTTGTCTCACAAAATCTCCTGAAAAAATCACAAATCCAATAGTGGTAAACGATCTCTCTTCTGATCATTTACCAATAGTATTAAAATATTCAATAAATTTCATACTTACAGAAAAGTTACACCCAATTATCAGCAAAGCAAATTGGAAACTATTTAAGGAAATTATTAGTGATATGCTATTAGACATAGATTTTATTAATGACAATTCCTCGGTTTCAACTTCTGAAATTGATCTTCTAGCAAAATCCTTTACAGAAGCAGTAAATTACGCATTTCATGAGTCAGTTCCACACAAAAAAAACAAAAAAAAATCTGAAAATTACAAAATTCCCCAAGACATATGTGAACTGTTTAAAATAAGAAATTTAATCCAGAGAAAATGGATCAGAACAAGGTTGCCCATATTTAAAGCTAAATGTAACCACCTGAACTATATTATCAGGCAAAATTTATTTATACATAATAATGAACAATGGAACAATAAGCTTCAAAAACTGGATAAAAGTAGCAAACCCTTCTGGAACATAACGAAAGCATTAAAAAGCGAAAGCAATTTATACCCTGTCTTTATTCTGCAGATACAAGCTATGTTACAGGAGAAGAAAAAGCTAAAATACTTGCTGACACCTTTGAACAAAAGCATAAGTTAACAGATACACACTCAAATCAAGAAACTATCAACTTAGTCAAATCGACATTGCAGACCATTGAAAATAATTACATCCCCAACCAACAAATACTTCAAATTCAAAACTCTGAAATCTTATACATTATTAATGGTCTGGTGACAAGAAAATCTCCAGGGACTGATGGTATTCGTAACGTTTGTTTAAAGAATCTTCCTGCGATCGCTATTAGTTTTTTGTCTCAACTATTTAATCTCTGTTTTCGCATTGGTTATTTTCCTGACGCATGGAAAGTCGCCAAAGTAGTACCTATTGCTAAGCCAGGAAAACCTGCTAATACACCTGATAGTTATAGACCGATCAGTCTAGTGTGTGGCCTGTCAAAAATATTGGAAAAACTTATTAAAGTTAGATTGGTTGACTTCTTGGACATACACGGTATATTACCTTCTACACAATATGGATTTAGATCTGGACTAAACTGCATAACACCTTGCTTAAAACTTAAGAACTTCATTAAAGACAAATTAGAAAATAAACATTCAGTGGGGTTGGTCACACTTGACATCGAAGCAGCATTCGACACAGTCTGGCATGAGGGATTAGTTTACAAATTAATAAATATTAAAACGCCCTTATACCTTATAAAAATAATCCAAAACTTTTTGAAGCAACGTATATTTTACACTGACATCAACGGAGACCGATCCACGCAGCGATATATTTTAGCTGGAGTCCCGCAGGGTTCAGTTTTAGGGCCAATATTATTTAACATATACACACATGACATACCACAAGTAATTGATTGCAAACTTTCTTTATTTGCCGATGACGCAGCCATTTACACAGCTGGTATTTTATACAATGAAATAAGCAATCCTATCCAAAATTACATTAATATACTAGAGAAGTACTATCATAAGTGGAAGATTAAAATTAATCCTAACAAAACTAGCGCTGTCTTCTTTACTAAACGAAGAAAACCCTGTTATACACCTGATAGCTGCCTACAAATTTGTAACACTCCTATTCAATGGGTGAACAATGTTAGATATTTAGGTATACACTTTGATAAAAAACTGACGTTTAAATTTCATATTGGAGTCACAATTGACAAAATAAACAAAATAATTCGCATAATGTATCCAATTATTAATCGAAAATCAAAACTATCAACTCTAAACAAACTTATAATTTTTAAGACCATAATAAGGCCGGCTCTTATGTATGGTAGTCCCATATGGGGGAAATGTGCACAAACACACATTAAAAAAATCCAAATATGCCAAAACAAGGCATTAAAATTGTTATTAAATCTGCCGTACTACACAAGCACTAAATACATACACAGCATTGCTAAAATTTCAACTGTTAACAATATTTAAGTTAGTTTAGTTTTAAGTTAGGTTAGTAAATTCAAATTAAGGTTTTTTCCCCATTTTCCTTATAAATATATAGAATGTAAGCAAAATGTAAATCAATTTCATTTGTTAATATTAAAAGCAAAATTAATAATAATTCAGTTGAAAAGCAAATTAACGCTAAACTCTGGAACATATGATATAAAGTCACAAGCTTTAGTGCCAAAATATCGTTTTAAGGGATAAATAAAGCAAATAAATAAATAAATAAAAAAGACTTGTTTTCATATCGGTCGTTTGTATGGCAGCTATATGATATAGTGATCCGATCCGAATCAAACTTTCACAAACCATGTATAGCGATGTCGAACAATTAAAAGTTGAATTCGGTTGCGATAGCTTGTAGAACAAAAAAGTTTTCCATACGAAGACTTGAAATCTGATTGATCGTTTGTATGGCAGCTATATGATATAGTGGTCCGATCCGGACCGTACTATCACAAATCGTGTATGGCTAAATCAAATAAATAAATGTAGAATTCGGTTGCAATAGGTTGGAAAACAAAAAAATTTTCCGTACCAAGACTTGTTTTCACATCGGTCGTTTGTATGGCAGCTATATGATGTAGTAATCCGATCCGAATCAAACTTTCACAAATCATGTATAGCGATGTCAAACAAATTAACGTTAAATTCGGTTGCGATAGCTTGTAGAACAAAAAAGTTTTCCATACAAAGACTTGAAATCTGATTGATCGTTTGTATGGCAGCTATATGATATAGTAATCCGATCCGGACCGTACTATCACAAATCGTGTATGGCAATACCAAATAAGTAAATGTAGAATTCGGTTAGGTTGGAAAACAAAAAAATTTTCCATACAAAGACTTGTTTTCATAGCGGTCGTTTGTATGGCAGCTATATGATGTAGTAATCTGATCCGAATCAAACTTTCACAAATCATGTATAGCAATGTCAAACATATAAACCTTGAATTCGGTTGCGATAGGTTATAGAACAAAAAAGTTTTCCATACAAAGACTTGAAATCTGATTGATCGTTTGTATGGCAGCTACATGATATAGTGAAACGATCCGGACCAAACTTTCACAAATCGTGTATGGCTATTTCGAACAAATTAATGTTGAATTCGGTTGCGATAGCTTGTAGAACAAAAAAGTTTTCCATACAAAGACTTAAAATCTGATTGATCGTTTGTATGGCAGCTATATGATATAGTGGTCCGATCCGGACCGTACTATTACAAATCGTGTATGGCTAAATCAAATAAATAAATGTAGAATTCGGTTGCAATAGGTTGGAAAACAAAAAAATTTTCCGTACCAAGACTTGTTTTCACATCGGTCGTTTGTATGGCAGCTATATGATGTAGTAATCCGATGCGAATCAAACTTTCACAAATCATGTATAGCGATGTCAAACAAATTAACGTTGAATTCGGTTGCGATAGCTTGTAGAACAAAAAAGTTTTCCATACAAAGACTTGAAATCTGATTGATCGTTTGTATGGCAGCTATATGATATTGTGGTCCGATCCGAATCAAACTTTCACAAATCGTGTATGGCTATTTCAAACAAATAAATGTTGAATTCGGTTGCGATAGCTTGTAGAACAAAAAAGTTTTCCATACAAAGACTTGTTTTCATATCGGTCGTTTGTATGGCAGCTATATGATGTAGTAATCCGATCCGAATCAAACTTTCACAAATCATGTATAGCGATGTCAAACAAATAAACCTTGAATTCGGTTGCGATAGGTTATAGAACAAAAAAGTTTTCCATACAAAGACTTGAAATCTGATTGATCGTTTGTATGGCAGCTATATGATATAGTGGTCCGATCCGGAACGTACTATCACAAATCGTGTATGGCTAAATCAAATAAATAAATGTAGAATTCGGTTGCAATAGGTTGGAACACAAAAAAATTTTCCGTACCAAGACTTGTTTTCACATCGGTCGTTTGTATGGCAGCTATATGATGTAGTAATCCGATGCGAATCAAACTTTCACAAATCATGTATAGCGATGTCAAACAAATTAACGTTGAATTCGGTTGCGATAGCTTGTAGAAGAAAAAAGTTTTCCATACAAAGACTTGAAATCTGATTGATCGTTTGTATGGCAGCTACATGATATAGTGAAACGATCCGGACCAAACTTTCACAAATCGTGTATGGCTATTTCGAACAAATTAATGTTGAATTCGGTTGCAATAGCTTGTAGAACAAAAAAGTTTTCCATACAAAGACTTAAAATCTGATTGATCGTTTGTATGGCAGCTATATGATATAGTGGTCCGATCCGGACCGTACTATTACAAATCGTGTATGGCTAAATCAAATAAATAAATGTAGAATTCGGTTGCAATAGGTTGGAAAACAAAAAAATTTTCCGTACCAAGACTTGTTTTCACATCGGTCGTTTGTATGGCAGCTATATGATGTAGTAATCCGATGCGAATCAAACTTTCACAAATCATGTATAGCGATGTCAAACAAATTAACGTTGAATTCGGTTGCGATAGCTTGTAGAACAAAAAAGTTTTCCATACAAAGACTTGAAATCTGATTGATCGTTTGTATGGCAGCTATATGATATTGTGTTCCGATCCGAATCAAACTTTCACAAATCGTGTATGGCTATTTCAAACAAATAAATGTTGAATTCGGTTGCGATAGCTTGTAGAACAAAAAAGTTTTCCATACAAAGACTTGAAATCTGATTGATCGTTTGTATGGCAGCTATATGATATAGTGGTCCGATCCGGACCGTACTATCACAAATCGTGTATGGCTAAATCAAATAAATAAATGTAGAATTCGGTTGCAATAGGTTGGAAAACAAAAAAATTTTCCGTACCAAGACTTGTTTAAACATCGGTCGTTTGTATGGCAGCTATATCATGCAGTAATCCGATCCGAATCAAACTTTCACAAATCATGTATAGCGATGTCAAACAAATTAACGTTGAATTCGGTTGCGATAGCTTGTAGAACAAAAAAGTTTTCCATACAAAGACTTGAAATCTGATTGATCGTTTGTATGGCAGCTATATGATATAGTGGTCCGATCCGGAACGTACTATCACAAATCGTGTATGGCTAAATCAAATAAATAAATGTAGAATTCGGTTGCAATAGGTTGGAAAACAAAAAAAATTTTCCGTACCAAGACTTGTTTTCACATCGGTCGTTTGTATGGCAGCTATATGATGTAGTAATCCGATGCGAATCAAACTTTCACAAATCATGTATAGCGATGTCAAACAAATTAACGTTGAATTCGGTTGCGATAGCTTGTAGAAGAAAAAAGTTTTCCATACAAAGACTTGAAATCTGATTGATCGTTTGTATGGCAGCTACATGATATAGTGAAACGATCCGGACCAAACTTTCACAAATCGTGTATGGCTATTTCGAACAAATTAATGTTGAATTCGGTTGCGATAGCTTGTAGAACAAAAAAGTTTTCCATACAAAGACTTAAAATCTGATTGATCGTTTGTATGGCAGCTACATGATATAGTGAAACGATCCGGACCAAACTTTTACAAATCGTGTATGGCTATTTCGAACAAATTAATGTTGAATTCGGTTGCGATAGCTTGTAGAACAAAAAGTTTTCCATACAAAGACTTAAAATCTGATTGATCGTTTGTATGGCAGCTATATGATATAGTGGTCCGATCCGGACCGTACTATCACAAATCGTGTATGGCTAAATCAAATAAATAAATGTAGAATTCGGTTGCAATAGGTTGGAAAACAAAAAAATTTTCCGTACCAAGACTTGTTTTCACATCGGTCGTTTGTACGGCAGCTATATGATGTAGTAATCCGATGCGAATCAAACTTTCACAAATCATGTATAGCGATGTCAAACAAATTAACGTTGAATTCGGTTGCGATAGCTTGTAGAACAAAAAAGTTTTCCATACAAAGACTTGAAATCTGATTGATCGTTTGTATGGCAGCTATATGATATTGTGGTCCGATCCGAATCAAACTTTCACAAATCGTGTATGGCTATTTCAAACAAATAAATGTTGAATTCGGTTGCGATAGCTTGTAGAACAAAAAGTTTTCCATACAAAGACTTGAAATCTGATTGATCGTTTGTATGGCAGCTATATGATATAGTGGTCCGATCCGGACCGTACTATCACAAATCGTGTATGGCTAAATCAAATAAATAAATGTAGAATTCGGTTGCAATAGGTTGGAAAACAAAAAAATTTTCCGTACCAAGACTTGTTTTCACATCGGTCGTTTGTATGTCAGCTATATCATGCAGTAATCCGATCCGAATCAAACTTTCACAAATCATGTATAGCGATGTCAGACAATTTTGCGTTAAATTCGGTTGCGATAGCTTGTAGAACAAAAAAGTTTTCCATACAAAGACTTGAAATCTGATTGATCGTTTGTATGGCAGCTATATGATATAGTGGTCCGATCCGAACCGTACTATCACAAATCATGTATAGCGATCTCAAACAAATAAATGTTGAATTCGGTTGCGATAGCTTGGAAAACAAAAAACTTTTCCATACAAAGACTTGTTTTCATATCGGTCGTTTGTATGGCAGCTATATGATGTAGTAATCCGATCCGAATCAAACTTTCACAAATCATGTATAGCGATGTCAAACAAATTAACGTTGAATTCGGTTGCGATAGCTTGTAGAACAAAAAAGTTTTCCATACAAAGACTTGAAATCTGATTGATCGTTTGTATGGCAGCTATATGATATAGTGGTCCGATCCGGACCGTACTATCACAAATCGTGTATGGCTAAATCAAATAAATAAATGTAGATTCGGTTGCAATAGGTTGGAAAACAAAAAAATTTTCCGTACCAAGACTTGTTTTCACATCGGTCGTTTGTATGGCAGCTATATGATGTAGTAATCCGATCCAAATCAAACTTTCACAAATCATGTATAGCGATGTCAAACAAATTAGCGTTAAATTCGGTTGCGATAGCTTGTAGAACAAAAAAGTTTTCTATACAAAGACTTGAAATCTGATTGATCGTTTGTATGGCAGCTATATGATATAGTGGTCCGATCCGGACCGTACTATCACAAATCGTGTATGGCTAAATCAAATAAATAAATGTAGAATTCGGTTGCAATAGGTTGGAAAACAAAAAAATTTTCCGTACCAAGACTTGTTTTCACATCGGTCGTTTGTATGGCAGCTATATGATGTAGTAATCCGATCCGAATCAAACTTTCACAAATCATGTATAGCGATGTCAAACAAATTAACGTTGAATTCGGTTGCGATAGCTTGTAGAACAAAAAAGTTTTCCATACAAAGACTTGAAATCTGATTGATCGTTTGTATGGCAGCTATATGATATTGTGGTCCGATCCGAATCAAACTTTCACAAATCGTGTATGGCTATGTCAAACAAATAAATGTTGAATTCCGTTGCGATAGCTTGTAGAACAAAAAAGTTTTCCATACAAAGACTTGAAATCTGATTGATCGTTTGTATGGCAGCTATATGATATAGTGGTCCGATCCGGACCGTACTATCACAAATCGTGTATGGCAATACCAAATAAATAAATGTAGAATTCGGTTGCAATACGTTGGAAAACAAAAAAATTTTCCATACAAAGACTTGATTTCATAGCGGTCGTTTGTATGGCAGCTATATGATGTATTAATCCGATCCAAATCAAACTTTCACAAATCATGTATAGCGATGTCAAACAAATTAGCGTTAAATTCGGTTGCGATAGCTTGTAGAACAAAAAAGTTTTCCATACAAAGACTTGAAATCTGATTGATCGTTTGTATGGCAGGTATATGATATAGTGATCCGATCCGGACCAAACTTTCACAAATCGTGTATGGCTATGTCAAACAAATAAATGTTGAATTCGGTTGCAATAGGTTGGAAAACAAAAAAATTTTCCATACAAAGACTTGTTTTCAAATCGGTCGTTTGTATGACGGACAGACGGACATGGCTATATCGACTCGGCTGTTGATGCTGATCAAGAATATATATACTTTGTGGGGTCGGAGATGCTTCCCTTAATGCGTTACACTTTTCTAGACAAAATTATAATACCCTTTTTCAAGGGTATAAAAAGTTTTCCATACAAAGACTTGAAATCTGATTGATCGTTTGTATGGCAGCTATATGATATAGTGGTCCGATCCGGACCGTACTATCACAAATCGTGTATGGCTATTTCGAACAAATAAATGTTGAATTCGGTTGCGATAGCTTGTAGAACAAAAAAGTTTTCCATACAAAGACTTGAAATCTGATTGATCGTTTGTATGGCAGCTATATGATATAGTGGTCCGATCCGGACCGTACTATCACAAATCGTGTATGGCTAAATCAAATAAATAAATGTAGAATTCGGTTGCAATAGGTTGGAAAACAAAAAAATTTTCCGTACCAAGACTTGTTTTCACATCGGTCGTTTGTATGGCAGCTATATGATGTAGTAATCCGATCCGAATCAAACTTTCACAAATCATGTATAGCGATGTCAAACAAATTAACGTTGAATTCGGTTGCGATAGCTTGTAGAACAAAAAAGTTTTCCATACAAAGACTTGAAATCTGATTGATCGTTTGTATGGCAGCTATATGATATTGTGGTCCGATCCGAATCAAACTTTCACAAATCGTGTATGGCTATTTCAAACAAATAAATGTTGAATTCGGTTGCGATAGCTTGTAGAACAAAAAAGTTTTGCATACAAAGACTTGAAATCTGATTGATCGTTTGTATGGCAGCTATATGATATAGTGGTCCGATCCGGACCGTACTATCACAAATCGTGTATGGCTAAATCAAATAAATAAAGGTAGAATTCGGTTGCAATAGGTTGGAAAGCAAAAAAATTTTCCGTACCAAGACTTGTTTTCACATCGGTCGTTTGTATGGCAGCTATATCATGCAGTAATCCGATCCGAATCAAACTTTCACAAATCATGTATAGCGATGTCAAACAAATTAGCGTTAAATTCGGTTGCGATAGCTTGTAGAACAAAAAAGTTTTCCATACAAAGACTTGAAATCTGATTGATCGTTTGTATGGCAGCTATATGATATTGTGGTCCGATCCAAATCAAACTTTCACAAATCGTGTATGGCTATGTCTAACAAATTAATGTAGAATTCGGTTGCAATAGGTTGGAAAACAAAAAAAATTTTCCATACAAAGACTTGTTTTCAAATCGGTCGTTTGTATGACGGACAGACGGACATGGCTATATCGACTCGGCTGTTGACGCTGATCAAGAATATATATACTTTGTGGGGTCGGAGATGCTTCCTTTAATGCGTTACACTTTTCTAGACAAAATTATAATACCCTTTTACAAGGGTATAAAAAGTTTTCCATATCGGTAGTTTGTATGGCAGCTATATGATATAGTGATCCGATCCGAATCAAACTTTCTCAAATCGTGTATGGCTATGTCAAACAAATAAATGTTGAATTCGGTTGCGATAGCTTGTAGAACAAAAAAGTTTTCCATACAAAGACTTGAAATCAGATTGATCGTTTGTATGGCAGCTATATGATATAGTGGTCCGATCCGGACCAAACTTTCTCAAATCGTGTATGGCTATGTCAAACAAATAAATGTTGAATTCGGTTGCGATAGCTTGTAGAACAAAAAAGTTTTCCATACAAAGACTTGAAATCTGATTGATCGTTTGTATGGCAGCTATATGATATAGTGGTCCGATCCGGACCGTACTATCACAAATCGTGTATGGCAATACCAAATAAATAAATGTAGAATTCGGTTGCAATAGGTTGGAAAACAAAAAATTTTCCATACAAAGACTTGATTTCATAGCGGTCGTTTGTATGGCAGCTATATGATGTATTAATCCGATCCAAATCAAACTTTTACAAATCATGTATAGCGATGACAAACAAATAAACCTTGAATTCGGTTGCGATAGGTTATAGAACAAAAAAGTTTTCCATACAAAGACTTAAAATCTGATTGATCGTTTGTATGGCAGCTATATGATATAGTGGTACGATCCGGACCAAACTTTCTCAAATCGTGTATGGCTATGTCAAACAAATAAATGTTGAATTCGGTTGCGATAGCTTGTAGAACAAAAAAGTTTTCCATACAAAGACTTGAAATCAGATTGATCGTTTGTATGGCAGCTATATGATATAGTGGTCCGATCCGGACCAAACTTTCTCAAATCGTGTATGGCTATGTCAAACAAATAAATGTTGAATTCGGTTGCGATAGCTTGTAGAACAAAAAAGTTTTCCATACAAAGACTTGAAATCTGATTGATCGTTTGTATGGCAGCTATATGATATTGTGGTCCGATCCGGACCAAACTTTCACAAATCGTGTATGGCTATGTCAAACAAATAAATGTTGAATTCGGTTGCAATAGGTTGGAAAACAAAAAAATTTTCCATACAAAGACTTGTTTTCACAGCGGTCGTTTGTATGGCAGCTATATGATGTAGTAATCTGATCCAAATCAAACTTTCACAAATCATGTATAGCAATGTCAAACATATAAACCTTGAATTCGGTTGCGATAGGTTATAGAACAAAAAAGTTTTCTATACAAAGACTTGAAATCTGATTGATCGTTTGTATGGCAGCTATATGATATAGTGAAACGATCCGGACCAAACTTTCCCAAATCGTGTATGGCTATTTCGAACAAATAAATGTTGAATTCGGTTGCGATAGCTTGTAGAACAAAAAAGTTTTCCATACAAAGACTTGAAATCTGATTGATCGTTTGTATGGCAGCTATATGATATAGTGGTCCGATCCGGACCGTACTATCACAAATCGTGTATGGCTAAATCAAATAAATAAATGTAGAATTCGGTTGCAATAGGTTGGAAAACAAAAAAAATTTTCCGTACCAAGACTTGTTTTCACATCGGTCGTTTGTATGGCAGCTATATGATGTAGTAATCCGATCCGAATCAAACTTTCACAAATCATGTATAGCTATGTCAAACAAATAAATGTTGAATTCGGTTGCGATAGCTTGTAGAACAAAAAAGTTTTCCATACAAAGACTTGAAATCTGATTGATCGTTTGTATGGCAGCTATATGATATTGTGGTCCGATCCGAATCAAACTTTCACAAATCGTGTATGGCTATTTCAAACAAATAAATGTTGAATTCGGTTGCGATAGCTTGTAGAACAAAAAAGTTTTGCATACAAAGACTTGATATCTGATTGATCGTTTGTATGGCAGCTATATGATATAGTGGTCCGATCCGGACCGTACTATCACAAATCGCGTATGGCTAAATCAAATAAATAAATGTAGAATTCGGTTGCAATAGGTTGGAAAGCAAAAAAAAATTTTCCGTACCAAGACTTGTTTTCACATCGGTCGTTTGTATGGCAGCTATATCATGCAGTAATCCGATCCGAATCAAACTTTCACAAATCATGTATAGCGATGTCAAACAAATTAGCGTTAAATTCGGTTGCGATAGCTTGTAGAACAAAAAAGTTTTCCATACAAAGACTTAAAATCTGATTGATCGTTTGTATGGCAGCTATATGATATAGTGGTCCGATCCGGACCGTACTATCACAAATCGTGTATGGCTAAATCAAATAAATAAATGTAGAATTCGGTTGCAATAGGTTGGAAAACAAAAAAATTTTCCATACAAAGACTTGATTTCATAGCGGTCGTTTGTATGGCAGCTATATGATGTATTAATCCGATCCAAATCAAACTTTCACAAATCATGTATAGCGATGACAAACAAATAAACCTTGAATTCGGTTGCGATAGGTTATAGAACAAAAAAGTTTTCCATACAAAGACTTAAAATCTGATTGATCGTTTGTATGGCAGCTATATGATATTGTGGTCCGATCCGGACCAAACTTTCACAAATCGTGTATGGCTATGTCAAACAAATAAATGTTGAATTCGGTTGCAATAGGTTGGAAAACAAAAAAATTTTCCATACAAAGACTTGTTTTCACAGCGGTCGTTTGTATGGCAGCTATATGATGTAGTAATCTGATCCAAATCAAACTTTTACAAATCATGTATAGCAATGTCAAACATATAAACCTTGAATTCGGTTGCGATAGGTTATAGAACAAAAAAGTTTTCTATACAAAGACTTGAAATCTGATTGATCGTTTGTATGGCAGCTATATGATATAGTGAAACGATCCGGACCAAACTTTCCCAAATCGTGTATGGCTATTTCGAACAAATAAATGTTGAATTCGGTTGCGATAGCTTGTAGAACAAAAAAGTTTTCCATACAAAGACTTGAAATCTGATTGATCGTTTGTATGGCAGCTATATGATATAGTGGTCCGATCCGGACCGTACTATCACAAATCGTGTATGGCTAAATCAAATAAATAAATGTAGAATTCGGTTGCAATAGGTTGGAAAACAAAAAAATTTTCCGTACCAAGACTTGTTTTCACATCGGTCGTTTGTATGGCAGCTATATGATGTAGTAATCCGATCCGAATCAAACTTTCACAAATCATGTATAGCTATGTCAAACAAATAAATGTTGAATTCGGTTGCGATAGCTTGTAGAACAAAAAAGTTTTCCATACAAAGACTTGAAATCTGATTGATCGTTTGTATGGCAGCTATATGATATTGTGGTCCGATCCGAATCAAACTTTCACAAATCGTGTATGGCTATTTCAAACAAATAAATGTTGAATTCGGTTGCGATAGCTTGTAGAACAAAAAAGTTTTGCATACAAAGACTTGAAATCTGATTGATCGTTTGTATGGCAGCTATATGATATAGTGGTCCGATCCGGACCGTACTATCACAAATCGTGTATGGCTAAATCAAATAAATAAATGTAGAATTCGGTTGCAATAGGTTGGAAAGCAAAAAAAATTTTCCGTACCAAGACTTGTTTTCACATCGGTCGTTTGTATGGCAGCTATATCATGCAGTAATCCGATCCGAATCAAACTTTCACAAATCATGTATAGCGATGTCAAACAAATTAGCGTTAAATTCGGTTGCGATAGCTTGTAGAACAAAAAAGTTTTCCATACAAAGACTTGAAATCTGATTGATCGTTTGTATGGCAGCTATATGATATAGTGGTCCGATCCGGACCGTACTATCACAAATCGTGTATGGCTAAATCAAATAAATAAATGTAGAATTCGGTTGCAATAGGTTGGAAAACAAAAAAATTTTCCATACAAAGACTTGATTTCATAGCGGTCGTTTGTATGGCAGCTATATGATGTATTAATCCGATCCAAATCAAACTTTCACAAATCATGTATAGCGATGACAAACAAATAAACCTTGAATTCGGTTGCGATAGGTTATAGAACAAAAAAGTTTTCCATACAAAGACTTGAAATCTGATTGATCGTTTGTATGGCAGCTATATGATATAGTGATCCGATCCGGACCAAACTTTCACAAATCGTGTATGGCTATGTCAAACAAATAAATGTTGAATTCGGTTGCAATAGGTTGGAAAACAAAAAAATGTTCCATACAAAGACTTGTTTTCAAATCGGTCGTTTGTATGACGGACAGACGGACATGGCTATATCGACTCGGCTGTTGATGCTGATCAAGAATATATATACTTTGTGGGGTCGGAGATGCTTCCCTTAATGCGTTACACTTTTCTAGACAAAATTATAATACCCTTTTTCAAGGGTATAAAAAGTTTTCCATACAAAGACTTGAAATCTGATTGATCGTTTGTATGGCAGCTATATGATTTAGTGGTCCGATCCGGACCGTACTATCACAAATCGTGTATGGCAATACCAAATAAATAAATGTAGAATTCGGTTGCAATAGGTTGGAAAACAAAAAAATTTTCCGTACCAAGACTTGTTTTCACATCGGTCGTTTGTATGGCAGCTATATCATGCAGTAATCCGATCCGAATCAAACTTTCACAAATCATGTATAGCGATGTCAAACAAATTAGCGTTAAATTCGGTTGCGATAGCTTGTAGAACAAAAAAGTTTTCCATACAAAGACTTGAAATCTGATTGATCGTTTGTATGGCAGCTATATGATATAGTGGTCCGATCCGGACCGTACTATCACAAATCATGTATAGCGATCTCAAACAAATAAATGTTGAATTCGGTTGCGATAGCTTGGAAAACAAAAAACTTTTCCATACAAAGACTTGTTTTCATATCGGTCGTTTGTATGGCAGCTATATGATGTAGTAATCCGATCCGAATCAAACTCTCACAAATCATGTATAGCGATGTCAAACAAATTAGCGTTAAATTCGGTTGCGATAGCTTGTAGAACAAAAAAGTTTTCCATACAAAGACTTGAAATCTGATTGATCGTTTGTATGGCAGCTATATGATATAGTGGTCCGATCCGGACCGTACTATCACAAATCATGTATAGCGATCTCAAACA
This sequence comes from Drosophila merina, assembly GCA_035047645.1. Lineage (NCBI taxonomy): Eukaryota > Metazoa > Arthropoda > Insecta > Diptera > Drosophilidae > Drosophila > Drosophila merina. Next base: position 353,156 of record JAWNPH010000032.1, read on the forward strand.
AATAAATGTTGAATTCGGTTGCAATAGGTTGGAAAACAAAAAAATTTTCCATACAAAGACTTGTTTTCATATCGGTCGTTTGTATGGCAGCTATATGATATAGTGATCCGATCCGAATCAAACTTTTACAAATCATGTATAGCAATGTCAAACAAATTAGCGTTAAACTCGGTTGCGATAGCTTGTAGAACAAAAAGTTTTCCATACAAAGACTTGAAATCTGATTGATCGTTTGTATGGCAGCTATATGATATAGTGGTCCGATCCGGACCGTACTATCACAAATCATGTATAGCGATCTCAAACAAATAAATGTTGAATTCGGTTGCGATAGCTTGGAAAACAAAAAACTTTTCCATACAAAGACTTGTTTTCATATCGGTCGTTTGTATGGCAGCTATATGATGTAGTAATCCGATCCGAATCAAACTCTCACAAATCATGTATAGCGATGTCAAACAAATTAATGTTGAATTCGGTTGCGATAGCTTGTAGAACCAAAAAGTTTTGCATACAAAGACTTGAAATCTGATTGATCGTTTGTATGGCAGCTATATGATATAGTGGTCCGATCCGGACCGTACTATCACAAATCGTGTATGGCTAAATCAAATAAATAAATGTAGAATTCGGTTGCAATAGGTTGGAAAGCAAAAAAATTTTCCGTACCAATACTTGTTTTCACATCGGTCGTTTGTATGGCAGCTATATCATGCAGTAATCCGATCCGAATCAAACTTTCACAAATCATGTACAGCGATGTCAAACAAATTAGCGTTAAATTCGGTTGCGATAGCTTGTAGAACAAAAAGTTTTCCATACAAAGACTTGAAATCTGATTGATCGTTTGTATGGCAGCTATATGATATAGTGGTCCGATCCGGACCGTACTATCACAAATCATGTATAGCGATCTCAAACAAATAAATGTTGAATTCGGTTGCGATAGCTTGGAAAACAAAAAAGTTTTCCATACAAAGACTTGAAATCTGATTGATCGTTTGTATGGCAGCTATATGATATAGTGGTCCGATCCGGACCGTACTATCACAAATCGTGTATGGCTAAATCAAATAAATAAATGTAGAATTCGGTTGCAATAGGTTGGAAAACAAAAAATTTTCCATACAAAGACTTGATTTCATAGCGGTCGTTTGTATGGCAGCTATATGATGTATTAATCCGATCCAAATCAAACTTTCACAAATCATGTATAGCGATGACAAACAAATAAACCTTGAATTCGGTTGCGATAGGTTATAGAACAAAAAAGTTTTCCATACAAAGACTTGAAATCTGATTGATCGTTTGTATGGCAGCTATATGATATAGTGATCCGATCCGGACCAAACTTTCACAAATCGTGTATGGCTATGTCAAACAAATAAATGTTGAATTCGGTTGCAATAGGTTGGAAAACAAAAAAATGTTCCATACAAAGACTTGTTTTCAAATCGGTCGTTTGTATGACGGACAGACGGACATGGCTATATCGACTCGGCTGTTGATGCTGATCAAGAATATATATACTTTGTGGGGTCGGAGATGCTTCCCTTAATGCGTTACACTTTTCTAGACAAAATTATAATACCCTTTTTCAAGGGTATAAAAAGTTTTCCATACAAAGACTTGAAATCTGATTGATCGTTTGTATGGCAGCTATATGATTTAGTGGTCCGATCCGGACCGTACTATCACAAATCGTGTATGGCAATACCAAATAAATAAATGTAGAATTCGGTTGCAATAGGTTGGAAAACAAAAAAATTTTCCGTACCAAGACTTGTTTTCACATCGGTCGTTTGTATGGCAGCTATATCATGCAGTAATCCGATCCGAATCAAACTTTCACAAATCATGTATAGCGATGTCAAACAAATTAGCGTTAAATTCGGTTGCGATAGCTTGTAGAACAAAAAAGTTTTCCATACAAAGACTTGAAATCTGATTGATCGTTTGTATGGCAGCTATATGATATAGTGGTCCGATCCGGACCGTACTATCACAAATCATGTATAGCGATCTCAAACAAATAAATGTTGAATTCGGTTGCGATAGCTTGGAAAACAAAAAAGTTTTCCATACAAAGACTTGAAATCTGATTGATCGTTTGTATGGCAGCTATATGATATAGTGGTCCGATCCGGACCGTACTATCACAAATCGTGTATGGCTAAATCAAATAAATAAATGTAAAATTCGGTTGCAATAGGTTGGAAAACAAAAAAATTTTCCATACAAAGACTTGATTTCATAGCGGTCGTTTGTATGGCAGCTATATGATGTATTAATCCGATCCAAATCAAACTTTCACAAATCATGTATAGCGATGACAAACAAATAAACCTTGAATTCGGTTGCGATAGGTTATAGAACAAAAAAAGTTTTCCATACAAAGACTTGAAATCTGATTGATCGTTTGTATGGCAGCTATATGATATAGTGATCCGATCCGAATCAAACTCTCACAAATCATGTATAGCGATGTCAAACAAATTAGCGTTAAATTCGGTTGCGATAGCTTGTAGAACAAAAAAGTTTTCCATACAAAGACTTGAAATCTGATTGATCGTTTGTATGGCAGCTATATGATATAGTGGTCCGATCCGGACCGTACTATCACAAATCATGTATAGCGATCTCAAACAAATAAATGTTGAATTCGGTTGCAATAGGTTGGAAAACAAAAAAATTTTCCATACAAAGACTTGTTTTCATATCGGTCGTTTGTATGGCAGCTATATGATATAGTGATCCGATCCGAATCAAACTTTTACAAATCATGTATAGCAATGTCAAACAAATTAGCGTTAAACTCGGTTGCGATAGCTTGTAGAACAAAAAAGTTTTCCATACAAAGACTTGAAATCTGATTGATCGTTTGTATGGCAGCTATATGATATAGTGGTCCGATCCGGACCGTACTATCACAAATCATGTATAGCGATCTCAAACAAATAAATGTTGAATTCGGTTGCGATAGCTTGGAAAACAAAAAACTTTTCCATACAAAGACTTGTTTTCATATCGGTCGTTTGTATGGCAGCTATATGATGTAGTAATCCGATCCGAATCAAACTCTCACAAATCATGTATAGCGATGTCAAACAAATTAATGTTGAATTCGGTTGCGATAGCTTGTAGAACCAAAAAGTTTTGCATACAAAGACTTGAAATCTGATTGATCGTTTGTATGGCAGCTATATGATATAGTGGTCCGATCCGGACCGTACTATCACAAATCATGTATAGCGATCTCAAACAAATAAATGTTGAATTCGGTTGCGATAGCTTGGAAAACAAAAAACTTTTCCATACAAAGACTTGTTTTCATATCGGTCGTTTGTATGGCAGCTATATCATGCAGTAATCCGATCCGAATCAAACTTTCACAAATCATGTACAGCGATGTCAAACAAATTAGCGTTAAATTCGGTTGCGATAGCTTGTAGAACAAAAAAGTTTTCCATACAAAGACTTGAAATCTGATTGATCGTTTGTATGGCAGCTATATGATATAGTGGTCCGATCCGGACCGTACTATCACAAATCATGTATAGCGATCTCAAACAAATAAATGTTGAATTCGGTTGCGATAGCTTGGAAAACAAAAAAGTTTTCCATACAAAGACTTGAAATCTGATTGATCGTTTGTATGGCAGCTATATGATATAGTGGTCCGATCCGGACCGTACTATCACAAATCGTGTATGGCTAAATCAAATAAATAAATGTAAAATTCGGTTGCAATAGGTTGGAAAACAAAAAAATTTTCCATACAAAGACTTGATTTCATAGCGGTCGTTTGTATGGCAGCTATATGATGTATTAATCCGATCCAAATCAAACTTTCACAAATCATGTATAGCGATGACAAACAAATAAACCTTGAATTCGGTTGCGATAGGTTATAGAACAAAAAAGTTTTCCATACAAAGACTTGAAATCTGATTGATCGTTTGTATGGCAGCTATATGATATAGTGATCCGATCCGGACCAAACTTTCACAAATCGTGTATGGCTATGTCAAACAAATAAATGTTGAATTCGGTTGCAATAGGTTGGAAAACAAAAAAATTTTCCATACAAAGACTTGTTTTCGAATCGGTCGTTTGTATGACGGACAGACGGACATGGCTATATCGACTCGGCTGTTGATGCTGATCAAGAATATATATACTTTGTGGGGTCGGAGATGCTTCCCTTAATGCGTTACACTTTTCTAGACAAAATTATAATACCCTTTTTCAAGGGTATAAAAAGTTTTCCATACAAAGACTTGAAATCTGATTGATCGTTTGTATGGCAGCTATATGATTTAGTGGTCCGATCCGGACCGTACTATCACAAATCGTGTACGGCAATACCAAATAAATAAATGTAGAATTCGGTTGCAATAGGTTGGAAAACAAAAAAATTTTCCGTACCAAGACTTGTTTTCACATCGGTCGTTTGTATGGCAGCTATATCATGCAGTAATCCGATCCGAATCAAACTTTCACAAATCATGTATAGCGATGTCAAACAAATTAGCGTTAAATTTGGTTGCGATAGCTTGTAGAACAAAAAAGTTTTCCATACAAAGACTTGAAATCTGATTGATCGTTTGTATGGCAGCTATATGATATAGTGGTCCGATCCGGACCGTACTATCACAAATCATGTATAGCGATCTTAAACAAATAAATGTTGAATTCGGTTGCGATAGCTTGGAAAACAAAAAACTTTTCCATACAAAGACTTGTTTTCATATCGGTCGTTTGTATGGCAGCTATATGATGTAGTAATCCGATCCGAATCAAACTCTCACAAATCATGTATAGCGATGTCAAACAAATTAATGTTGAATTCGGTTGCGATAGCTTGTAGAACCAAAAAGTTTTCCATACAAAGACTTGAAATCTGATTGATCGTTTGTATGGCAGCTATATGATATAGTGGTCCGATCCGGATCGTACTATCACAAATCGTGTATGGCTAAATCAAATAAATAAATTTAGAATTCAATTGCAATAGGTTAAAAAACAAAAAAATTTTCCATACAAAGACTTGTTTTCATATCGGTCGTTTGTATGGCAGCTATATGATATAGTGATCCGATCCGAATCAAACTTTCACAAATCATGTATAGCAATGTCAAACATATAAACCTTGAATTCGGTTGCGATAGGTTATACAACAAAAAAGTTTTCCATACAAAGACTTGAAATCTGATTGATCGTTTGTATGGCAGCTATATGATATAGTGAAACGATCCGGACCAAACTTTCACAAATCGTGTATGGCTATTTCGAACAAATTAATGTTGAATTCGGTTGCAATAGGTTGGAAAACAAAAAAATTTTCCATACAAAGACTTGTTTTCATATCGGTCGTTTGTATGGCAGCTATATGATATAGTGATCCGACCCGAATCAAACTTTCACAAATCATGTATAGCAATGTCAAACAAATTAATGTTGAATTCGGTTGCGATAGCTTGTAGAACCAAAAAGTTTTCCATACAAAGACTTGAAATCTGATTGATCGTTTGTATGGCAGCTATATGATATAGTGAAACGATCCGGACCAAACTTTCACAAATCGTGTATGGCTATATCGAACAAATAAATGTTGAATTCGGTTGCGATAGCTTGGAAAACAAAAAACTTTTCCATACAAAGACTTGTTTTCATATCGGTCGTTTGTATGGCAGCTATATGATGTAGTAATCCGATCCGAATCAAACTCTCACAAATCATGTATAGCGATGTCAAACAAATTAATGTTGAATTCGGTTGCGATAGCTTGTAGAACCAAAAAGTTTTCCATACAAAGACTTGAAATCTGATTGATCGTTTGTATGGCAGCTATATGATATAGTGGTCCGATCCGGACCGTACTATCACAAATCGTGTATGGCTAAATCAAATAAATAAATTTAGAATTCGGTTGCAATAGGTTGGAAAACAAAAAAATTTTCCATACAAAGACTTGTTTTCATATCGGTCGTTTGTATGGCAGCTATATGATATAGTGATCCGATCCGAATCAAACTTTTACAAATCATGTATAGCAATGTCAAACAAATTAGCGTTCACCTCGGTTGCGATAGCTTGTAGAACAAAAAAGTTTTCCATACAAAGACTTGAAATCTGATTGATCGTTTGTATGGCAGCTATATGATATAGTGGTCCGATCCGGACCGTACTATCACAAATCATGTATAGCGATCTCAAACAAATAAATGTTGAATTCGGTTGCGATAGCTTGGAAAACAAAAAACTTTTCCATACAAAGACTTGTTTTCATATCGGTCGTTTGTATGGCAGCTATATGATGTAGTAATCCGATCCGAATCAAACTCTCACAAATCATGTATAGCGATGTCAAACAAATTAATGTTGAATTCGGTTGCGATAGCTTGTAGAACCAAAAAGTTTTGCATACAAAGACTTGAAATCTGATTGATCGTTTGTATGGCAGCTATATGATATAGTGGTCCGATCCGGACCGTACTATCACAAATCGTGTATGGCTAAATCAAATAAATAAATGTAGAATTCGGTTGCAATAGGTTGGAAAGCAAAAAATTTTCCGTACCAATACTTGTTTTCACATCGGTCGTTTGTATGGCAGCTATATCATGCAGTAATCCGATCCGAATCAAACTTTCACAAATCATGTACAGCGATGTCAAACAAATTAGCGTTAAATTCGGTTGCGATAGCTTGTAGAACAAAAAAGTTTTCCATACAAAGACTTGAAATCTGATTGATCGTTTGTATGGCAGCTATATGATATAGTGGTCCGATCCGGACCGTACTATCACAAATCATGTATAGCGATCTCAAACAAATAAATGTTGAATTCGGTTGCGATAGCTTGGAAAACAAAAAAGTTTTCCATACAAAGACTTGAAATCTGATTGATCGTTTGTATGGCAGCTATATGATATAGTGGTCCGATCCGGACCGTACTATCACAAATCGTGTATGGCTAAATCAAATAAATAAATGTAAAATTCGGTTGCAATAGGTTGGAAAACAAAAAAATTTTCCATACAAAGACTTGATTTCATAGCGGTCGTTTGTATGGCAGCTATATGATGTATTAATCCGATCCAAATCAAACTTTCACAAATCATGTATAGCGATGACAAACAAATAAACCTTGAATTCGGTTGCGATAGGTTATAGAACAAAAAAGTTTTCCATACAAAGACTTGAAATCTGATTGATCGTTTGTATGGCAGCTATATGATATAGTGATCCGATCCGGACCAAACTTTCACAAATCGTGTATGGCTATGTCAAACAAATAAATGTTGAATTCGGTTGCAATAGGTTGGAAAACAAAAAAATTTTCCATACAAAGACTTGTTTTCGAATCGGTCGTTTGTATGACGGACAGACGGACATGGCTATATCGACTCGGCTGTTGATGCTGATCAAGAATATATATACTTTGTGGGGTCGGAGATGCTTCCCTTAATGCGTTACACTTTTCTAGACAAAATTATAATACCCTTTTTCAAGGGTATAAAAAGTTTTCCATACAAAGACTTGAAATCTGATTGATCGTTTGTATGGCAGCTATATGATTTAGTGGTCCGATCCGGACCGTACTATCACAAATCGTGTATGGCAATACCAAATAAATAAATGTAGAATTCGGTTGCAATAGGTTGGAAAACAAAAAAATTTTCCGTACCAAGACTTGTTTTCACATCGGTCGTTTGTATGGCAGCTATATCATGCAGTAATCCGATCCGAATCAAACTTTCACAAATCATGTATAGCGATGTCAAACAAATTAGCGTTAAATTCGGTTGCGATAGCTTGTAGAACAAAAAAGTTTTCCATACAAAGACTTGAAATCTGATTGATCGTTTGTATGGCAGCTAAATGATATAGTGGTCCGATCCGGACCGTACTATCACAAATCATGTATAGCGATCTTAAACAAATAAATGTTGAATTCGGTTGCGATAGCTTGGAAAACAAAAAACTTTTCCATACAAAGACTTGTTTTCATATCGGTCGTTTGTATGGCAGCTATATGATGTAGTAATCCGATCCGAATCAAACTCTCACAAATCATGTATAGCGATGTCAAACAAATTAATGTTGAATTCGGTTGCGATAGCTTGTAGAACCAAAAAGTTTTCCATACAAAGACTTGAAATCTGATTGATCGTTTGTATGGCAGCTATATGATATAGTGGTCCGATCCGGATCGTACTATCACAAATCGTGTATGGCTAAATCAAATAAATAAATTTAGAATTCAATTGCAATAGGTTAAAAAACAAAAAAATTTTCCATACAAAGACTTGTTTTCATATCGGTCGTTTGTATGGCAGCTATATGATATAGTGATCCGATCCGAATCAAACTTTCACAAATCATGTATGGCAATGTCAAACATATAAACCTTGAATTCGGTTGCGATAGGTTATACAACAAAAAAGTTTTCCATACAAAGACTTGAAATCTGATTGATCGTTTGTATGGCAGCTATATGATATAGTGAAACGATCCGGACCAAACTTTCACAAATCGTGTATGGCTATATCGAACAAATTAATGTTGAATTCGGTTGCAATAGGTTGGAAAACAAAAAAATTTTCCATACAAAGACTTGTTTTCATATCGGTCGTTTGTATGGCAGCTATATGATATAGTGATCCGACCCGAATCAAACTTTCACAAATCATGTATAGCAATGTCAAACATATAAACCTTGAATTCGGTTGCGATAGGTTATACAACAAAAAAGTTTTCCATACAAAGACTTGAAATCTGATTGATCGTTTGTATGGCAGCTATATGATTTAGTGGTCCGATCCGGACCGTACTATCACAAATCGTGTATGGCTAAATCAAATAAATAAATGTAGAATTCGGTTGCAATAGGTTGGAAAACAAAAAAATTTTCCATACAAAGACTTGTTTTCATAGCGGTCGTTTGTATGGCAGCTATATGATGTAGTAATCTGATCCGAATCAAACTTTCACAAATCATGTATAGCAATGTCAAACATATAAACCTTGAATTCGGTTGCGATAGGTTATACAACAAAAAAGTTTTCCATACAAAGACTTGAAATCTGATTGATCGTTTGTGTGGCAGCTATATGATATAGTGAAACGATCCGGACCAAACTTTCACAAATCGTGTATGGCTATTTCGAACAAATTAATTTTGAATTCGGTTGCGATAGCTTGTAGAACAAAAAAGTTTTCCATACAAAGACTTGAAATCTGATTGATCGTTTGTATGGCAGCTATATGATATAGTGGTCCGATCCGGACCGTACTATCACAAATCGTGTATGGCTAAATCAAATAAATAAATGTAGAATTCGGTTGAAATAGGTTGGAAAACAAAAAAATTTTCCGTATCAAGACTTGTTTTCACATCGGTCGTTTGTATGGCAGCTATATGATGTAGTATTCCGATCCGAATCAAACGTTCACAAATCATGTATAGCGATGTCAAACAAATTAACGTTGAATTCGGTTGCGATAGCTTGTAGAACAAAAAAGTTTTCCATACAAAGACTTGAAATCTGATTGATCGTTTGTATGGCAGCTATATGATATAGTGGTCCGATCCGGATCGTACTATCACAAATCGTGTATGGCTAAATCAAATAAATAAATTTAGAATTCAATTGCAATAGGTTAAAAAACAAAAAAATTTTCCATACAAAGACTTGTTTTCATATCGGTCGTTTGTATGGCAGCTATATGATATAGTGATCCGATCCGAATCAAACTTTCACAAATCATGTATAGCAATGTCAAACATATAAACCTTGAATTCGGTTGCGATAGGTTATACAACAAAAAAGTTTTCCATACAAAGACTTGAAATCTGATTGATCGTTTGTATGGCAGCTATATGATATAGTGAAACGATCCGGACCAAACTTTCACAAATCGTGTATGGCTATTTCGAACAAATTAATTTTGAATTCGGTTGCGATAGCTTGTAGAACAAAAAAGTTTTCCATACAAAGACTTGAAATCTGATTGATCGTTTGTATGGCAGCTATATGATATAGTGGTCCGATCCGGACCGTACTATCACAAATCGTGTATGGCTAAATCAAATAAATAAATGTAGAATTCGGTTGAAATAGGTTGGAAAACAAAAAAATTTTCCGTATCAAGACTTGTTTTCACATCGGTCGTTTGTATGGCAGCTATATGATGTAGTATTCCGATCCGAATCAAACGTTCACAAATCATGTATAGCGATGTCAAACAAATTAACGTTGAATTCGGTTGCGATAGCTTGTAGAACAAAAAAGTTTTCCATACAAAGACTTGAAATCTGATTGATCGTTTGTATGGCAGCTATATGATATAGTGGTCCGATCCGGATCGTACTATCACAAATCGTGTATGGCTAAATCAAATAAATAAATTTAGAATTCAATTGCAATAGGTTAAAAAACAAAAAAATTTTCCATACAAAGACTTGTTTTCATATCGGTCGTTTGTATGGCAGCTATATGATATAGTGATCCGATCCGAATCAAACTTTCACAAATCATGTATAGCAATGTCAAACATATAAACCTTGAATTCGGTTGCGATAGGTTATACAACAAAAAAGTTTTCCATACAAAGACTTGAAATCTGATTGATCGTTTGTATGGCAGCTATATGATATAGTGAAACGATCCGGACCAAACTTTCACAAATCGTGTATGGCTATATCGAACAAATTAATGTTGAATTCGGTTGCAATAGGTTGGAAAACAAAAAATTTTCCATACAAAGACTTGTTTTCATATCGGTCGTTTGTATGGCAGCTATATGATATAGTGATCCGACCCGAATCAAACTTTCACAAATCATGTATAGCAATGTCAAACATATAAACCTTGAATTCGGTTGCGATAGGTTATACAACAAAAAAGTTTTCCATACAAAGACTTGAAATCTGATTGATCGTTTGTATGGCAGCTATATGATTTAGTGGTCCGATCCGGACCGTACTATCACAAATCGTGTATGGCTAAATCAAATAAATAAATGTAGAATTCGGTTGCAATAGGTTGGAAAACAAAAAAATTTTCCATACAAAGACTTGTTTTCATAGCGGTCGTTTGTATGGCAGCTATATGATGTAGTAATCTGATCCGAATCAAACTTTCACAAATCATGTATAGCAATGTCAAACATATAAACCTTGAATTCGGTTGCGATAGGTTATACAACAAAAAAAGTTTTCCATACAAAGACTTGAAATCTGATTGATCGTTTGTGTGGCAGCTATATGATATAGTGAAACGATCCGGACCAAACTTTCACAAATCGTGTATGGCTATTTCGAACAAATTAATTTTGAATTCGGTTGCGATAGCTTGTAGAACAAAAAAGTTTTCCATACAAAGACTTGAAATCTGATTGATCGTTTGTATGGCAGCTATATGATATAGTGGTCCGATCCGGACCGTACTATCACAAATCGTGTATGGCTAAATCAAATAAATAAATGTAGAATTCGGTTGAAATAGGTTGGAAAACAAAAAAATTTTCCGTATCAAGACTTGTTTTCACATCGGTCGTTTGTATGGCAGCTATATGATGTAGTATTCCGATCCGAATCAAACGTTCACAAATCATGTATAGCGATGTCAAACAAATTAACGTTGAATTCGGTTGCGATAGCTTGTAGAACAAAAAAGTTTTCCATACAAAGACTTGAAATCTGATTGATCGTTTGTATGGCAGCTATATGATATAGTGGTCCGATCCGGACCGTACTATCACAAATCATGTATAGCGATCTTAAACAAATAAATGTTGAATTCGGTTGCGATAGCTTGGAAAACAAAAAGCTTTTCCATACAAAGACTTGTTTTCATATCGGTCGTTTGTATGGCAGCTATATGATGTAGTAATCCGATCCGAATCAAACTCTCACAAATCATGTATAGCGATGTCAAACAAATTAATGTTGAATTCGGTTGCGATAGCTTGTAGAACCAAAAAGTTTTCCATACAAAGACTTGAAATCTGATTGATCGTTTGTATGGCAGCTATATGATATTGTGGTCCGATCCAAATCAAACTTTCACAAATCGTGTATGGCTATGTCTAACAAATTAGTGTAGAATTCGGCTGCAATAGGTTGGAAAACAAAAAATTTTCCATACAAAGACTTGTTTTCAAATCGGTCGTTTGTATGACGGACAGACGGACATGGCTATATTGACTCGGCTGTTGATGCTGATCAAGAATATATATACTTTGTGGGGTCGGAGATGCTTCCTTTAATGCGTTACACTTTTCTAGACAAAATTATAATACCCTTTTTCAAGGGTATACAAAGTTTTCCATACAAAGACTTGTTTTCATATCGGTCGTTTGTATGGCAGCTATATGATATAGTGATCCGATCCGAATCAAACTTTTACAAACTATGTATAGCGATGTCAAACAAATAAACCTTGAATTCGGTTGCGATAGCTTGTAGAACAAAAAAGTTTTCCATACAAAGACTTGAAATCTGATTGATCGTTTGTATGGCAGCTATATGATATAGTGGTCCGATCCGGACCAACCTTTCTCAAATCGTGTATGGCTATGTCAAACAAATAAATGTTGAATTCGGTTGCGATAGCTTGTAGCACAAAAAAGTTTTCTATACAAAGACTTGAAATCTGATTGATCGTTTGTATGGCAGCTATATGATATAGTGGTCCGATCCGGACCGTACTATCACAAATCGTGTATGGCAATGCCAAATAAATAAATGCAGAATTCGGTTGCAATAGGTTAAAAAACAAAAAAATGTTCAATACAAAGACTTGATTTCATAGCGGTCGTTTGTATGGCAGCTATATGATGTATTAATCCGATCCAAATCAAACTTTCACAAATCATGTATAGCGATGACAAACAAATAAACCTTGAATTCGGTTGCGATAGGTTATAGAACAAAAAAAGTTTTCCATACAAAGACTTGAAATCTGATTGATCGTTTGTATGGCAGCTATATGATATTGTGGTCCGATCCAAATCAAACTTTCACAAATCGTGTATGGCTATGTCTAACAAATTAATGTAGAATTCGGTTGCAATAGGTTGGAAAACAAAAAAATTTTCCATACAAAGACTTGTTTTCAAATCGGTCGTTTGTATGACGGACAGACGGACATGGCTATATCGACTCGGCTGTTGATGCTGATCAAGAATATATATACTTTGTGGGGTCGGAGATGCTTCCCTTAATGCGTTACACTTTTCTAGACAAAATTATAATACCCTTTTTCAAGGGTATAAAAAGTTTTCCATACAAAGACTTGAAATCTGATTGATCGTTTGTATGGCAGCTATATGATTTAGTGGTCCGATCCGGACCGTACTATCACAAATCGTGTATGGCAATACCAAATAAATAAATGTAGAATTCGGTTGCAATAGGTTGGAAAACAAAAAAATTTTCCGTACCAAGACTTGTTTTCACATCGGTCGTTTGTATGGCAGCTATATCATGCAGTAATCCGATCCGAATCAAACTTTCACAAATCATGTATAGCGATGTCAAACAAATTAGCGTTAAATTCGGTTGCGATAGCTTGTAGAACAAAAAAGTTTTCCATACAAAGACTTGAAATCTGATTGATCGTTTGTATGGCAGCTATATGATATAGTGGTCCGATCCGGACCGTACTATCACAAATCATGTATAGCGATCTTAAACAAATAAATGTTGATTTCGGTTGCGATAGCTTGGAAACCAAAAAACTTTTCCATACAAAGACTTGTTTTCATATCGGTCGTTTGTATGGCAGCTATATGATGTAGTAATCCGATCCGAATCAAACTCTCACAAATCATGTATAGCGATGTCAAACAAATTAATGTTGAATTCGGTTGCGATAGCTTGTAGAACCAAAAAGTTTTCCATACAAAGACTTGAAATCTGATTGATCGTTTGTATGGCAGCTATATGATATAGTGGTCCGATCCGGATCGTACTATCACAAATCGTGTATGGCTAAATCAAATAAATAAATTTAGAATTCAATTGCAATAGGTTAAAAAACAAAAAAATTTTCCATACAAAGACTTGTTTTCATATCGGTCGTTTGTATGGCAGCTATATGATATAGTGATCCGATCCGAATCAAACTCTCACAAATCATGTATAGCGATGTCAAACAAATTAATGTTGAATTCGGTTGCGATAGCTTGTAGAACCAAAAAGTTTTCCATACAAAGACTTGAAATCTGATTGATCGTTTGTATGGCAGCTATATGATTTAGTGGTCCGATCCGGACCGTACTATCACAAATCGTGTATGGCAATACCAAATAAATAAATGTAGAATTCGGTTGCAATAGGTTGGAAAACAAAAAAAATTTTCCGTACCAAGACTTGTTTTCACATCGGTCGTTTGTATGGCAGCTATATCATGCAGTAATCCGATCCGAATCAAACTTTCACAAATCATGTATAGCGATGTCAAACAAATTAGCGTTAAATTCGGTTGCGATAGCTTGTAGAACAAAAAAGTTTTCCATACAAAGACTTGAAATCTGATTGATCGTTTGTATGGCAGCTATATGATATAGTGGTCCGATCCGGACCGTACTATCACAAATCATGTATAGCGATCTTAAACAAATAAATGTTGAATTCGGTTGCGATAGCTTGGAAAACAAAAAACTTTTCCATACAAAGACTTGTTTTCATATCGGTCGTTTGTATGGCAGCTATATGATGTAGTAATCCGATCCGAATCAAACTCTCACAAATCATGTATAGCGATGTCAAACAAATTAATGTTGAATTCGGTTGCGATAGCTTGTAGAACCAAAAAGTTTTCCATACAAAGACTTGAAATCTGATTGATCGTTTGTATGGCAGCTATATGATTTAGTGGTCCGATCCGGACCGTACTATCACAAATCGTGTATGGCAATACCAAATAAATAAATGTAGAATTCGGTTGCAATAGGTTGGAAAACAAAAAAATTTTCCGTACCAAGACTTGTTTTCACATCGGTCGTTTGTATGGCAGCTATATCATGCAGTAATCCGATCCGAATCAAACTTTCACAAATCATGTATAGCGATGTCAAACAAATTAGCGTTAAATTCGGTTGCGATAGCTTGTAGAACAAAAAAGTTTTCCATACAAAGACTTGAAATCTGATTGATCGTTTGTATGGCAGCTATATGATATAGTGGTCCGATCCGGACCGTACTATCACAAATCATGTATAGCGATCTTAAACAAATAAATGTTGAATTCGGTTGCGATAGCTTGGAAAACAAAAAACTTTTCCATACAAAGACTTGTTTTCATATCGGTCGTTTGTATGGCAGCTATATGATGTAGTAATCCGATCCGAATCAAACTCTCACAAATCATGTATAGCGATGTCAAACAAATTAATGTTGAATTCGGTTGCGATAGCTTGTAGAACCAAAAAGTTTTCCATACAAAGACTTGAAATCTGATTGATCGTTTGTATGGCAGCTATATGATATAGTGGTCCGATCCGGATCGTACTATCACAAATCGTGTATGGCTAAATCAAATAAATAAATTTAGAATTCAATTGCAATAGGTTAAAAAACAAAAAAATTTTCCATACAAAGACTTGTTTTCATATCGGTCGTTTGTATGGCAGCTATATGATATAGTGATCCGATCCGAATCAAACTTTCACAAATCATGTATAGCAATGTCAAACATATAAACCTTGAATTCGGTTGCGATAGGTTATACAACAAAAAAAGTTTTCCATACAAAGACTTGAAATCTGATTGATCGTTTGTATGGCAGCTATATGATATAGTGGTCCGATCCGGACCGTACTATCACAAATCGTGTATGGCTATTTCGAACAAATTAATGTTGAATTCGGTTGCAATAGGTTGGAAAACAAAAAAATTTTCCATACAAAGACTTGTTTTCATATCGGTCGTTTGTATGGCAGCTATATGATATAGTGATCCGACCCGAATCAAACTTTCACAAATCATGTATAGCAATGTCAAACATATAAACCTTGAATTCGGTTGCGATAGGTTATACAACAAAAAAGTTTTCCATACAAAGACTTGAAATCTGATTGATCGTTTGTATGGCAGCTATATGATTTAGTGGTCCGATCCGGACCGTACTATCACAAATCGTGTATGGCTAAATCAAATAAATAAATGTAGAATTCGGTTGCAATAGGTTGGAAAACAAAAAAATTTTCCATACAAAGACTTGTTTTCATAGCGGTCGTTTGTATGGCAGCTATATGATGTAGTAATCTGATCCGAATCAAACTTTCACAAATCATGTATAGCAATGTCAAACATATAAACCTTGAATTCGGTTGCGATAGGTTATACAACAAAAAAGTTTTCCATACAAAGACTTGAAATCTGATTGATCGTTTGTGTGGCAGCTATATGATATAGTGAAACGATCCGGACCAAACTTTCACAAATCGTGTATGGCTATTTCGAACAAATTAATGTTGAATTCGGTTGCGATAGCTTGTAGAACAAAAAGTTTTCCATACAAAGACTTGAAATCTGATTGATCGTTTGTATGGCAGCTATATGATATAGTGGTCCGATCCGGACCGTACTATCACAAATCGTGTATGGCTAAATCAAATAAATAAATGTAGAATTCGGTTGCAATAGGTTGGAAAACAAAAAAATTTTCCGTATCAAGACTTGTTTTCACATCGGTCGTTTGTATGGCAGCTATATGATGTAGTATTCCGATCCGAATCAAACGTTCACAAATCATGTATAGCGATGTCAAACAAATTAACGTTGAATTCGGTTGCGATAGCTTGTAGAACAAAAAAGTTTTCCATACAAAGACTTGAAATCTGATTGATCGTTTGTATGGCAGCTATATGATATTGTGGTCCGATCCAAATCAAACTTTCACAAATCGTGTATGGCTATGTCTAACAAATTAGTGTAGAATTCGGCTGCAATAGGTTGGAAAACAAAAAAATTTTCCATACAAAGACTTGTTTTCAAATCGGTCGTTTGTATGACGGACAGACGGACATGGCTATATCGACTCGGCTGTTGATGCTGATCAAGAATATATATACTTTGTGGGGTCGGAGATGCTTCCCTTAATGCGTTACACTTTTCTAGACAAAATTATAATACCCTTTTTCAAGGGTATAAAAGTTTTCCATACAAAGACTTGAAATCTGATTGATCGTTTGTATGGCAGCTATATGATTTAGTGGTCCGATCCGGACCGTACTATCACAAATCGTGTATGGCAATACCAAATAAATAAATGTAGAATTCGGTTGCAATAGGTTGGAAAACAAAAAAATTTTCCGTACCAAGACTTGTTTTCACATCGGTCGTTTGTATGGCAGCTATATCATGCAGTAATCCGATCCGAATCAAACTTTCACAAATCATGTATAGCGATGTCAAACAAATTAGCGTTAAATTCGGTTGCGATAGCTTGTAGAACAAAAAAGTTTTCCATACAAAGACTTGAAATCTGATTGATCGTTTGTATGGCAGCTATATGATATAGTGGTCCGATCCGGACCGTACTATCACAAATCATGTATAGCGATCTTAAACAAATAAATGTTGAATTCGGTTGCGATAGCTTGGAAAACAAAAAACTTTTCCATACAAAGACTTGTTTTCATATCGGTCGTTTGTATGGCAGCTATATGATGTAGTAATCCGATCCGAATCAAACTCTCACAAATCATGTATAGCGATGTCAAACAAATTAATGTTGAATTCGGTTGCGATAGCTTGTAGAACCAAAAAGTTTTCCATACAAAGACTTGAAATCTGATTGATCGTTTGTATGGCAGCTATATGATATAGTGGTCCGATCCGGATCGTACTATCACAAATCGTGTATGGCTAAATCAAATAAATAAATTTAGAATTCAATTGCAATAGGTTAAAAAACAAAAAAATTTTCCATACAAAGACTTGTTTTCATATCGGTCGTTTGTATGGCAGCTATATGATATAGTGATCCGATCCAAATCAAACTTTCACAAATCATGTATAGCAATGTCAAACATATAAACCTTGAATTCGGTTGCGATAGGTTATACAACAAAAAAGTTTTCCATACAAAGACTTGAAATCTGATTGATCGTTTGTATGGCAGCTATATGATATAGTGATCCAATCCGGACCAAACTTTCTCAAATCGTGTATGGCTATTTCGAACAAATTAATGTTGAATTCGGTTGCAATAGGTTGGAAAACAAAAAATTTTCCATACAAAGACTTGTTTTCATATCGGTCGTTTGTATGGCAGCTATATGATATAGTGATCCGACCCGAATCAAACTTTCACAAATCATGTATAGCAATGTCAAACATATAAACCTTGAATTCGGTTGCGATAGGTTATACAACAAAAAAGTTTTCCATACAAAGACTTGAAATCTGATTGATCGTTTGTATGGCAGCTATATGATTTAGTGGTCCGATCCGGACCGTACTATCACAAATCGTGTATGGCTAAATCAAATAAATAAATGTAGAATTCGGTTGCAATAGGTTGGAAAACAAAAAAATTTTCCATACAAAGACTTGTTTTCATAGCGGTCGTTTGTATGGCAGCTATATGATGTAGTAATCTGATCCGAATCAAACTTTCACAAATCATGTATAGCAATGTCAAACATATAAACCTTGAATTCGGTTGCGATAGGTTATACAACAAAAAAGTTTTCCATACAAAGACTTGAAATCTGATTGATCGTTTGTATGGCAGCTATATGATATAGTGGTCCGATCCGGACCAACCTTTCTCAAATCGTGTATGGCTATGTCAAACAAATAAATGTTGAATTCGGTTGCGATAGCTTGTAGCACAAAAAAGTTTTTCATACAAAGACTTGAAATCTGATTGATCGTTTGTATGGCAGCTATATGATATAGTGGTCCGATCCGGACCGTACTATCACAAATCGTGTATGGCAATGCCAAATAAATAAATGTAGAATTCGGTTGCAATAGGTTAAAAAACAAAAAAATTTTCAATACAAAGACTTGATTTCATAGCGGTCGTTTGTATGGCAGCTATATGATGTATTAATCCGATCCAAATCAAACTTTCACAAATCATGTATAGCGATGACAAACAAATAAACCTTGAATTCGGTTGCGATAGGTTATAGAACAAAAAAGTTTTCCATACAAAGACTTGAAATCTGATTGATCGTTTGTATGGCAGCTATATGATATAGTGACAAATAAATGTTGAATTCGGTTGCAATAGGTTGGAAAACAAAAAAATTTTCCATACAAAGACTTGTTTTCAAATCGGTCGTTTGTATGACGGACAGACGGACATGGCTATATCGACTCGGCTGTTGATGCTGATCAAGAATATATATACTTTGTGGGGTCGGAGATGCTTCCCTTAATGCGTTACACTTTTCTAGACAAAATTATAATACCCTTTTTCAAGGGTATAAAAAGTTTTCCATACAAAGACTTGAAATCTGATTGATCGTTTGTATGGCAGCTATATGATTTAGTGGTCCGATCCGGACCGTACTATCACAAATCGTGTATGGCAATACCAAACAAATAAATGTTGAATTCGGTTGCGATAGCTTGGAAAACAAAAAACTTTTCCATACAAAGACTTGTTTTCATATCGGTCGTTTGTATGGCAGCTATATGATGTAGTAATCCGATCCGAATCAAACTCTCACAAATCATGTATAGCGATGTCAAACAAATTAATGTTGAATTCGGTTGCGATAGCTTGTAGAACCAAAAAGTTTTCCATACAAAGACTTGAAATCTGATTGATCGTTTGTATGGCAGCTATATGATATAGTGGTCCGATCCGGACCGTACTATCACAAATCGTGTATGGCAATGCCAAATAAATAAATGTAGAATTCGGTTGCAATAGGTTAAAAAACAAAAAAATTTTCAATACAAAGACTTGATTTCATAGCGGTCGTTTGTATGGCAGCTATATGATGTATTAATCCGATCCAAATCAAACTTTCACAAATCATGTATAGCGATGACAAACAAATAAACCTTGAATTCGGTTGCGATAGGTTATAGAACAAAAAGTTTTCCATACAAAGACTTGAAATCTGATTGATCGTTTGTATGGCAGCTATATGATATAGTGACAAATAAATGTTGAATTCGGTTGCAATAGGTTGGAAAACAAAAAAATTTTCCATACAAAGACTTGTTTTCAAATCGGTCGTTTGTATGACGGACAGACGGACATGGCTATATCGACTCGGCTGTTGATGCTGATCAAGAA
This sequence comes from Drosophila merina, assembly GCA_035047645.1. Classification (NCBI taxonomy): domain Eukaryota; kingdom Metazoa; phylum Arthropoda; class Insecta; order Diptera; family Drosophilidae; genus Drosophila; species Drosophila merina. The sequence goes on from JAWNPH010000032.1 coordinate 373,441, forward strand.
TATATATACTTTGTGGGGTCGGAGATGCTTCCCTTAATGCGTTACACTTTTCTAGACAAAATTATAATACCCTTTTTCAAGGGTATAAAAAGTTTTCCATACAAAGACTTGAAATCTGATTGATCGTTTGTATGGCAGCTATATGATTTAGTGGTCCGATCCGGACCGTACTATCACAAATCGTGTATGGCAATACCAAACAAATAAATGTTGAATTCGGTTGCGATAGCTTGTAGAACCAAAAAGTTTTCCATACAAAGACTTGTTTTCATATCGGTCGTTTGTATGGCAGCTATATGATGTAGTAATCCGATCCGAATCAAACTCTCACAAATCCTGTATAGCGATGTCAAACAAATTAATGTTGAATTCGGTTGCGATAGCTTGTAGAACCAAAAAGTTTTCCATACAAAGACTTGAAATCTGATTGATCGTTTGTATGGCAGCTATATGATATAGTGGTCCGATCCGGACCGTACTATCACAAATCGTGTATGGCTAAATCAAATAAATAAATGTAGAATTCGGTTGCAATAGGTTGGAAAACAAAAAATTTTCCATACAAAGACTTGTTTTCATATCGGTCGTTTGTATGGCAGCTATATGACATAGTGATCCGATCCGAATCAAACTTTCACAAATCATGTATAGCAACGTCAAACATATAAACCTTGAATTCGGTTGCGATAGGTTATACAACAAAAAAGTTTTCCATACAAAGACTTGAAATCTGATTGATCGCTTGTATGGCAGCTATATGATTTAGTGGTCCGATCCGGACCGTACTATCACAAATCGTGTATGGCTATGTCAAACAAATAAATGTTGAATTCGGTTGCGAAAGCTTGTAGCACAAAAAAGTTTTCCATACAAAGACTTGAAATCTGATTGATCGTTTGTATGGCAGCTATATGATATAGTGGTCCGATCCGGACCGTACTATCACAAATCGTGTATGGCAATGCCAAATAAATAAATGTAGAATTCGGTTGCAATAGGTTGGAAAACAAAAAAATTTTCCATACAAAGACTTGTTTTCATAGCGGTCGTTTGTATGGCAGCTATATGATGTAGTAATCTGATCCGAATCAAACTTTCACAAATCATGTATAGCAATGTCAAACATATAAACCTTGAATTCGGTTGCGATAGGTTATACAACAAAAAAGTTTTCCATACAAAGACTTGAAATCTGATTGATCGTTTGTATGGCAGCTATATGATATAGTGATCCGGTCCGGACCAACCTTTCTCAAATCGTGTATGGCTATGTCAAACAAATAAATATTGAATTCGGTTGCGATAGCTTGTAGCACAAAAAAGTTTTTCATACAAAGACTTGAAATCTGATTGATCGTTTGTATGGCAGCTATATGATATAGTGGTCCGATCCGGACCGTACTATCACAAATCGTGTATGGCAATGCCAAATAAATAAATGTAGAATTCGGTTGCAATAGGTTAAAAAACAAAAAAATTTTCAATACAAAGACTTGATTTCATAGCGGTCGTTTGTATGGCAGCTATATGATGTATTAATCCGATCCAAATCAAACTTTCACAAATCATGTATAGCGATGACAAACAAATAAACCTTGAATTCGGTTGCGATAGGTTATAGAACAAAAAAGTTTTCCATACAAAGACTTGAAATCTGATTGATCGTTTGTATGGCAGCTATATGATATAGTGACAAATAAATGTTGAATTCGGTTGCAATAGGTTGGAAAACAAAAAAATTTTCCATACAAAGACTTGTTTTCAAATCGGTCGTTTGTATGACGGACAGACGGACATGGCTATATCGACTCGGCTGTTGATGCTGATCAAGAATATATATACTTTGTGGGGTCGGAGATGCTTCCCTTAATGCGTTACACTTTTCTAGACAAAATTATAATACCCTTTTTCAAGGGTATAAAAAGTTTTCCATACAAAGACTTGAAATCTGATTGATCGTTTGTATGGCAGCTATATGATTTAGTGGTCCGATCCGGACCGTACTATCACAAATCGTGTATGGCAATACCAAACAAATAAATGTTGAATTCGGTTGCGATAGCTTGGAAAACAAAAAACTTTTCCATACAAAGACTTGTTTTCATATCGGTCGTTTGTATGGCAGCTATATGATGTAGTAATCCGATCCGAATCAAACTCTCACAAATCATGTATAGCGATGTCAAACAAATTAATGTTGAATTCGGTTGCGATAGCTTGTAGAACCAAAAAGTTTTCCATACAAAGACTTGAAATCTGATTGATCGTTTGTATGGCAGCTATATGATATAGTGGTCCGATCCGGACCGTACTATCACAAATCGTGTATGGCAATGCCAAATAAATAAATGTAGAATTCGGTTGCAATAGGTTAAAAAACAAAAAAAATTTTCAATACAAAGACTTGATTTCATAGCGGTCGTTTGTATGGCAGCTATATGATGTATTAATCCGATCCAAATCAAACTTTCACAAATCATGTATAGCGATGACAAACAAATAAACCTTGAATTCGGTTGCGATAGGTTATAGAACAAAAAAGTTTTCCATACAAAGACTTGAAATCTGATTGATCGTTTGTATGGCAGCTATATGATATAGTGACAAATAAATGTTGAATTCGGTTGCAATAGGTTGGAAAACAAAAAATTTTCCATACAAAGACTTGTTTTCAAATCGGTCGTTTGTATGACGGACAGACGGACATGGCTATATCGACTCGGCTGTTGATGCTGATCAAGAATATATATACTTTGTGGGGTCGGAGATGCTTCCCTTAATGCGTTACACTTTTCTAGACAAAATTATAATACCCTTTTTCAAGGGTATAAAAAGTTTTCCATACAAAGACTTGAAATCTGATTGATCGTTTGTATGGCAGCTATATGATTTAGTGGTCCGATCCGGACCGTACTATCACAAATCGTGTATGGCAATACCAAACAAATAAATGTTGAATTCGGTTGCGATAGCTTGGAAAACAAAAAACTTTTCCATACAAAGACTTGTTTTCATATCGGTCGTTTGTATGGCAGCTATATGATGTAGTAATCCGATCCGAATCAAACTCTCACAAATCATGTATAGCGATGTCAAACAAATTAATGTTGAATTCGGTTGCGATAGCTTGTAGAACCAAAAAGTTTTCCATACAAAGACTTGAAATCTGATTGATCGTTTGTATGGCAGCTATATGATATAGTGGTCCGATCCGGACCGTACTATCACAAATCGTGTATGGCAATGCCAAATAAATAAATGTAGAATTCGGTTGCAATAGGTTAAAAAACAAAAAAATTTTCAATACAAAGACTTGATTTCATAGCGGTCGTTTGTATGGCAGCTATATGATGTATTAATCCGATCCAAATCAAACTTTCACAAATCATGTATAGCGATGACAAACAAATAAACCTTGAATTCGGTTGCGATAGGTTATAGAACAAAAAAGTTTTCCATACAAAGACTTGAAATCTGATTGATCGTTTGTATGGCAGCTATATGATATAGTGACAAATAAATGTTGAATTCGGTTGCAATAGGTTGGAAAACAAAAAAATTTTCCATACAAAGACTTGTTTTCAAATCGGTCGTTTGTATGACGGACAGACGGACATGGCTATATCGACTCGGCTGTTGATGCTGATCAAGAATATATATACTTTGTGGGGTCGGAGATGCTTCCTTAATGCGTTACACTTTTCTAGACAAAATTATAATACCCTTTTTCAAGGGTATAAAAAGTTTTCCATACAAAGACTTGAAATCTGATTGATCGTTTGTATGGCAGCTATATGATTTAGTGGTCCGATCCGGACCGTACTATCACAAATCGTGTATGGCAATACCAAACAAATAAATGTTGAATTCGGTTGCGATAGCTTGGAAAACAAAAAACTTTTCCATACAAAGACTTGTTTTCATATCGGTCGTTTGTATGGCAGCTATATGATGTAGTAATCCGATCCGAATCAAACTCTCACAAATGATGTATAGCGATGTCAAACAAATTAATGTTGAATTCGGTTGCGATAGCTTGTAGAACCAAAAAGTTTTCCATACAAAGACTTGAAATCTGATTGATCGTTTGTATGGCAGCTATATGATATAGTGGTCCGATCCGGACCGTACTATCACAAATCGTGTATGGCTAAATCAAATAAATAAATGTAGAATTCGGTTGCAATAGGTTGGAAAACAAAAAATTTTCCATACAAAGACTTGTTTTCATATCGGTCGTTTGTATGGCAGCTATATGACATAGTGATCCGATCCGAATCAAACTTTCACAAATCATGTATAGCAACGTCAAACATATAAACCTTGAATTCGGTTGCGATAGGTTATACAACAAAAAAGTTTTCCATACAAAGACTTGAAATCTGATTGATCGTTTGTATGGCAGCTATATGATATAGTGATCCGATCCGGACCAACCTTTCTCAAATCGTGTATGGCTATGTCAAACAAATAAATATTGAATTCGGTTGCGATAGCTTGTAGCACAAAAAAGTTTTTCATACAAAGACTTGAAATCTGATTGATCGTTTGTATGGCAGCTATATGATATAGTGGTCCGATCCGGACCGTACTATCACAAATCGTGTATGGCAATGCCAAATAAATAAATGTAGAATTCGGTTGCAATAGGTTAAAAAACAAAAAAATTTTCAATACAAAGACTTGATTTCATAGCGGTCGTTTGTATGGCAGCTATATGATGTATTAATCCGATCCAAATCAAACTTTCACAAATCATGTATAGCGATGACAAACAAATAAACCTTGAATTCGGTTGCGATAGGTTATAGAACAAAAAAGTTTTCCATACAAAGACTTGAAATCTGATTGATCGTTTGTATGGCAGCTATATGATATAGTGACAAATAAATGTTGAATTCGGTTGCAATAGGTTGGAAAACAAAAAAATTTTCCATACAAAGACTTGTTTTCAAATCGGTCGTTTGTATGACGGACAGACGGACATGGCTATATCGACTCGGCTGTTGATGCTGATCAAGAATATATATACTTTGTGGGGTCGGAGATGCTTCCCTTAATGCGTTACACTTTTCTAGACAAAATTATAATACCCTTTTTCAAGGGTATAAAAAGTTTTCCATACAAAGACTTGAAATCTGATTGATCGTTTGTATGGCAGCTATATGATTTAGTGGTCCGATCCGGACCGTACTATCACAAATCGTGTATGGCAATACCAAACAAATAAATGTTGAATTCGGTTGCGATAGCTTGGAAAACAAAAAACTTTTCCATACAAAGACTTGTTTTCATATCGGTCGTTTGTATGGCAGCTATATGATGTAGTAATCCGATCCGAATCAAACTCTCACAAATCATGTATAGCGATGTCAAACAAATTAATGTTGAATTCGGTTGCGATAGCTTGTAGAACCAAAAAGTTTTCCATACAAAGACTTGAAATCTGATTGATCGTTTGTATGGCAGCTATATGATATAGTGGTCCGATCCGGACCGTACTATCACAAATCGTGTATGGCAATGCCAAATAAATAAATGTAGAATTCGGTTGCAATAGGTTAAAAAACAAAAAAATTTTCAATACAAAGACTTGATTTCATAGCGGTCGTTTGTATGGCAGCTATATGATGTATTAATCCGATCCAAATCAAACTTTCACAAATCATGTATAGCGATGACAAACAAATAAACCTTGAATTCGGTTGCGATAGGTTATAGAACAAAAAAGTTTTCCATACAAAGACTTGAAATCTGATTGATCGTTTGTATGGCAGCTATATGATATAGTGACAAATAAATGTTGAATTCGGTTGCAATAGGTTGGAAAACAAAAAAATTTTCCATACAAAGACTTGTTTTCAAATCGGTCGTTTGTATGACGGACAGACGGACATGGCTATATCGACTCGGCTGTTGATGCTGATCAAGAATATATATACTTTGTGGGGTCGGAGATGCTTCCCTTAATGCGTTACACTTTTCTAGACAAAATTATAATACCCTTTTTCAAGGGTATAAAAAGTTTTCCATACAAAGACTTGAAATCTGATTGATCGTTTGTATGGCAGCTATATGATTTAGTGGTCCGATCCGGACCGTACTATCACAAATCGTGTATGGCAATACCAAACAAATAAATGTTGAATTCGGTTGCGATAGCTTGGAAAACAAAAAACTTTTCCATACAAAGACTTGTTTTCATATCGGTCGTTTGTATGGCAGCTATATGATGTAGTAATCCGATCCGAATCAAACTCTCACAAATCATGTATAGCGATGTCAAACAAATTAATGTTGAATTCGGTTGCGATAGCTTGTAGAACCAAAAGTTTTCCATACAAAGACTTGAAATCTGATTGATCGTTTGTATGGCAGCTATATGATATAGTGGTCCGATCCGGACCGTACTATCACAAATCGTGTATGGCTAAATCAAATAAATAAATGTAGAATTCGGTTGCAATAGGTTGGAAAACAAAAAATTTTCCATACAAAGACTTGTTTTCATATCGGTCGTTTGTATGGCAGCTATATGACATAGTGATCCGATCCGAATCAAACTTTCACAAATCATGTATAGCAACGTCAAACATATAAACCTTGAATTCGGTTGCGATAGGTTATACAACAAAAAAGTTTTCCATACAAAGACTTGAAATCTGATTGATCGCTTGTATGGCAGCTATATGATTTAGTGGTCCGATCCGGACCGTACTATCACAAATCGTGTATGGCAATACCAAATAAATAAATGTAGAATTCGGTTGCAATAGGTTGGAAAACAAAAAAATTTTCCATACAAAGACTTGTTTTCATAGCGGTCGTTTGTATGGCAGCTATATGATGTAGTAATCTGATCCGAATCAAACTTTCACAAATCATGTATAGCAATGTCAAACATATAAACCTTGAATTCGGTTGCGATAGGTTATACAACAAAAAAGTTTTCCATACAAAGACTTGAAATCTGATTGATCGTTTGTATGGCAGCTATATGATATAGTGAAACGATCCGGACCAAACTTTCACAAATCGTGTATGGCTATTTCGAACAAATTAATGTTGAATTCGGTTGCGATAGCTTGTAGAACAAAAAAGTTTTCCATACAAAGACTTGAAATCTGATTGATCGTTTGTATGGCAGCTATATGATATAGTGGTCCGATCCGGACCGTACTATCACAAATCGTGTATGGCTAAATCAAATAAATAAATGTAGAATTCGGTTGCAATAGGTTGGAAAACAAAAAAATTTTCCTTATCAAGACTTGTTTTCACATCGGTCGTTTGTATGGCAGCTATATGATGTAGTAATCCGATCCGAATCAAACGTTCACAAATCATGTATAGCGATGTCAAACAAATTAACGTTGAATTCGGTTGCGATAGCTTGTAGAACAAAAAAGTTTTCCATACAAAGACTTGAAATCTGATTGATCGTTTGTATGGCAGCTATATGATATTGTGGTCCGATCCAAATCAAACTTTCACAAATCGTGTATGGCTATGTCTAACAAATTAATGTAGAATTCGGTTGCAATAGGTCGGAAAACAAAAAAATTTTCCATACAAAGAATTGTTTTCAAATCGGTCGTTTGTATGACGGACAGACGGACATGGCTATATCGACTCGGCTGTTGATGCTGATCAAGAATATATATACTTTGTGGGGTCGGAGATGCTTCCTTTAATGCGTTACACTTTTCTAGACAAAATTATAATACCCTTTTTCAAGGGTATACAAAGTTTTCCATACAAAGACTTGTTTTCATATCGGTCGTTTGTATGGCAGCTATATGATATAGTGATCCGATCCGAATCAAACTTTCACAAACCATGTATAGCGATGTCAAACAAATAAACCTTGAATTCGGTTGCGATAGCTTGTAGAACAAAAAAAGTTTTCCATACAAAGACTTGAAATCTGATTGATCGTTTGTATGGCAGCTATATGATATAGTGGTCCGATCCGGACCGTACTATCACAAATCGTGTATGGCAATGCCAAATAAACAAATGTAGAATTCGGTTGCAATAGGTTGGAAAACAAAAAATTTTCCATACAAAGACTTGTTTTCATAGCGGTCGTTTGTATGGCAGCTATATGATGTAGTAATCTGATCCGAATCAAACTTTCACAAATCATGTATAGCAGTGTCAAACATATAAACCTTGAATTCGGTTGCGATAGGTTATAGAACAAAAAAGTTTTCCATACAAAGACTTGAAATCTGATTGATCGTTTGTATGGCAGCTATATGATATAGTGGTCCGATCCGGACCGTACTATCACAAATCGTGTATGGCTATGTCAAACAAATAAATGTTGAATTCGGTTGCGATAGCTTGTAGCACAAAAAAGTTTTCCATACAAAGACTTGAAATCTGATTGATCGTTTGTATGGCAGCTATATGATATAGTGGTCCGATCCGGACCGTACTATCACAAATCGTGTATGGCAATGCCAAATAAATAAATGTAGAATTCGGTTGCAATAGGTTGGAAAACAAAAAAATTTTCCATACAAAGACTTGTTTTCATAGCGGTCGTTTGTATGGCAGCTATATGATGTAGTAATCTGATCCGAATCAAACTTTCACAAATTATGTATAGCAATGTCAAACATATAAACCTTGAATTCGGTTGCGATAGGTTATACAACAAAAAAGTTTTCCATACAAAGACTTGAAATCTGATTGATCGTTTGTATGGCAGCTATATGATATAGTGATCCGATCCGGACCAACCTTTCTCAAATCGTGTATGGCTATGTCAAACAAATAAATATTGAATTCGGTTGCGATAGCTTGTAGCACAAAAAAGTTTTTCATACAAAGACTTGAAATCTGATTGATCGTTTGTATGGCAGCTATATGATATAGTGGTCCGATCCGGACCGTACTATCACAAATCGTGTATGGCAATGCCAAATAAATAAATGTAGAATTCGGTTGCAATAGGTTAAAAAACAAAAAAATTTTCAATACAAAGACTTGATTTCATAGCGGTCGTTTGTATGGCAGCTATATGATGTATTAATCCGATCCAAATCAAACTTTCACAAATCATGTATAGCGATGACAAACAAATAAACCTTGAATTCGGTTGCGATAGGTTATAGAACAAAAAAGTTTTCCATACAAAGACTTGAAATCTGATTGATCGTTTGTATGGCAGCTATATGATATAGTGACAAATAAATGTTGAATTCGGTTGCAATAGGTTGGAAAACAAAAAAAATTTTCCATACAAAGACTTGTTTTCAAATCGGTCGTTTGTATGACGGACAGACGGACATGGCTATATCGACTCGGCTGTTGATGCTGATCAAGAATATATATACTTTGTGGGGTCGGAGATGCTTCCCTTAATGCGTTACACTTTTCTAGACAAAATTATAATACCCTTTTTCAAGGGTATAAAAAGTTTTCCATACAAAGACTTGAAATCTGATTGATCGTTTGTATGGCAGCTATATGATTTAGTGGTCCGATCCGGACCGTACTATCACAAATCGTGTATGGCAATACCAAACAAATAAATGTTGAATTCGGTTGCGATAGCTTGGAAAACAAAAACTTTTCCATACAAAGACTTGTTTTCATATCGGTCGTTTGTATGGCAGCTATATGATGTAGTAATCCGATCCGAATCAAACTCTCACAAATCATGTATAGCGATGTCAAACAAATTAATGTTGAATTCGGTTGCGATAGCTTGTAGAACCAAAAAGTTTTCCATACAGAGACTTGAAATCTGATTGATCGTTTGTATGGCAGCTATATGATATAGTGGTCCGATCCGGACCGTACTATCACAAATCGTGTATGGCTAAATCAAATAAATAAATGTAGAATTCGGTTGCAATAGGTTGGAAAACAAAAAAATTTTCCATACAAAGACTTGTTTTCATATCGGTCGTTTGTATGGCAGCTATATGACATAGTGATCCGATCCGAATCAAACTTTCACAAATCATGTATAGCAACGTCAAACATATAAACCTTGAATTCGGTTGCGATAGGTTATACAACAAAAAAGTTTTCCATACAAAGACTTGAAATCTGATTGATCGCTTGTATGGCAGCTATATGATTTAGTGGTCCGATCCGGACCGTACTATCACAAATCGTGTATGGCAATACCAAATAAAGAAATGTAGAATTCGGTTGCAATAGGTTGGAAAACAAAAAAATTTTCCATACAAAGACTTGTTTTCATAGCGGTCGTTTGTATGGCAGCTATATGATGTAGTAATCTGATCCGAATCAAACTTTCACAAATCATGTATAGCAATGTCAAACATATAAACCTTGAATTCGGTTGCGATAGGTTATACAACAAAAAAGTTTTCCATACAAAGACTTGAAATCTGATTGATCGTTTGTATGGCAGCTATATGATATAGTGAAACGATCCGGACCAAACTTTCACAAATCGTGTATGGCTATTTCGAACAAATTAATGTTGAATTCGGTTGCGATAGCTTGTAGAACAAAAAAGTTTTCCATACAAAGACTTGAAATCTGATTGATCGTTTGTATGGCAGCTATATGATATAGTGGTCCGATCGGGACCGTACTATCACAAATCGTGTATGGCTAAATCAAATAAATAAATGTAGAATTCGGTTGCAATAGGTTGGAAAACAAAAAAATTTTCCTTATCAAGACTTGTTTTCACATCGGTCGTTTGTATGGCAGCTATATGATGTAGTAATCCGATCCGAATCAAACGTTCACAAATCATGTATAGCGATGTCAAACAAATTAACGTTGAATTCGGTTGCGATAGCTTGTAGAACAAAAAAGTTTTCCATACAAAGACTTGAAATCTGATTGATCGTTTGTATGGCAGCTATATGATATTGTGGTCCGATCCAAATCAAACTTTCACAAATCGTGTATGGCTATGTCTAACAAATTAATGTAGAATTCGGTTGCAATAGGTCGGAAAACAAAAAATTTTCCATACAAAGAATTGTTTTCAAATCGGTCGTTTGTATGACGGACAGACGGACATGGCTATATCGACTCGGCTGTTGATGCTGATCAAGAATATATATACTTTGTGGGGTCGGAGATGCTTCCTTTAATGCGTTACACTTTTCTAGACAAAATTATAATACCCTTTTTCAAGGGTATACAAAGTTTTCCATACAAAGACTTGTTTTCATATCGGTCGTTTGTATGGCAGCTATATGATATAGTGATCCGATCCGAATCAAACTTTCACAAACCATGTATAGCGATGTCAAACAAATAAACCTTGAATTCGGTTGCGATAGCTTGTAGAACAAAAAAGTTTTCCATACAAAGACTTGAAATCTGATTGATCGTTTGTATGGCAGCTATATGATATAGTGGTCCGATCCGGACCGTACTATCACAAATCGTGTATGGCTAAATCAAATAAATAAATGTAGAATTCGGTTGCAATAGGTTGGAAAACAAAAAAATTTTCCATACAAAGACTTGTTTTCATAGCGGTCGTTTGTATGGCAGCTATATGATGTAGTAATCTGATCCGAATCAAACTTTCACAAATCATGTATAGCAGTGTCAAACATATAAACCTTGAATTCGGTTGCGATAGGTTATAGAACAAAAAAGTTTTCCATACAAAGACTTGAAATCTGATTGATCGTTTGTATGGCAGCTATATGATATAGTGGTCCGATCCGGACCGTACTATCACAAATCGTGTATGGCTATGTCAAACAAATAAATGTTGAATTCGGTTGCGATAGCTTGTAGCACAAAAAAGTTTTCCATACAAAGACTTGAAATCTGATTGATCGTTTGTATGGCAGCTATATGATATAGTGGTCCGATCCGGACCGTACTATCACAAATCGTGTATGGCAATGCCAAATAAATAAATGTAGAATTCGGTTGCAATAGGTTGGAAAACAAAAAAATTTTCCATACAAAGACTTGTTTTCAAATCGGTCGTTTGTATGACGGACAGACGGACATGGCTATATCGACTCGGCTGTTGATGCTGATCAAGAATATATATACTTTGTGGGGTCGGAGATGCTTCCCTTAATGCGTTACACTTTTCTAGACAAAATTATAATACCCTTTTTCAAGGGTATAAAAAGTTTTCCATACAAAGACTTGAAATCTGATTGATCGTTTGTATGGCAGCTATATGATTTAGTGGTCCGATCCGGACCGTACTATCACAAATCGTGTATGGCAATACCAAATAAATAAATGTAGAATTCGGTTGCAATAGGTTGGAAAACAAAAAAAATTTCCATACAAAGACTTGTTTTCATAGCGGTCGTTTGTATGGCAGCTATATGATGTAGTAATCTGATCCGAATCAAACTTTCACAAATCATGTATAGCAGTGTCAAACATATAAACCTTGAATTCGGTTGCGATAGGTTATAGAACAAAAAAGTTTTCCATACAAAGACTTGAAATCAGATTGATCGTTTGTATGGCAGCTATATGATATAGTGAAACGATCCGGACCAAACTTTCACAAATCGTGTATGGCTATTTCGAACAAATTAATGTTGAATTCGGTTGCGATAGCTTGTAGAACAAAAAAGTTTTCCATACAAAGACTTGAAATCTGATTGATCGTTTGTATGGCAGCTATATGATATAGTGGTCCGATCCGGACCGTACTATCACAAATCGTGTATGGCTAAATCAAATAAATAAATGTAGAATTCGGTTGCAATAGGTTGGAAAACAAAAAAATTTTCCGTACCAAGACTTGTTTTCACATCGGTCGTTTGTATGGCAGCTATATGATGTAGTAATCCGATCCGAATCAAACTTTCACAAATCATGTATAGCGATGTCAAACAAATTAACGTTGAATTCGGCTGCGATAGCTTGTAGAACAAAAAAGTTTTCCATACAAAGACTTGAAATCTGATTGATCGTTTGTATGGCAGCTATATGATATTGTGGTCCGATCCGAATCAAACTTTCACAAATCGTGTATGGCTATCTCAGACAAATAAATGTTGAATTCGGTTGCGATAGCTTGTAGAACAAAAAAGTTTTGCATACAAAGACTTGAAATCTGATTGATCGTTTGTATGGCAGCTATATGATATAGTGGTCCGATCCGGACCGTACTATCACAAATCGTGTATGGCTAAATCAAATAAATAAATGTAGAATTCGGTTGCAATAGGTTGGAAAACAAAAAAATTTTCCGTACCAAGACTTGTTTTCACATCGGTCGTTTGTATGGCAGCTATATGATGTAGTAATCCGATCCGAATCAAACTTTCACAAATCATGTATAGCGATGTCAAACAAATTAACGTTGAATTCGGCTGCGATAGCTTGTAGAACAAAAAAGTTTTCCATACAAAGACTTGAAATCTGATTGATCGTTTGTATGGCAGCTATATGATATTGTGGTCCGATCCGAATCAAACTTTCACAAATCGTGTATGGCTATCTCAGACAAATAAATGTTGAATTCGGTTGCGATAGCTTGTAGAACAAAAAAGTTTTCCATACAAAGACTTGAAATCTGATTGATCGTTTGTATGGCAGCTATATGATATAGTGGTCCGATCCGGACCGTACTATCAGAAATCGTGTATGGCAATGCCAAATAAATAAATGTAGAATTCGGTTGCAATAGGTTGGAAAACAAAAAAATTTTCCGTACCAAGACTTGTTTTCACATCGGTCGTTTGTATGGCAGCTATATGATGTAGTAATCCGATCCGAATCAAACTTTCACAAATCGTGTATGGCTATGTCTAACAAATTAACGTTGAATTCGGTTGCGATAGCTTGTAGAACAAAAAAGTTTTCCATACAAAGACTTGAAATCTGATTGATCGTTTGTATGGCAGCTATATGATATTGTGGTCCGATCCAAATCAAACTTTCACAAATCGTGTATGGCTATGTCTAACAAATTAATGTAGAATTCGGTTGCAATAGGTCGGAAAACAAAAAAATTTTCCATACAAAGAATTGTTTTCAAATCGGTCGTTTGTATGACGGACAGACGGACATGGCTATATCGACTCGGCTGTTGATGCTGATCAAGAATATATATACTTTGTGGGGTCGGAGATGCTTCCTTTAATGCGTTACACTTTTCTAGACAAAATTATAATACCCCTTTTTCAAGGGTATACAAAGTTTTCCATACAAAGACTTGTTTTCATATCGGTCGTTTGTATGGCAGCTATATGATATAGTGATCCGATCCGAATCAAACTTTCACAAACCATGTATAGCGATGTCAAACAAATAAACCTTGAATTCGGTTGCGATAGCTTGTAGAACAAAAAAGTTTTCCATACAAAGACTTGAAATCTGATTGATCGTTTGTATGGCAGCTATATGATATAGTGGTCCGATCCGGACCGTACTATCACAAATCGTGTATGGCAATGCCAAATAAATAAATGTAGAATTCGGTTGCAATAGGTTGGAAAACAAAAAAATTTTCCATACAAAGACTTGTTTTCATAGCGGTCGTTTGTATGGCAGCTATATGATGTAGTAATCTGATCCGAATCAAACTTTCACAAATCATGTATAGCAGTGTCAAACATATAAACCTTGAATTCGGTTGCGATAGGTTATAGAACAAAAAAGTTTTCCATACAAAGACTTGAAATCTGATTGATCGTTTGTATGGCAGCTATATGATATAGTGGTCCGATCCGGACCGTACTATCACAAATCGTGTATGGCTATGTCAAACAAATAAATGTTGAATTCGGTTGCGATAGCTTGTAGCACAAAAAAGTTTTCCATACAAAGACTTGAAATCTGATTGATCGTTTGTATGGCAGCTATATGATATAGTGGTCCGATCCGGACCGTACTATCACAAATCGTGTATGGCAATGCCAAATAAATAAATGTAGAATTCGGTTGCAATAGGTTGGAAAACAAAAAAATTTTCCATACAAAGACTTGTTTTCAAATCGGTCGTTTGTATGACGGACAGACGGACATGGCTATATCGACTCGGCTGTTGATGCTGATCAAGAATATATATACTTTGTGGGGTCGGAGATGCTTCCCTTAATGCGTTACACTTTTCTAGACAAAATTATAATACCCTTTTTCAAGGGTATAAAAAGTTTTCCATACAAAGACTTGAAATCTGATTGATCGTTTGTATGGCAGCTATATGATTTAGTGGTCCGATCCGGACCGTACTATCACAAATCGTGTATGGCTATTTCGAACAAATTAATGTTGAATTCGGTTGCGATAGCTTGTAGAACAAAAAAAGTTTTCCATACAAAGACTTGAAATCTGATTGATCGTTTGTATGGCAGCTATATGATATAGTGGTCCGATCCGGACCGTACTATCACAAATCGTGTATGGCTAAATCAAATAAATAAATGTAGAATTCGGTTGCAATAGGTTGGAAAACAAAAAAATTTTCCGTACCAAGACTTGTTTTCACATCGGTCGTTTGTATGGCAGCTATATGATGTAGTAATCCGATCCGAATCAAACTTTCACAAATCATGTATAGCGATGTCAAACAAATAAATGTTGAATTCGGTTGCGATAGCTTGTAGCACAAAAAAGTTTTCCATACAAAGACTTGAAATCTGATTGATCGTTTGTATGGCAGCTATATGATATAGTGGTCCGATCCGGACCGTACTATCACAAATCGTGTATGGCAATGCCAAATAAATAAATGTAGAATTCGGTTGCAATAGGTTGGAAAACAAAAAAATTTTCCATACAAAGACTTGTTTTCAAATCGGTCGTTTGTATGACGGACAGACGGACATGGCTATATCGACTCGGCTGTTGATGCTGATCAAGAATATATATACTTTGTGGGGTCGGAGATGCTTCCCTTAATGCGTTACACTTTTCTAGACAAAATTATAATACCCTTTTTCAAGGGTATAAAAAGTTTTCCATACAAAGACTTGAAATCTGATTGATCGTTTGTATGGCAGCTATATGATTTAGTGGTCCGATCCGGACCGTACTATCACAAATCGTGTATGGCAATACCAAATAAATAAATGTAGAATTCGGTTGCAATAGGTTGGAAAACAAAAAAATTTTCCATACAAAGACTTGTTTTCATAGCGGTCGTTTGTATGGCAGCTATATGATGTAGTAATCTGATCCGAATCAAACTTTCACAAATCATGTATAGCAGTGTCAAACATATAAACCTTGAATTCGGTTGCGATAGGTTATAGAACAAAAAAGTTTTCCATACAAAGACTTGAAATCAGATTGATCGTTTGTATGGCAGCTATATGATATAGTGATCCGATCCAGACCAAACTTTCACAAATCGTGTATTGGTATGTCAAACAAATAAATGTTGAATTCGGTTGCAATAGGTTGGAAAACAAAAAAATTTTCCATACAAAGACTTGTTTTCAAATCGGTCGTTTGTATGACGGACAGACGGACATGGCTATATCGACTCGGCTGTTGATGCTGATCAAGAATATATATACTTTGTGGGGTCGAAAATGCTTCCTTTAATGCGTTACACTTTTCTAGACAAAATTATAATACCCTTTTTCAAGGGTATAAAAAGTTTTCCATACAAAGACTTGTATTCATATCGGTCGTTTGTATGGCAGCTATATGATGTAGTAATCCGATCCGAATCAAACTTTCACAAATCATGTATAGCAATGTCAAACATATAAACCTTGAATTCGGTTGCGATAGGTTATAGAACAAAAAAGTTTTCCATACAAAGACTTGAAATCTGATTGATCGTTTGTATGGCAGCTATATGATATAGTGAAACGATCCGGACCAAACTTTCACAAATCGTGTATGGCTATTTCGAACAAATTAATGTTGAATTCGGTTGCGATAGCTTGTAGAACAAAAAAGTTTTCCATACAAAGACTTGAAATCTGATTGATCGTTTGTATGGCAGCTATATGATATAGTGGTCCGATCCGGACCGTACTATCACAAATCGTGTATGGCTAAATCAAATAAATAAATGTAGAATTCGGTTGCAATAGGTTGGAAAACAAAAAAAATTTTCCGTACCAAGACTTGTTTTCACATCGGTCGTTTGTATGGCAGCTATATGATGTAGTAATCCGATCCGAATCAAACTTTCACAAATCATGTATAGCGATGTCAAACAAATTAACGTTGAATTCGGCTGCGATAGCTTGTAGAACAAAAAAGTTTTCCATACAAAGACTTGAAATCTGATTGATCGTTTGTATGGCAGCTATATGATATTGTGGTCCGATCCGAATCAAACTTTCACAAATCGTGTATGGCTATCTCAAACAAATAAATGTTGAATTCGGTTGCGATAGCTTGTAGAACAAAAAAGTTTTGCATACAAAGACTTGAAATCTGATTGATCGTTTGTATGGCAGCTATATGATATAGTGGTCCGATCCGGACCGTACTATCACAAATCGTGTATGGCTAAATCAAATAAATAAATGTAGAATTCGGTTGCAATAGGTTGGAAAACAAAAAAATTTTCCGTACCAAGACTTGTTTTCACATCGGTCGTTTGTATGGCAGCTATATGATGTAGTAATCCGATCCGAATCAAACTTTCACAAATCATGTATAGCGATGTCAAACGAATTAACTTTAAATTCGGTTGCGATAGCTTGTAGAACAAAAAAGTTTTCCATACAAAGACTTGAAATCTGATTGATCGTTTGTATGGCAGCTATATGATATTGTGGTCCGATCCAAATCAAACTTTCACAAATCGTGTATGGCTATGTCTAACAAATTAATGTAGAATTCGGTTGCAATAGGTTGGAAAACAAAAAAATTTTCCGTACCAAGACTTGTTTTCACATCGGTCGTTTGTATGGCAGCTATATGATGTAGTAATCTGATCCGAATCAAACTTTCACAAATCATGTATAGCAATGTCAAACAAATAAACCTTGAATTCGGTTGCGATAGCTTGTAGAACAAAAAAGTTTTCCATACAAAGACTTGAAATCAGATTGATCGTTTGTATGGCAGCTATATGATATAGTAGTCCGATCCGGACCAAACTTTCACAAATCGTGTATTGGTATGTCAAACAAATAAATGTTGAATTCGGTTGCAATAGGTTGGAAAACAAAAAATTTTCCATACAAAGACTTGTTTTCATAGCGGTCGTTTGTATGGCAGCTATATGATGTAGTAATCTGATCCGAATCAAACTTTCACAAATCATGTATAGCAATGTCAAACATATAAACCTTGAGTTCGGTTGCGATAGGTTATAGAACAAAAAATTTTTCTATACAAAGACTTGAAATCAGATTGATCGTTTGTATGGCAGCTATATGATATAGTGATCCGATCCAGACCAAACTTTCACAAATCGTGTATTGGTATGTCAAACAAATAAATGTTGAATTCGGTTGCAATAGGTTGGAAAACAAAAAAATTTTCCATACAAAGACTTGTTTTCAAATCGGTCGTTTGTATGACGGACAGACGGACATGGCTATATCGACTCGGCTGTTGATGCTGATCAAAAATATATATACTTTGTGGGGTCGAAAATGCTTCCTTTAATGCGTTACACTTTTCTAGACAAAATTATAATACCCTTTTTCAAGGGTATAAAAAAGTTTTCCATACAAAGACTTGTTTTCATATCGGTCGTTTGTATGGCAGCTATATGATGTAGTAATCCGATCCGAATCAAACTTTCACAAATCATGTATAGCAATGTCAAACATATAAACCTTGAATTCGGTTGCGATAGGTTATAGAACAAAAAAGTTTTCCATACAAAGACTTGAAATCTGATTGATCGTTTGTATGGCAGCTATATGATATAGTGAAACGATCCGGACCAAACTTTCACAAATCGTGTATGGCTATTTCGAACAAATTAATGTTGAATTCGGTTGCGATAGCTTGTAGAACAAAAAAGTTTTCCATACAAAGACTTGAAATCTGATTGATCGTTTGTATGGCAGCTATATGATATAGTGGTCCGATCCGGACCGTACTATCACAAATCGTGTATGGCTAAATCAAATAAATAAATGTAGAATTCGGTTGCAATAGGTTGGAAAACAAAAAAATTTTCCGTACCAAGACTTGTTTTCACATCGGTCGTTTGTATGGCAGCTATATGATGTAGTAATCCGATCCGAATCAAACTTTCACAAATCATGTATAGCGATGTCAAACAAATTAACGTTGAATTCGGCTGCGATAGCTTGTAGAACAAAAAGTTTTCCATACAAAGACTTGAAATCTGATTGATCGTTTGTATGGCAGCTATATGATATTGTGGTCCGATCCGAATCAAACTTTCACAAATCGTGTATGGCTATCTCAAACAAATAAATGTTGAATTCGGTTGCGATAGCTTGTAGAACAAAAAAGTTTTGCATACAAAGACTTGAAATCTGATTGATCGTTTGTATGGCAGCTATATGATATAGTGGTCCGATCCGGACCGTACTATCACAAATCGTGTATGGCTAAATCAAATAAATAAATGTAGAATTCGGTTGCAATAGGTTGGAAAACAAAAAATTTTCCGTACCAAGACTTGTTTTCACATCGGTCGTTTGTATGGCAGCTATATGATGTAGTAATCCGATCCGAATCAAACTTTCACAAATCATGTATAGCGATGTCAAACAAATTAACTTTAAATTCGGTTGCGATAGCTTGTAGAACAAAAAAAGTTTTCCATACAAAGACTTGAAATCTGATTGATCGTTTGTATGGCAGCTATATGATATAGTTGTCCGATCCGGACCGTACTATCACAAATCATGTATAGCGATCTCAAACAAATAAATGTTGAATTCGGTTGCGATAGCTTGGAAAACAAAAAACTTTTCCATACAAAGACTTGTTTTCATATCGGTCGTTTGTATGGCAGCTATATGATGTAGTAATCCGATCCGAATCAAACTTTCACAAATCATGTATAGCGATGTCAAACAAATTAACGTTGAATTCGGTTGCGATAGCTTGTAGAACAAAAAAGTTTTCCATACAAAGACTTGAAATCTGATTGATCGTTTGTATGGCAGCTATATGATATTGTGGTCCGATCCAAATCAAACTTTCACAAATCGTGTATGGCTATGTCTAACAAATTAATGTAGAATTCGGTTGCAATAGGTTGGAAAACAAAAAAATTTTCCGTACCAAGACTTGTTTTCACATCGGTCGTTTGTATGGCAGCTATATGATGTAGTAATCTGATCCGAATCAAACTTTCACAAATCGTGTATAGCAATGTCAAACAAATAAACCTTGAATTCGGTTGCGATAGCTTGTAGAACAAAAAAGTTTTCCATACAAAGACTTGAAATCTGATTGATCGTTTGTATGGCAGCTATATGATATAGTAGTCCGATCCGGACCAAACTTTCTCAAATCGTGTATGGCTATGTCAAACAAATAAATGTTGAATTCGGTTGCGATAGCTTGTAGAACAAAAAAAGTTTTCCATACAAAGACTTGAAATCTGATTGATCGTTTGTATGGCAGCTATATGATATAGTGGTCCGATCCGGACCGTACTATTACAAATCGTGTATTGGTATGTCAAACAAATAAATGTTGAATTCGGTTGCAATAGGTTGGAAAACAAAAAAATTTTCCATACAAAGACTTGTTTTCAAATCGGTCGTTTGTATGACGGACAGACGGACATGGCTATATCGACTCGGCTGTTGATGCTGATCAAGAATATATATACTTTGTGGGGTCGAAAATGCTTCCTTTAATGCGTTACACTTTTCTAGACAAAATTATAATACCCTTTTTCAAGGGTATAAAAAGTTTTCCATACAAAGACTTGTTTTCATATCGGTCGTTTGTATGGCAGCTATATGATGTAGTAATCCGATCCGAATCAAACTTTCACAAATCATGTGTAGCAATGTCAAACATATAAACCTTGAATTCGGTTGCGATAGGTTATAGAACAAAAAGTTTTCCATACAAAGACTTGAAATCTGATTGATCGTTTGTATGGCAGCTATATGATATAGTGAAACGATCCGGACCAAACTTTCACAAATCGTGTATGGCTATTTCGAACAAATTAATGTTGATTTCGGTTGCGATAGCTTGTAGAACAAAAAAGTTTTCCATACAAAGACTTGAAATCTGATTGATCGTTTGTATGGCAGCTATATGATATTGTGGTCCGATCCGAATCAAACTTTCACAAATCGTGTATGGCTATCTCAAACAAATAAATGTTGAATTCGGTTGCGATAGCTTGTAGAACAAAAAAGTTTTGCATACAAAGACTTGAAATCTGATTGATCGTTTGTATGGCAGCTATATGATATAGTGGTCCGATCCGGACCGTACTATCACAAATCGTGTATGGCTAAATCAAATAAATAAATGTAGAATTCGGTTGCAATAGGTTGGAAAACAAAAAAATTTTCCGTACCAAGACTTGTTTTCACATCGGTCGTTTGTATGGCAGCTATATGATGTAGTAATCCGATCCGAATCAAACTTTCACAAATCATGTATAGCGATGTCAAACAAATTAACTTTAAATTCGGTTGCGATAGCTTGTAGAACAAAAAAAGTTTTCCATACAAAGACTTGAAATCTGATTGATCGTTTGTATGGCAGCTATATGATATAGTTGTCCGATCCGGACCGTACTATCACAAATCATGTATAGCGATCTCAAACAAATAAATGTTGAATTCAGTTGCGATAGCTTGGAAAACAAAAAACTTTTCCATACAAAGACTTGTTTTCATATCGGTCGTTTGTATGGCAGCTATATGATGTAGTAATCCGATCCGAATTAAACTTTCACAAATCATGTATAGCGATGTCAAACAAATTAACGTTGAATTCGGTTGCGATAGCTTGTAGAACAAAAAAGTTTTCCATACAAAGACTTGAAATCTGATTGATCGTTTGTATGGCAGCTATATGATATTGTGGTCCGATCCAAATCAAACTTTCACAAATCGTGTATGGCTATGTCTAACAAATTAATGTAGAATTCGGTTGCAATAGGTTGGAAAACAAAAAAAATTTTCCGTACCAAGACTTGTTTTCACATCGGTCGTTTGTATGGCAGCTATATGATGTAGTAATCTGATCCGAATCAAACTTTCACAAATCATGTATACCAATGTCAAACAAATAAACCTTGAATTCGGTTGCGATAGCTTGTAGAACAAAAAAGTTTTCCATACAAAGACTTGAAATCAGATTGATCGTTTGTATGGCAGCTATATGATATAGTAGTCCGATCCGGACCAAACTTTCTCAAATCGTGTATGGCTATGTCAAACAAATAAATGTTGAATTCGGTTGCGATAGCTTGTAGAACAAAAAAAGTTTTTCCATACAAAGACTTGAAATCTGATTGATCGTTTGTATGGCAGCTATATGATATAGTGGTCCGATCCGGACCGTACTATTACAAATCGTGTATTGGTATGTCAAACAAATAAATGTTGAATTCGGTTGCAATAGGTTGGAAAACAAAAAAATTTTCCATACAAAGACTTGTTTTCAAATCGGTCGTTTGTATGACGGACAGAACGGACATGGCTATATCGACTCGGCTGTTGATGCTGATCAAGAATATATATACTTTGTGGGGTCGAAAATGCTTCCTTTAATGCGTTACACTTTTCTAGACAAAATTATAATACCCTTTTTCAAGGGTATAAAAAGTTTTCCATACAAAGACTTGTTTTCATATCGGTCGTTTGTATGGCAGCTATATGATGTAGTAATCCGATCCGAATCAAACTTTCACAAATCATGTGTAGCAATGTCAAACATATAAACCTTGAATTCGGTTGCGATAGGTTATAGAACAAAAAAAGTTTTCCATACAAAGACTTGAAATCTGATTGATCGTTTGTATGGCAGCTATATGATATAGTGAAACGATCCGGACCAAACTTTCACAAATCGTGTATGGCTATTTCGAACAAATTAATGTTGATTTCGGTTGCGATAGCTTGTAGAACAAAAAGTTTTCCATACAAAGACTTGAAATCTGATTGATCGTTTGTATGGCAGCTATATGATATTGTGGTCCGATCCGAATCAAACTTTCACAAATCGTGTATGGCTATCTCAAACAAATAAATGTTGAATTCGGTTGCGATAGCTTGTAGAACAAAAAAAGTTTTGCATACAAAGACTTGAAATCTGATTGATCGTTTGTATGGCAGCTATATGATATAGTGGTCCGATCCGGACCGTACTATCACAAATCGTGTATGGCTAAATCAAATAAATAAATGTAGAATTCGGTTGCAATAGGTTGGAAAACAAAAAAATTTTCCGTACCAAGACTTGTTTTCACATCGGTCGTTTGTATGGCAGCTATATGATGTAGTAATCCGATCCGAATCAAACTTTCACAAATCATGTATAGCGATGTCAAACAAATTAACTTTAAATTCGGTTGCGATAGCTTGTAGAACAAAAAAGTTTTCCATACAAAGACTTGAAATCTGATTGATCGTTTGTATGGCAGCTATATGATATAGTTGTCCGATCCGGACCGTACTATCACAAATCATGTATAGCGATCTCAAACAAATAAATGTTGAATTCAGTTGCGATAGCTTGGAAAACAAAAAACTTTTCCATACAAAGACTTGTTTTCATATCGGTCGTTTGTATGGCAGCTATATGATGTAGTAATCCGATCCGAATTAAACTTTCACAAATCATGTATAGCGATGTCAAACAAATTAACGTTGAATTCGGTTGCGATAGCTTGTAGAACAAAAAAGTTTTCCATACAAAGACTTGAAATCTGATTGATCGTTTGTATGGCAGCTATATGATATTGTGGTTCGATCCAAATCAAACTTTCACAAATCGTGTATGGCTATGTCTAACAAATTAATGTAGAATTCGGTTGCAATAGGTTGGAAAACAAAAAAATTTTCCGTACCAAGACTTGTTTTCACATCGGTCGTTTGTATGGCAGCTATATGATGTAGTAATCTGATCCGAATCAAACTTTCACAAATCATGTATACCAATGTCAAACAAATAAACCTTGAATTCGGTTGCGATAGCTTGTAGAACAAAAAAGTTTTCCATACAAAGACTTGAAATCAGATTGATCGTTTGTATGGCAGCTATATGATATAGTAGTCCGATCCGGACCAAACTTTCTCAAATCGTGTATGGCTATGTCAAACAAATAAATGTTGAATTCGGTTGCGATAGCTTGTAGAACAAAAAAAGTTTTCCATACAAAGACTTGAAATCTGATTGATCGTTTGTATGGCAGCTATATGATATAGTGGTCCGATCCGGACCGTACTATTACAAATCGTGTATGGCAATACCAAATAAATAAATGTAGAATTCGGTTGCAATAGGTTGGAAAACAAAAAAATTTTCCATACAAAGACTTGTTTTCATAGCGGTCGTTTGTATGGCAGCTATATGATGTAGTAATCTGATCCGATTCAAACTTTCACAAATCATGTATAGCAATGTCAAACATATAAACCTTGAATTCGGTTGCGATAGGTTATAGAACAAAAAAAGTTTTCCATACAAAGACTTGAAATCAGATTGATCGTTTGTATGGCAGCTATATGATATAGTGATCCGATCCAGACCAAACTTTCACAAATCGTGTATTGGTATGTCAAACAAATAAATGTTGAATTCGGTTGCAATAGGTTGGAAAACAAAAAAATTTTCCATACAAAGACTTGTTTTCAAATCGGTCGTTTGTATGACGGACAGACGGACATGGCTATATCGACTCGGCTGTTGATGCTGATCAAGAATATATATACTTTGTGGGGTCGAAAATGCTTCCTTTAATGCGTTACACTTTTCTAGACAAAATTATAATACCCTTTTTCAAGGGTATAAAAAGTTTTCCATACAAAGACTTGTTTTCATATCGGTCGTTTGTATGGCAGCTATATGATGTAGTAATCCGATCCGAATCAAACTTTCACAAATCATGTATAGCAATGTCAAACATATAAACCTTGAATTCGGTTGCGATAGGTTATAGAACAAAAAGTTTTCCATACAAAGACTTGAAATCTGATTGATCGTTTGTATGGCAGCTATATGATATAGTGAAACGATCCGGACCAAACTTTCACAAATCGTGTATGGCTATTTCGAACAAATTAATGTTGAATTCGGTTGCGATAGCTTGTAGAACAAAAAAGTTTTCCATACAAAGACTTGAAATCTGATTGATCGTTTGTATGGCAGCTATATGATATAGTGGTCCGATCCGGACCGTACTATCACAAATCGTGTATGGCTAAATCAAATAAATAAATGTAGAATTCGGTTGCAATAGGTTGGAAAACAAAAAAATTTTCCGTACCAAGACTTGTTTTCACATCGGTCGTTTGTATGGCAGCTATATGATGTAGTAATCCGATCCAAATCAAACTTTCACAAATCATGTATAGCGATGTCAAACAAATTAACGTTGAATTCGGCTGCGATAGCTTGTAGAACAAAAAGTTTTCCATACAAAGACTTGAAATCTAATTGATCGTTTGTATGGCAGCTATATGATATTGTGGTCCGATCCGAATCAAACTTTCACAAATCGTGTATGGCTATCTCAAACAAATAAATGTTGAATTCGGTTGCGATAGCCTGTAGAACAAACAAGTTTTGCATACAAAGACTTGAAATCTGATTGATCGTTTGTATGGCAGCTATATGATATAGTGGTCCGATCCGGACCGTACTATCACAAATCGTGTATGGCTAAATCAAATAAATAAATGTAGAATTCGGTTGCAATAGGTTGGAAAACAAAAAAATTTTCCGTACCAAGACTTGTTTTCACATCGGTCGTTTGTATGGCAGCTATATGATGTAGTAATCCGATCCGAATCAAACTTTCACAAATCATGTATAGCGATGTCAAACAAATTAACTTTAAATTCGGTTGCGATAGCTTGTAGAACAAAAAAGTTTTCCATACAAAGACTTGAAATCTGATTGATCGTTTGTATGGCAGCTATATGATATAGTAGTCCGATCCGGACCGTACTATCACAAATCATGTATAGCGATCTCAAACAAATAAATGTTGAATTCGGTTGCGATAGCTTGGAAAACAAAAAACTTTTCCATACAAAGACTTGTTTTCATATCGGTCGTTTGTATGGCAGCTATATGATGTAGTAATCCGATCCGAATCAAACTTTCACAAATCATGTATAGCGATGTCAAACAAATTAACGTTGAATTCGGTTGCGAGAGCTTGTAGAACAAAAAAGTTTTCCATACAAAGACTTGAAATCAGATTGATCGTTTGTATGGCAGCTATATGATATAGTAGTCCGATCCGGACCAAACTTTCTCAAATCGTGTATGGCTATGTCAAACAAATAAATGTTGAATTCGGTTGCGATAGCTTGTAGAACAAAAAAAGTTTTCCATACAAAGACTTGAAATCTGATTGATCGTTTGTATGGCAGCTATATGATATAGTGGTCCGATCCGGACCGTACTATCACAAATCGTGTATGGCAATACCAAATAAATAAATGTAGAATTCGGTTGCAATAGGTTGGAAAACAAAAAAATTTTCCATACAAAGACTTGTTTTCACATCGGTCGTTTGTATGGCAGCTATATGATGTAGTAATCCGATCCGAATCAAACTTTCACAAATCATGTATAGCGATGTCAAACAAATTAACTTTAAATTCGGTTGCGATAGCTTGTAGAACAAAAAAAAGTTTTCCATACAAAGACTTGAAATCTGATTGATCGTTTGTATGGCAGCTATATGATATAGTGGTCCGATCCGGACCGTACTATCACAAATCGTGTATGGCTAAATCAAATAAATAAATGTAGAATTCGGTTGCAATAGGTTGGAAAACAAAAAAATTTTCCGTACCAAGACTTGTTTTCACATCGGTCGTTTGTATGGCAGCTATATGATGTAGTAATCTGATCCGAATCAAACTTTCACAAATCATGTATAGCAATGTCATACAAATAAACCTTGAATTCGGTTGCGATAGCTTGTAGAACAAAAAAGTTTTCCATACAAAGACTTGAAATCAGATTGATCGTTTGTATGGCAGCTATATGATGTAGTAGTCCGATCCGGACCAAACTTTCTCAAATCGTGTATGGCTATGTCAAACAAATAAATGTTGAATTCGGTTGCGATAGCTTGTAGAACAAAAAGTTTTCCATACAAAGACTTGAAATCTGATTGATCGTTTGTATGGCAGCTATATGATATAGTGGTCCGATCCGGACCGTACTATCACAAATCGTGTATGGCAATACCAAATAAATAAATGTAGAATTCGGTTGCAATAGGTTGGAAAACAAAAAAATTTTCCATACAAAGACTTGTTTTCATAGCGGTCGTTTGTATGGCAGCTATATGATGTAGTAATCTGATCCGAATCAAACTTTCACAAATCATGTATAGCAATGTCAAACATATAAACCTTGAATTCGGTTGCGATAGGTTATAGAACAAAAAAGTTTTCCATACAAAGACTTGAAATCAGATTGATCGTTTGTATGGCAGCTATATGATATAGTGATCCGATCCAGACCAAACTTTCACAAATCGTGTATTGGTATGTCAAACAAATAAATGTTGAATTCGGTTGCGATAGCTTGGAAAACAAAAAACTTTTCCATACAAAGACTTGTTTTCATATCGGTCGTTTGTATGGCAGCTATATGATGTAGTAATCCGATCCGAATCAAACTTTCACAAATCATGTATAGCGATGTCAAACAAATTAACGTTGAATTCGGTTGCGAGAGCTTGTAGAACAAAAAAGTTTTCCATACAAAGACTTGAAATCAGATTGATCGTTTGTATGGCAGCTATATGATATAGTAGTCCGATCCGGACCAAACTTTCTCAAATCGTGTATGGCTATGTCAAACAAATAAATGTTGAATTCGGTTGCGATAGCTTGTAGAACAAAAAAGTTTTCCATACAAAGACTTGAAATCTGATTGATCGTTTGTATGGCAGCTATATGATATAGTGGTCCGATCCGGACCGTACTATCACAAATCGTGTATGGCAATACCAAATAAATAAATGTAGAATTCGGTTGCAATAGGTTGGAAAACAAAAAATTTTCCATACAAAGACTTGTTTTCACATCGGTCGTTTGTATGGCAGCTATATGATGTAGTAATCCGATCCGAATCAAACTTTCACAAATCATGTATAGCGATGTCAAACAAATTAACTTTAAATTCGGTTGCGATAGCTTGTAGAACAAAAAAGTTTTCCATACAAAGACTTGAAATCTGATTGATCGTTTGTATGGCAGCTATATGATATAGTGGTCCGATCCGGACCGTACTATCACAAATCGTGTATGGCTAAATCAAATAAATAAATGTAGAATTCGGTTGCAATAGGTTGGAAAACAAAAAAATTTTCCGTACCAAGACTTGTTTTCACATCGGTCGTTTGTATGGCAGCTATATGATGTAGTAATCTGATCCGAATCAAACTTTCACAAATCATGTATAGCAATGTCATACAAATAAACCTTGAATTCGGTTGCGATAGCTTGTAGAACAAAAAGTTTTCCATACAAAGACTTGAAATCAGATTGATCGTTTGTATGGCAGCTATATGATGTAGTAGTCCGATCCGGACCAAACTTTCTCAAATCGTGTATGGCTATGTCAAACAAATAAATGTTGAATTCGGTTGCGATAGCTTGTAGAACAAAAAAGTTTTCCATACAAAGACTTGAAATCTGATTGATCGTTTGTATGGCAGCTATATGATATAGTGGTCCGATCCGGACCGTACTATCACAAATCGTGTATGGCAATACCAAATAAATAAATGTAGAATTCGGTTGCAATAGGTTGGAAAACAAAAAAATTTTCCATACAAAGACTTGTTTTCATAGCGGTCGTTTGTATGGCAGCTATATGATGTAGTAATCTGATCCGAATCAAACTTTCACAAATCATGTATAGCAATGTCAAACATATAAACCTTGAATTCGGTTGCGATAGGTTATAGAACAAAAAAGTTTTCCATACAAAGACTTGAAATCAGATTGATCGTTTGTATGGCAGCTATATGATATAGTGATCCGATCCAGACCAAATTTCACAAATCGTGTATTGGTATGTCAAACAAATAAATGTTGAATTCGGTTGCAATAGGTTGGAAAACAAAAAAATTTTCCATACAAAGACTTGTTTTCAAATCGGTCGTTTGTATGACGGACAGACGGACATGGCTATATCGACTCGGATGTTGATGCTGATCAAGAATATAATATACTTTGTGGGGTCGAAAATGCTTCCTTTAATGCGTTACACTTTTCTAGACAAAATTATAATACCCTTTTTCAAGGGTATAAAAAGTTTTCCATACAAAGACTTGTTTTCATATCGGTCGTTTGTATGGCAGCTATATGATGTAGTAATCCGATCCGAATCAAACTTTCACAAATCATGTATAGCAATGTCAAACATATAAACCTTGAATTCGGTTGCGATAGGTTATAGAACAAAAAAGTTTTCCATACAAAGACTTGAAATCTGATTGATCGTTTGTATGGCAGCTATATGATATAGTGAAACGATCCGGACCAAACTTTCACAAATCGTGTATGGCTATTTCGAACAAATTAATGTTGAATTCGGTTGCGATAGCTTGTAGAACAAAA
This sequence comes from Drosophila merina, assembly GCA_035047645.1. Classification (NCBI taxonomy): domain Eukaryota; kingdom Metazoa; phylum Arthropoda; class Insecta; order Diptera; family Drosophilidae; genus Drosophila; species Drosophila merina. Next base: position 403,092 of record JAWNPH010000032.1, read on the forward strand.
AAGTTTTCCATACAAAGACTTGAAATCTGATTGATCGTTTGTATGGCAGCTATATGATATAGTGGTCCGATCCGGACCGTACTATCACAAATCGTGTATGGCTAAATCAAATAAATAAATGTAGAATTCGGTTGCAATAGGTTGGAAAACAAAAAAAATTTTCCGTACCAAGACTTGTTTTTCACATCGGTCGTTTGTATGGCAGCTATATGATGTAGTAATCCGATCCAAATCAAACTTTCACAAATCATGTATAGCGATGTCAAACATATAAACCTTGAATTCGGTTGCGATAGGTTATAGAACAAAAAAGTTTTCCATACAAAGACTTGAAATCAGATTGATCGTTTGTATGGCAGCTATATGATGTAGTAGTCCGATCCGGACCAAACTTTCTCAAATCGTGTATGGCTATGTCAAACAAATAAATGTTGAATTCGGTTGCGATAGCTTGTAGAACAAAAAAAGTTTTCCATACAAAGACTTGAAATCTGATTGATCGTTTGTATGGCAGCTATATGATATAGTGGTCCGATCCGGACCGTACTATCACAAATCGTGTATGGCAATACCAAATAAATAAATGTAGAATTCGGTTGCAATAGGTTGGAAAACAAAAAATTTTCCATACAAAGACTTGTTTTCATAGCGGTCGTTTGTATGGCAGCTATATGATGTAGTAATCTGATCCGAATCAAACTTTCACAAATCATGTATAGCAATGTCAAACATATAAACCTTGAATTCGGTTGCGATAGGTTATAGAACAAAAAAAGTTTTCCATACAAAGACTTGAAATCAGATTGATCGTTTGTATGGCAGCTATATGATATAGTGATCCGATCCAGACCAAACTTTCAGCAAATCGTGTATTGGTATGTCAAACAAATAAATGTTGAATTCGGTTGCAATAGGTTGGAAAACAAAAAAATTTTCCATACAAAGACTTGTTTTTCAAATCGGTCGTTTGTATGACGGACAGACGGACATGGCTATATCGACTCGGATGTTGATGCTGATCAAGAATATATATACTTTGTGGGGTCGAAAATGCTTCCTTTAATGCGTTACACTTTTCTAGACAAAATTATAATACCCTTTTTCAAGGGTATAAAAGTTTTCCATACAAAGACTTGTTTTCATATCGGTCGTTTGTATGGCAGCTATATGATGTAGTAATCCGATCCGAATCAAACTTTCACAAATCATGTATAGCAATGTCAAACATATAAACCTTGAATTCGGTTGCGATAGGTTATAGAACAAAAAAGTTTTCCATACAAAGACTTGAAATCTGATTGATCTATATGATATAGTGAAACGATCCGGACCAAACTTTCACAAATCGTGTATGGCTATTTCGAACAAATTAATGTTGAATTCGGTTGCGATAGCTTGTAGAACAAAAAAGTTTTCCATACAAAGACTTGAAATCTGATTGATCGTTTGTATGGCAGCTATATGATATAGTGGTCCGATCCGGACCGTACTATCACAAATCGTGTATGGCTAAATCAAATAAATAAATGTAGAATTCGGTTGCAATAGGTTGGAAAACAAAAATTTTTCCGTACCAAGACTTGTTTTCACATCGGTCGTTTGTATGGCAGCTATATGATGTAGTAATCCGATCCAAATCAAACTTTCACAAATCATGTATAGCGATGTCAAACAAATTAACGTTGAATTCGGCTGCGATAGCTTGTAGAACAAAAAAGTTTTCCATACAAAGACTTGAAATCTGATTGATCGTTTGTATGGCAGCTATATGATATTGTGGTCCGATCCGAATCAAACTTTCACAAATCGTGTATGGCTATCTCAAACAAATAAATGTTGAATTCGGTTGCGATAGCTTGTAGAACAAAAAAGTTTTGCATACAAAGACTTGAAATCTGATTGATCGTTTGTATGGCAGCTATATGATATAGTGGTCCGATCCGGACCGTACTATCACAAATCGTGTATGGCTAAATCAAATAAATAAATGTAGAATTCGGTTGCAATAGGTTGGAAAACAAAAAATTTTCCGTACCAAGACTTGTTTTCACATCGGTCGTTTGTATGGCAGCTATATGATGTAGTAATCCGATCCGAATCAAACTTTCACAAATCATGTATAGCGATGTCAAACAAATTAACTTTAAATTCGGTTGCGATAGCTTGTAGAACAAAAAAGTTTTCCATACAAAGACTTGAAATCTGATTGATCGTTTGTATGGCAGCTATATGATATAGTGGTCCGATCCGGACCGTACTATCACAAATCATGTATAGCGATCTCAAACAAATAAATGTTGAATTCGGTTGCGATGGCTTGTAGAACAAAAAGTTTTGCATACAAAGACTTGAAATCTGATTGATCGTTTGTATGGCAGCTATATGATATAGTGGTCCGATCCGGACCGTACTATCACAAATCGTGTATGGCTAAATCAAATAAATAAATGTAGAATTCGGTTGCAATAGGTTGGAAAACAAAAAAATTTTCCGTACCAAGACTTGTTTTCACATCGGTCGTTTGTATGGCAGCTATATGATGTAGTAATCCGATCCAAATCAAACTTTCACAAATCATGTATAGCGATGTCAAACAAATTAACGTTGAATTCGGCTGCGATAGCTTGTAGAACAAAAAAGTTTTCCATACAAAGACTTGAAATCTGATTGATCGTTTGTATGCCAGCTATATGATATTGTGGTCCGATCCGAATCAAACTTTCACAAATCGTGTATGGCTATCTCAAACAAATAAATGTTGAATTCGGTTGCGATAGCTTGTAGAACAAAAAAGTTTTGCATACAAAGACTTGAAATCTGATTGATCGTTTGTATGGCAGCTATATGATATAGTGGTCCGATCCGGACCGTACTATCACAAATCGTGTATGGCTAAATCAAATAAATAAATGTAGAATTCGGTTGCAATAGGTTGGAAAACAAAAAATTTTTCCGTACCAAGACTTGTTTTCACATCGGTCGTTTGTATGGCAGCTATATGATGTAGTAATCCGATCCGAATCAAACTTTCACAAATCATGTATAGCGATGTCAAACAAATTAACTTTAAATTCGGTTGCGATAGCTTGTAGAACAAAAAGTTTTCCATACAAAGACTTGAAATCTGATTGATCGTTTGTATGGCAGCTATATGATATAGTGGTCCGATCCGGACCGTACTATCATAAATCATGTATAGCGATCTCAAACAAATAAATGTTGAATTCGGTTGCGATGGCTTGTAGAACAAAAAAGTTTTGCATACAAAGACTTGAAATCTGATTGATCGTTTGTATGGCAGCTATATGATATAGTGGTCCGATCCGGACCGTACTATCACAAATCGTGTATGGCTAAATCAAATAAATAAATGTAGAATTCGGTTGCAATAGGTTGGAAAACAAAAAAATTTTCCGTACCAAGACTTGTTTTCACATCGGTCGTTTGTATGGCAGCTATATGATGTAGTAATCCGATCCGAATCAAACTTTCACAAATCATGTATAGCGATGTCAAACAAATTAACTTTAAATTCGGTTGCGATAGCTTGTAGAACAAAAAGTTTTCCATACAAAGACTTGAAATCTGATTGATCGTTTGTATGGCAGCTATATGATATTGTGGTCCGATCCGAATCAAACTTTCACAAATCGTGTATGGCTATCTCAAACAAATAAATGTTGAATTCGGTTGCGATAGCTTGTAGAACAAAAAAGTTTTGCATACAAAGACTTGAAATCTGATTGATCGTTTGTATGGCAGCTATATGATATAGTGGTCCGATCCGGACCGTACTATCACAAATCGTGTATGGCTAAATCAAATAAATAAATGTAGAATTCGGTTGCAATAGGTTGGAAAACAAAAAAATTTTCCGTACCAAGACTTGTTTTCACATCGGTCGTTTGTATAGCAGCTATATGATGTAGTAATCCGATCCGAATCAAACTTTCACAAATCATGTATAGCGATGTCAAACAAATTAACTTTAAATTCGGTTGCGATAGCTTGTAGAACAAAAAGTTTTCCATACAAAGACTTGAAATCTGATTGATCGTTTGTATGGCAGCTATATGATATTGTGGTCCGATCCGAATCAAACTTTCACAAATCGTGTATGGCTATCTCAAACAAATAAATGTTGAATTCGGTTGCGATAGCTTGTAGAACAAAAAAGTTTTGCATACAAAGACTTGAAATCTGATTGATCGTTTGTATGGCAGCTATATGATATAGTGGTCCGATCCGGACCGTACTATCACAAATCGTGTATGGCTAAATCAAATAAATAAATGTAGAATTCGGTTGCAATAGGTTGGAAAACAAAAAAATTTTCCGTACCAAGACTTGTTTTCACATCGGTCGTTTGTATGGCAGCTATATGATGTAGTAATCCGATCCGAATCAAACTTTCACAAATCATGTATAGCGATGTCAAACAAATTAGCGTTAAATTCGGTTGCGATAGCTTGTAGAACAAAAAAGTTTTCCATACAAAGACTTGAAATCTGATTGATCGTTTGTATGGCAGCTATATGATATAGTGGTCCGATCCGGACCGTACTATCACAAATCGTGTATGGCTAAATCAAATAAATAAATGTAGAATTCGGTTGCAATAGGTTGGAAAACAAAAAAATTTTCCGTACCAAGACTTGTTTTCACATCGGTCGTTTGTATGGCAGCTATATGATGTAGTAATCTGATCCGAATCAAACTTTCACAAATCATGTATAGCAATGTCAAACAAATAAACCTTGAATTCGGTTGCGATAGCTTGTAGAACAAAAAAGTTTTCCATACAAAGACTTGAAATCAGATTGATCGTTTGTATGGCAGCTATATGATATAGTAGTCCGATCCGGACCAAACTTTCTCAAATCGTGTATGGCTATGTCAAACAAATAAATGTTGAATTCGGTTGCGATAGCTTGTAGAACAAAAAAGTTTTCCATACTAAGACTTGAAATCTGATTGATCGTTTGTATGGCAGCTATATGATATAGTGGTCCGATCCGGACCGTACTATCACAAATCGTGTATGGCAATACCAAATAAATAAATGTAGAATTCGGTTGCAATAGGTTGGAAAACAAAAAATTTTCCATACAAAGACTTGTTTTCATAGCGGTCGTTTGTATGGCAGCTATATGATGTAGTAATCTGATCCGAATCAAACTTTCTACAAATCATGTATAGCAATGTCAAACATATAAACCTTGAATTCGGTTGCGATAGGTTATAGAACAAAAAGTTTTCCATACAAAGACTTGAAATCAGATTGATCGTTTGTATGGCAGCTATATGATATAGTGATCCGATCCAGACTAAACTTTCACAAATCGTGTATTGGTATGTCAAACAAATAAATGTTGAATTCGGTTGCAATAGGTTGGAAAACAAAAAAATTTTCCATACAAAGACTTGTTTTCAAATCGGTCGTTTGTATGACGGACAGACGGACATGGCTATATCGACTCGGATGTTGATGCTGATCAAGAATATATATACTTTGTGGGGTCGAAAATGCTTCCTTTAATGCGTTACACTTTTCTAGACAAAATTATAATACCCTTTTTCAAGGGTATAAAAAGTTTTCCATACAAAGACTTGTTTTCATATCGGTCGTTTGTATGGCAGCTATATGATGTAGTAATCCGATCCGAATCAAACTTTCACAAATCATGTATAGCAATGTCAAACATATAAACCTTGAATTCGGTTGCGATAGGTTATAGAACAAAAAAGTTTTCCATACAAAGACTTGAAATCTGATTGATCGTTTGTATGGCAGCTATATGATATAGTGAAACGATCCGGACCAAACTTTCACAAATCGTGTATGGCTATTTCGAACAAATTAATGTTGAATTCGGTTGCGATAGCTTGTAGAACAAAAAAGTTTTCCATACAAAGACTTGAAATCTGATTGATCGTTTGTATGGCAGCTATATGATATAGTGGTCCGATCCGGACCGTACTATCACAAATCGTGTATGGCTAAATCAAATAAATAAATGTAGAATTCGGTTGCAATAGGTTGGAAAACAAAAAAATTTTCCGTACCAAGACTTGTTTTCACATCGGTCGTTTGTATGGCAGCTATATGATGTAGTAATCCGATCCGAATCAAACTTTCACAAATCATGTATAGCGATGTCAAACAAATTAACTTTAAATTCGGTTGCGATAGCTTGTAGAACAAAAAAGTTTTCCATACAAAGACTTGAAATCTGATTGATCGTTTGTATGGCAGCTATATGATATAGTGGTCCGATCCGGACCGTACTATCACAAATCATGTATAGCGATCTCAAACAAATAAATGTTGAATTCGGTTGCGATGGCTTGGAAAACAAAAAACTTTTCCATACAAAGACTTGTTTTCATATCGGTCGTTTGTATGGCAGCTATATGATGTAGTAATCCGATCCGAATCAAACTTTCACAAATCATGTATAGCAACGTCAAACAAATTAACGTTGAATTCGGTTGCGATAGCTTGTAGAACAAAAAAGTTTTCCATACAAAGACTTGAAATCTGATTGATCGTTTGTATGGCAGCTATATGATATTGTGGTCCGATCCAAATCAAACTTTCACAAATCGTGTATGGCTATGTCTAACAAATTAATGTAGAATTCGGTTGCAATAGGTTGGAAAACAAAAAATTTTCCGTACCAAGACTTGTTTTCACATCGGTCGTTTGTATGGCAGCTATATGATGTAGTAATCTGATCCGAATCAAACTTTCACAAATCATGTATAGCAATGTCAAACAAATAAACCTTGAATTCAGTTGCGATAGCTTGTAGAACAAAAAAGTTTTCCATACAAAGACTTGAAATCAGACTGATCGTTTGTATGGCAGCTATATGATATAGTGGTCCGATCCGGACCAAACTTTCTCAAATCGTGTATGGCTATGTCAAACAAATAAATGTTGAATTCGGTTGCGATAGCTTGTAGAACAAAAAGTTTTCCATACAAAGACTTGAAATCTGATTGATCGTTTGTATGGCAGCTATATGATATAGTGGTCCGATCCGGACCGTACTATCACAAATCGTGTATGGCAATACCAAATAAATAAATGTAGAATTCGGTTGCAATAGGTTGGAAAACAAAAAAATTGTCCATACAAAGACTTGATTTCATAGCGGTCGTTTGTATGGCAGCTATATGATGTATTAATCCGATCCTAATCAAACTTTCACAAATCATGTATAGCGATGACAAACAAATAAACCTTGAATTCGGTTGCGATAGGTTATAGAACAAAAAGTTTTCCATACAAAGACTTGAAATCAGATTGATCGTTTGTATGGCAGCTATATGATATAGTGATCCGATCCAGACCAAACTTTCACAAATCGTGTATTGGTATGTCAAACAAATAAATGTTGAATTCGGTTGCAATAGGTTGGAAAACAAAAATTTTCCATACAAAGACTTGTTTTCAAATCGGTCGTTTGTATGACGGACAGACGGACATGGCTATATCGACTCGGCTGTTGATGCTGATCAAGAATATATATACTTTGTGGGGTCGAAAATGCTTCCTTTAATGCGTTACACTTTTCTAGACAAAATTATAATACCCTTTTTCAAGGGTATAAAAAGTTTTCCATACAAAGACTTGTTTTCATATCGGTCGTTTGTATGGCAGCTATATGATGTAGTAATCCGATCCGAATCAAACTTTCACAAATCATGTATAGCAATGTCAAACATATAAACCTTGAATTCGGTTGCGATAGGTTATAGAACAAAAAAGTTTTCCATACAAAGACTTGAAATCTGATTGATCGTTTGTATGGCAGCTATATGATATAGTGAAACGATCCGGACCAAACTTTCACAAATCGTGTATGGCTATTTCGAACAAATTAATGTTGAATTCGGTTGCGATAGCTTGTAGAACAAAAAAAGTTTTCCATACAAAGACTTGAAATCTGATTGATCGTTTGTATGGCAGCTATATGATATTGTGGTCCGATCCAAATCAAACTTTAACAAATCGTGTATGGCTATGTCTAACAAATTAATGTAGAATTCGGTTGCAATAGGTTGGAAAACAAAAAATTTTCCGTACCAAGACTTGTTTTCACATCGGTCGTTTGTATGGCAGCTATATGATGTAAAAATCTGATCCGAATCAAACTTTCACAAATCATGTATAGCAATGTCAAACAAATAAACCTTGAATTCGGTTGCGATAGCTTGTAGAACAAAAAAGTTTTCCATACAAAGACTTGAAATCAGATTGATCGTTTGTATGGCAGCTATATGATATAGTGGTCCGATCCGGACCAAACTTTCTCAAATCGTGTATGGCTATGTCAAACAAATAAATGTTGAATTCGGTTGCGATAGCTTGTAGAACAAAAAAGTTTTCCATACAAAGACTTGAAATCTGATTGATCGTTTGTATGGCAGCTATATGATATAGTGGTCCGATCCGGACCGTACTATCACAAATCGTGTATGGCAATACCAAATAAATAAATGTAGAATTCGGTTGCAATAGGTTGGAAAACAAAAAAATTTTCCATACAAAGACTTGATTTCATAGCGGTCGTTTGTATGGCAGCTATATGATGTATTAATCCGATCCTAATCAAACTTTCACAAATCATGTATAGCGATGACAAACAAATAAACCTTGAATTCGGTTGCGATAGGTTATAGAACAAAAAAGTTTTCCATACAAAGACTTGAAATCAGATTGATCGTTTGTATGGCAGCTATATGATATAGTGATCCGATCCAGACCAAACTTTCACAAATCGTGTATTGGTATGTCAAACAAATAAATGTTGAATTCGGTTGCAATAGGTTGGAAAACAAAAAAATTTTCCATACAAAGACTTGTTTTCAAATCGGTCGTTTGTATGACGGACAGACGGACATGGCTATATCGACTCGGCTGTTGATGCTGATCAAGAATATATATACTTTGTGGGGTCGAAAATGCTTCCTTTAATGCGTTACACTTTTCTAGACAAAATTATAATACCCTTTTTCAAGGGTATAAAGTTTTCCATACAAAGACTTGTTTTCATATCGGTCGTTTGTATGGCAGCTATATGATGTAGTAATCCGATCCGAATCAAACTTTCACAAATCATGTATAGCAATGTCAAACATATAAACCTTGAATTCGGTTGCGATAGGTTATAGAACAAAAAAGTTTTCCATACAAAGACTTGAAATCTGATTGATCGTTTGTATGGCAGCTATATGATATAGTGAAACGATCCGGACCAAACTTTCACAAATCGTGTATGGCTATTTCGAACAAATTAATGTTGAATTCGGTTGCGATAGCTTGTAGAACAAAAAAGTTTTCCATACAAAGACTTGAAATCTGATTGATCGTTTGTATGGCAGCTATATGATATAGTGGTCCGATCCGGACCGTACTATCACAAATCGTGTATGGCTAAATCAAATAAATAAATGTAGAATTCGGTTGCAATAGGTTGGAAAACAAAAAAATTTTCCGTACCAAGACTTGTTTTCACATCGGTCGTTTGTATGGCAGCTATATGATGTAGTAATCCGATCCGAATCAAACTTTCACAAATCATGTATAGCGATGTCAAACAAATTAACGTTGAATTCGGCTGCGATAGCTTGTAGAACAAAAAGTTTTCCATACAAAGACTTGAAATCTGATTGATCGTTTGTATGGCAGCTATATGATATTGTGGTCCGATCCGAATCAAACTTTCACAAATCGTGTATGGCTATCTCAAACAAATAAATGTTGAATTCGGTTGCGATAGCTTGTAGAACAAAAAAGTTTTGCATACAAAGACTTGAAATCTGATTGATCGTTTGTATGGCAGCTATATGATATAGTGGTCCGATCCGGACCGTACTATCACAAATCGTGTATTGCTAAATCAAATAAATAAATGTAGAATTCGGTTGCAATAGGTTGGAAAACAAAAAATTTTCCGTACCAAGACTTGTTTTCACATCGGTCGTTTGTATGGCAGCTATATGATGTAGTAATCCGATCCGAATCAAACTTTCACAAATCATGTATAGCGATGTCAAACAAATTAACTTTAAATTCGGTTGCGATAGCTTGTAGAACAAAAAAGTTTTCCATACAAAGACTTGAAATCTGATTGATCGTTTGTATGGCAGCTATATGATATAGTGGTCCGATCCGGACCGTACTATCACAAATCATGTATAGCGATCTCAAACAAATAAATGTTGAATTCGGTTGCGATAGCTTGGAAAACAAAAAACTTTTCCATACAAAGACTTGTTTTCATATCGGTCGTTTGTATGGCAGCTATATGATGTAGTAATCCGATCCGAATCAAACTTTCACAAATCATGTATAGCGATGTCAAACAAATTAACGTTGAATTCGGTTGCGATAGCTTGTAGAACAAAAAGTTTTCCATACAAAGACTTGAAATCTGATTGATCGTTTGTATGGCAGCTATATGATATTGTGGTCCGATCCAAATCAAACTTTCACAAATCGTGTATGGCTATGTCTAACAAATTAATGTAGAATTCGGTTGCAATAGGTTTGAAAACAAAAAAATTTTCCGTACCAAGACTTGTTTTCACATCGGTCGTTTGTATGGCAGCTATATGATGTAGTAATCTGATCCGAATCAAACTTTCACAAATCATGTATAGCAATGTCAAACAAATAAACCTTGAATTCGGTTGCGATAGCTTGTAGAACAAAAAAAGTTTTCCATACAAAGACTTGAAATCAGATTGATCGTTTGTATGGCAGCTATATGATATAGTGGTCCGATCCGGACCAAACTTTCTCAAATCGTGTATGGCTATGTCAAACAAATAAATGTTGAATTCGGTTGCGATAGCTTGTAGAACAAAAAAGTTTTCCATACAAAGACTTGAAATCTGATTGATCGTTTGTATGGCAGCTATATGATATAGTGGTCCGATCCGGACCGTACTATCACAAATCGTGAATGGCAATACCAAATAAATAAATGTAGAATTCGGTTGCAATAGGTTGGAAAACAAAAAAATTTTCCATACAAAGACTTGATTTCATAGCGGTCGTTTGTATGGCAGCTATATGATGTATTAATCCGATCCTAATCAAACTTTCACAAATCATGTATAGCGATGACAAACAAATAAACCTTGAATTCGGTTGCGATAGGTTATAGAACAAAAAAGTTTTCCATACAAAGACTTGAAATCAGATTGATCGTTTGTATGGCAGCTATATGATATAGTGATCCGATCCAGACCAAACTTTCACAAATCGTGTATTGGTATGTCAAACAAATAAATGTTGAATTCGGTTGCAATAGGTTGGAAAACAAAAAAATTTTCCATACAAAGACTTGTTTTCAAATCGGTCGTTTGTATGACGGACAGACGGACATGGCTATATCGACTCGGCTGTTGATGCTGATCAAGAATATATATACTTTGTGGGGTCGAAAATGCTTCCTTTAATGCGTTACACTTTTCTAGACAAAATTATAATACCCTTTTTCAAGGGTATAAAAAGTTTTCCATACAAAGACTTGTTTTCATATCGGTCGTTTGTATGGCAGCTATATGATGTAGTAATCCGATCCGAATCAAACTTTCACAAATCATGTATAGCGATGTCAAACAAATTAACGTTGAATTCGGTTGTGATAGCTTGTAGAACAAAAAAAGTTTTCCATACAAAGACTTGAAATCTGATTGATCGTTTGTATGGCAGCTATATGATATTGTTGTCCGATCCAAATCAAACTTTCACAAATCGTGTATGGCTAAGTCTAACAAATTAGTGTAGAATTCGGTTGCAATAGGTTGGAAAACAAAAAAATTTTCCGTACCAAGACTTGTTTTCACATCGGTCGTTTGTATGGCAGCTATATGATGTAGTAATCTGATCCGAATCAAACTTTCACAAATCATGTATAGCAATGTCAAACAAATAAACCTTGAATTCGGTTGCGATAGCTTGTAGAACAAAAAAGTTTTCGATACAAAGACTTGAAATCAGATTGATCGTTTGTATGGCAGCTATATGATATAGTGGTCCGATCCGGACCAAACTTTCTCAAATCGTGTATGGCTATGTCAAACAAATAAATGTTGAATTCGGTTGCGATAGCTTGTAGAACAAAAAAGTTTTTCATACAAAGACTTGAAATCTGATTGATCGTTTGTATGGCAGGTATATGATATAGTGGTCCGATCCGGACCGTACTATCACAAATCATGTATAGCGATCTCAAACAAATAAATGTTGAATTCGGTTGCGATAGCTTGGAAAACAAAAAACTTTTCCATACAAAGACTTGTTTTCATATCGGTCGTTTGTATGGCAGCTATATGATGTAGTAATCCGATCCGAATAAAACTTTCACAAATCATGTATAGCGATGTCAAACAAATTAACGTTGAATTCGGTTGCGATAGCTTGTAGAACAAAAAAGTTTTCCATACAAAGACTTGAAATCTGATTGATCGTTTGTATGGCAGCTATATGATATTGTTGTCCGATCCAAATCAAACTTTCACAAATCGTGTATGGCTATGTCTAACAAATTAATGTAGAATTCGGTTGCAATAGGTTGGAAAACAAAAAAATTTTCCGTACCAAGACTTGTTTTCACATCGGTCGTTTGTATGGCAGCTATATGATGTAGTAATCCGATCCGAATCAAACTTTCACAAATCATGTATAGCGATGTCAAACAAATTAACGTTGAATTCGGTTGCGATAGCTTGTAGAACAAAAAAGTTTTCCATACAAAGACTTGAAATCTGATTGATCGTTTGTATGGCAGCTATATGGATATTGTTGTCCGATCCAAATCAAACTTTCACAAATCGTGTATGGCTATGTCTAACAAATTAATGTAGAATTCGGTTGCAATAGGTTGGAAAACAAAAAATTTTCCGTACCAAGACTTGTTTTCACATCGGTCGTTTGTATGGCAGCTATATGATGTAGTAATTTGATCCGAATCAAACTTTCACAAATCATGTATAGCAATGTCAAACAAATAAACCTTGAATTCGGTTGCGATAGCTTGTAGAACAAAAAAGTTTTCCATACAAAGACTTGAAATCAGATTGATCGTTTGTATGGCAGCTATATGATATAGTGGTCCGATCCGGACCAAACTTTCTCAAATCGTGTATGGCTATGTCAAACAAATAAATGTTGAATTCGGTTGCGATAGCTTGTAGAACAAAAAAGTTTTCCATACAAAGACTTGAAATCTGATTGATCGTTTGTATGGCAGCTATATGATATAGTGGTCCGATCCGGACCGTACTATCACAAATCGTGTATGGCAATACCAAATAAATAAATGTAGAATTCGGTTGCAATAGGTTGGAAAACAAAAAAATTTTCCATACAAAGACTTGATTTCATAGCGGTCGTTTGTATGGCAGCTATATGATGTAGTAATCCGATCCGAATCAAACTTTCACAAATCATGTATAGCAATGTCAAACATATAAACCTTGAATTCGGTTGCGATAGGTTATAGAACAAAAAAGTTTTCCATACAAAGACTTGAAATCTGATTGATCGTTTGTATGGCAGCTATATGATATAGTGAAACGATCCGGACCAAACTTTCACAAATCGTGTATGGCTATTTCGAACAAATTAATGTTGAATTCGGTTGCGATAGCTTGTAGAACAAAAAAAGTTTTCCATACAAAGACTTGAAATCTGATTGATCGTTTGTATGGCAGCTATATGATATAGTGGTCCGATCCGGACCGTACTATCACAAATCGTGTATGGCTAAATCAAATAAATAAATGTAGAATTCGGTTGCAATAGGTTGGAAAACAAAAAAATTTTCCGTACCAAGACTTGTTTTCACATCGGTCGTTTGTATGGCAGCTATATGATGTAGTAATCCGATCCGAATCAAACTTTCACAAATCATGTATAGCGATGTCAAACAAATTAACGTTGAATTCGGCTGCGATAGCTTGTAGAACAAAAAAAGTTTTCCATACAAAGACTTGAAATCTGATTGATCGTTTGTATGGCAGCTATATGATATTGTGGTCCGATCCGAATCAAACTTTCACAAATCGTGTATGGCTATCTCAAACAAATAAATGTTGAATTCGGTTGCGATAGCTTGTAGAACAAAAAAGTTTTGCATACAAAGACTTGAAATCTGATTGATCGTTTGTATGGCAGCTATATGATATAGTGGTCCGATCCGGACCGTACTATCACAAATCGTGTATTGCTAAATCAAATAAATAAATGTAGAATTCGGTTGCAATAGGTTGGAAAACAAAAAAATTTTCCGTACCAAGACTTGTTTTCACATCGGTCGTTTGTATGGCAGCTATATGATGTAGTAATCCGATCCGAATCAAACTTTCACAAATCATGTATAGCGATGTCAAACAAATTAACTTTAAATTCGGTTGCGATAGCTTGTAGAACAAAAAAGTTTTCCATACAAAGACTTGAAATCTGATTGATCGTTTGTATGGCAGCTATATGATATAGTGGTCCGATCCGGACCGTACTATCACAAATCATGTATAGCGACCTCAAACAAATAAATGTTGAATTCGGTTGCGATAGCTTGGAAAACAAAAAACTTTTCCATACAAAGACTTGTTTTCATATCGGTCGTTTGTATGGCAGCTATATGATGTAGTAATCCGATCCGAATCAAACTTTCACAAATCATGTATAGCGATGTCAAACAAATTAACGTTGAATTCGGTTGCGATAGCTTGTAGAACAAAAAAGTTTTCCATACAAAGACTTGAAATCTGATTGATCGTTTGTATGGCAGCTATATGATATTGTGGTCCGATCCAAATCAAACTTTCACAAATCGTGTATGGCTATGTCTAACAAATTAATGTAGAATTCGGTTGCAATAGGTTTGAAAACAAAAAAATTTTCCGTACCAAGACTTGTTTTCACATCGGTCGTTTGTATGGCAGCTATATGATGTAGTAATCTGATCCGAATCAAACTTTCACAAATCATGTATAGCAATGTCAAACAAATAAACCTTGAATTCGGTTGCGATAGCTTGTAGAACAAAAAAGTTTTCCATACAAAGACTTGAAATCAGATTGATCGTTTGTATGGCAGCTATATGATATAGTGGTCCGATCCGGACCAAACTTTCTCAAATCGTGTATGGCTATGTCAAACAAATAAATGTTGAATTCGGTTGCGATAGCTTGTAGAACAAAAAAGTTTTCCATACAAAGACTTGAAATCTGATTGATCGTTTGTATGGCAGCTATATGATATAGTGGTCCGATCCGGACCGTACTATCACAAATCGTGAATGGCAATACCAAATAAATAAATGTAGAATTCGGTTGCAATAGGTTGGAAAACAAAAAAATTTTCCATACAAAGACTTGATTTCATAGCGGTCGTTTGTATGGCAGCTATATGATGTATTAATCCGATCCTAATCAAACTTTCACAAATCATGTATAGCGATGACAAACAAATAAACCTTGAATTCGGTTGCGATAGGTTATAGAACAAAAAAGTTTTCCATACAAAGACTTGAAATCAGATTGATCGTTTGTATGGCAGCTATATGATATAGTGATCCGATCCAGACCAAACTTTCACAAATCGTGTATTGGTATGTCAAACAAATAAATGTTGAATTCGGTTGCAATAGGTTGGAAAACAAAAAAATTTTCCATACAAAGACTTGTTTTCAAATCGGTCGTTTGTATGACGGACAGACGGACATGGCTATATCGACTCGGCTGTTGATGCTGATCAAGAATATATATACTTTGTGGGGTCGAAAATGCTTCCTTTAATGCGTTACACTTTTCTAGACAAAATTATAATACCCTTTTTCAAGGGTATAAAAGTTTTCCATACAAAGACTTGTTTTCATATCGGTCGTTTGTATGGCAGCTATATGATGTAGTAATCCGATCCGAATCAAACTTTCACAAATCATGTATAGCGATGTCAAACAAATTAACGTTGAATTCGGTTGCGATAGCTTGTAGAACAAAAAAGTTTTCCATACAAAGACTTGAAATCTGATTGATCGTTTGTATGGCAGCTATATGATATTGTTGTCCGATCCAAATCAAACTTTCACAAATCGTGTATGGCTAAGTCTAACAAATTAGTGTAGAATTCGGTTGCAATAGGTTGGAAAACAAAAAATTTTCCGTACCAAGACTTGTTTTCACATCGGTCGTTTGTATGGCAGCTATATGATGTAGTAATCTGATCCGAATCAAACTTTCACAAATCATGTATAGCAATGTCAAACAAATAAACCTTGAATTCGGTTGCGATAGCTTGTAGAACAAAAAAGTTTTCGATACAAAGACTTGAAATCAGATTGATCGTTTGTATGGCAGCTATATGATATAGTGGTCCGATCCGGACCAAACTTTCTCAAATCGTGTATGGCTATGTCAAACAAATAAATGTTGAATTCGGTTGCGATAGCTTGTAGAACAAAAAAGTTTTCCATACAAAGACTTGAAATCTGATTGATCGTTTGTATGGCAGCTATATGATATAGTGGTCCGATCCGGACCGTACTATCACAAATCATGTATAGCGATCTCAAACAAATAAATGTTGAATTCGGTTGCGATAGCTTGGAAAACAAAAAACTTTTCCATACAAAGACTTGTTTTCATATCGGTCGTTTGTATGGCAGCTATATGATGTAGTAATCCGATCCGAATAAAACTTTCACAAATCATGTATAGCGATGTCAAACAAATTAACGTTGAATTCGGTTGCGATAGCTTGTAGAACAAAAAAGTTTTCCATACAAAGACTTGAAATCTGATTGATCGTTTGTATGGCAGCTATATGATATTGTTGTCCGATCCAAATCAAACTTTCACAAATCGTGTATGGCTATGTCTAACAAATTAATGTAGAATTCGGTTGCAATAGGTTGGAAAACAAAAAAATTTTCCGTACCAAGACTTGTTTTCACATCGGTCGTTTGTATGGCAGCTATATGATGTAGTAATCCGATCCGAATCAAACTTTCACAAATCATGTATAGCGATGTCAAACAAATTAACGTTGAATTCGGTTGCGATAGCTTGTAGAACAAAAAAGTTTTCCATACAAAGACTTGAAATCTGATTGATCGTTTGTATGGCAGCTATATGATATTGTTGTCCGATCCAAATCAAACTTTCACAAATCGTGTATGGCTAAGTCTAACAAATTAGTGTAGAATTCGGTTGCAATAGGTTGGAAAACAAAAAAATTTTCCGTACCAAGACTTGTTTTCACATCGGTCGTTTGTATGGCAGCTATATGATGTAGTAATCTGATCCGAATCAAACTTTCACAAATCATGTATAGCAATGTCAAACAAATAAACCTTGAATTCGGTTGCGATAGCTTGTAGAACAAAAAAGTTTTCGATACAAAGACTTGAAATCAGATTGATCGTTTGTATGGCAGCTATATGATATAGTGGTCCGATCCGGACCAAACTTTCTCAAATCGTGTATGGCTATGTCAAACAAATAAATGTTGAATTCGGTTGCGATAGCTTGTAGAACAAAAAAGTTTTCCATACAAAGACTTGAAATCTGATTGATCGTTTGTATGGCAGCTATATGATATAGTGGTCCGATCCGGACCGTACTATCACAAATCATGTATAGCGATCTCAAACAAATAAATGTTGAATTCGGTTGCGATAGCTTGGAAAACAAAAAACTTTTCCATACAAAGACTTGTTTTCATATCGGTCGTTTGTATGGCAGCTATATGATGTAGTAATCCGATCCGAATAAAACTTTCACAAATCATGTATAGCGATGTCAAACAAATTAACGTTGAATTCGGTTGCGATAGCTTGTAGAACAAAAAAGTTTTCCATACAAAGACTTGAAATCTGATTGATCGTTTGTATGGCAGCTATATGATATTGTTGTCCGATCCAAATCAAACTTTCACAAATCGTGTATGGCTATGTCTAACAAATTAATGTAGAATTCGGTTGCAATAGGTTGGAAAACAAAAAAATTTTCCGTACCAAGACTTGTTTTCACATCGGTCGTTTGTATGGCAGCTATATGATGTAGTAATCCGATCCGAATCAAACTTTCTCAAATCGTGTATGGCTAAGTCAAACAAATAAATGTTGAATTCGGTTGCGATAGCTTGTAGAACAAAAAAGTTTTCCATACAAAGACTTGAAATCTGATTGATCGTTTGTATGGCAGCTATATGATATAGTGGTCCGATCCGGACCGTACTATCACAAATCGTGTATGGCAATACCAAATAAATAAATGTAGAATTCGGTTGCAATAGGTTGGAAAACAAAAAAATTTTCCATACAAAGACTTGATTTCATAGCGGTCGTTTGTATGGCAGCTATATGATGTATTAATCCGATCCTAATCAAACTTTCACAAATCATGTATAGCGATGACAAACAAATAAACCTTGAATTCGGTTGCGATAGGTTATAGAACAAAAAAGTTTTCCATACAAAGACTTGAAATCAGATTGATCGTTTGTATGGCAGCTATATGATATAGTGATCCGATCCAGACCAAACTTTCACAAATCGTGTATTGGTATGTCAAACAAATAAATGTTGAATTCGGTTGCAATAGGTTGGAAAACAAAAAAATTTTCCATACAAAGACTTGTTTTCAAATCGGTCGTTTGTATGACGGACAGACGGACATGGCTATATCGACTCGGCTGTTGATGCTGATCAAGAATATATATACTTTGTGGGGTCGAAAATGCTTCCTTTAATGCGTTACACTTTTCTAGACAAAATTATAATACCCTTTTTCAAGGGTATAAAAAGTTTTCCATACAAAGACTTGTTTTCATATCGGTCGTTTGTATGGCAGCTATATGATGTAGTAATCCGATCCGAATCAAACTTTCACAAATCATGTATAGCAATGTCAAACATATAAACCTTGAATTCGGTTGCGATAGGTTATAGAACAAAAAAGTTTTCCATACAAAGACTTGAAATCTGATTGATCGTTTGTATGGCAGCTATATGATATTGTGGTCCGATCCGGACCAAACTTTCACAAATCGTGTATGGCTATTTCGAACAAATTAATGTTGAATTCGGTTGCGATAGCTTGTAGAACAAAAAGTTTTCCATACAAAGACTTGAAATCTGATTGATCGTTTGTATGGCAGCTATATGATATTGTTGTCCGATCCAAATCAAACTTTCACAAATCGTGTATGGCTAAGTCTAACAAATTAATGTAGAATTCGGTTGCAATAGGTTGGAAAACAAAAAAATTTTCCGTACCAAGACTTGTTTTCACATCGGTCGTTTGTATGGCAGCTATATGATGTAGTAATCTGATCCGAATCAAACTTTCACAAATCATGTATAGCAATGTCAAACAAATAAACCTTGAATTCGGTTGCGATAGCTTGTAGAACAAAAAAGTTTTCCATACAAAGACTTGAAATCAGATTGATCGTTTGTATGGCAGCTATATGATATAGTGGTCCGATCCGGACCAAACTTTCTCAAATCGTGTATGGCTATGTCAAACAAATAAATGTTGAATTCGGTTGCGATAGCTTGTAGAACAAAAAAGTTTTCCATACAAAGACTTGAAATCTGATTGATCGTTTGTATGGCAGCTATATGATATAGTGGTCCGATCCGGACCGTAATATCACAAATCGTGTATGGCAATACCAAATAAATAAATGTAGAATTCGGTTGCAATAGGTTGGAAAACAAAAAAATTTTCCATACAAAGACTTGTTTTCATAGCGGTCGTTTGTATGGCAGCTATATGATGTAGTAATCTGATCCGAATCAAACTTTCACAAATCATGTATAGCGATGACAAACATATAAACCTTGAATTCGGTTGCGATAGGTTATAGAACAAAAAAGTTTTCCATACAAAGACTTGAAATCTGATTGATCGTTTGTATGGCAGCTATATGATATAGTGAAACGATCCGGACCAAACTTTCACAAATCGTGTATGGCTATTTCGAACAAATAAATGTTGAATTCGGTTGCGATAGCTTGTAGAACAAAAAAGTTTTCCATACAAAGACTTGAAATCTGATTGATCGTTTGTATGGCAGCTATATGATATAGTGGTCCGATCCGGACCGTACTATCACAAATCGTGTATGGCTAAATCAAATAAATAAATGTAGAATTCGGTTGCAATAGGTTGGAAAACAAAAAAAATTTTCCGTACCAAGACTTGTTTTCACATCGGTCGTTTGTATGGCAGCTATATGATGTAGTAATCCGATCCGAATCAAACTTTCACAAATCATGTATAGCGATGTCAAACAAATTAACGTTGAATTCGGTTGCGATAGCTTGTAGAACAAAAAAGTTTTCCATACAAAGACTTGAAATCTGATTGATCGTTTGTATGGCAGCTATATGATATTGTGGTCCGATCCGAATCAAACTTTCACAAATCGTGTATGGCTATCTCAAACAAATAAATGTTGAATTCGGTTGCGATAGCTTGTAGAACAAAAAAGTTTTGCATACAAAGACTTGAAATCTGATTGATCGTTTGTATGGCAGCTATATGATATAGTGGTCCGATCCGGACCGTACTATCACAAATCGTGTATGGCAATACCAAATAAATAAATGTAGAATTCGGTTGCAATAGGTTGGAAAACAAAAAATTTTCCGTACCAAGACTTGTTTTCACATCGGTCGTTTGTATGGCAGCTATATGATGTAGTAATCCGATCCGAATCAAACTTTCACAAATCATGTATAGCGATGTCAAACAAATTAACTTTAAATTCGGTTGCGATAGCTTGTAGAACAAAAAAGTTTTCCATACAAAGACTTGAAATCTGATTGATCGTTTGTATGGCAGCTATATGATATAGTGATCCGATCCGGACCGTACTATCACAAATCATGTATAGCGATCTCAAACAAATAAATGTTGAATTCGGTTGCGATAGCTTGGAAAACAAAAAACTTTTCCATACAAAGACTTGTTTTCATATCGGTCGTTTGTATGGCAGCTATATGATGTAGTAATCCGATCCGAATCAAACTTTCACAAATCATGTATAGCGATGTCAAACAAATTAACTTTAAATTCGGTTGCGATAGCTTGTAGAACAAAAAAGTTTTCCATACAAAGACTTGAAATCTGATTGATCGTTTGTATGGCAGCTATATGATATAGTGAAACGATCCGGACCAAACTTTCACAAATCGTGTATAGCTATTTCGAACAAATAAATGTTGAATTCGGTTGCGATAGCTTGTAGAACAAAAAAGTTTTCCATACAAAGACTTGAAATCTGATTGATCGTTTGTATGGCAGCTATATGATATAGTGGTCCGATCCGGACCGTACTATCACAAATCGTGTATGGCTAAATCAAATAAATAAATGTAGAATTCGGTTGCAATAGGTTGGAAAACAAAAAAATTTTCCGTACCAAGACTTGTTTTCACATCGGTCGTTTGTATGGCAGCTATATGATGTAGTAATCTGATCCGAATCAAACTTTCACAAATCATGTATAGCGATGTCAAACAAATTAACGTTGAATTCGGTTGCGATAGCTTGTAGAACAAAAAAGTTTTCCATACAAAGACTTGAAATCTGATTGATCGTTTGTATGGCAGCTATATGATATTGTGGTCCGATCCGAATCAAACTTTCACAAATCGTGTATGGCTATCTCAAACAAATAAATGTTGAATTCGGTTGCGATAGCTTGTAGAACAAAAAAGTTTTGCATACAAAGACTTGAAATCTGATTGATCGTTTGTATGGCAGCTATATGATATAGTGGTCCGATCCGGACCGTACTATCACAAATCGTGTATGGCAATACCAAATAAATAAATGTAGAATTCGGTTGCAATAGGTTGGAAAACAAAAAATTTTCCGTACCAAGACTTGTTTTCACATCGGTCGTTTGTATGGCAGCTATATGATGTAGTAATCCGATCCGAATCAAACTTTCACAAATCATGTATAGCGATGTCAAACAAATTAACTTTAAATTCGGTTGCGATAGCTTGTAGAACAAAAAAGTTTTCCATACAAAGACTTGAAATCTGATTGATCGTTTGTATGGCAGCTATATGATATAGTGATCCGATCCGGACCGTACTATCACAAATCATGTATAGCGATCTCAAACAAATAAATGTTGAATTCGGTTGCGATAGCTTGGAAAACAAAAAACTTTTCCATACAAAGACTTGTTTTCATATCGGTCGTTTGTATGGCAGCTATATGATGTAGTAATCCGATCCGAATCAAACTTTCACAAATCATGTATAGCGATGTCAAACAAATTAACTTTAAATTCGGTTGCGATAGCTTGTAGAACAAAAAAGTTTTCCATACAAAGACTTGAAATCTGATTGATCGTTTGTATGGCAGCTATATGATATTGTTGTCCGATCCAAATCAAACTTTCACAAATCGTGTATGGCTAAGTCTAACAAATTAATGTAGAATTCGGTTGCAATAGGTTGGAAAACAAAAAAATTTTCCGTACCAAGACTTGTTTTCACATCGGTCGTTTGTATGGCAGCTATATGATGTAGTAATCTGATCCGAATCAAACTTTCACAAATCATGTATAGCAATGTCAAACAAATAAACCTTGAATTCGGTTGCGATAGCTTGTAGAACAAAAAAGTTTTCCATACAAAGACTTGAAATCAGATTGATCGTTTGTATGGCAGCTATATGATATAGTGGTCCGATCCGGACCAAACTTTGTCAAATCGTGTATGGCTATGTCAAACAAATAAATGTTGAATTCGGTTGCGATAGCTTGTAGAACAAAAAAGTTTTCCATACAAAGACTTGAAATCTGATTGATCGTTTGTATGGCAGCTATATGATATAGTGGTCCGATCCGGACCGTAATATCACAAATCGTGTATGGCAATACCAAATAAATAAATGTAGAATTCGGTTGCAATAGGTTGGAAAACAAAAAAATTTTCCATACAAAGACTTGATTTCATAGCGGTGGTTTGTATGGCAGCTATATGATGTATTAATCCGATCCAAATCAAACTTTCACAAATCATGTATAGCGATGACAAACAAATAAACCTTGAATTCGGTTGCGATAGGTTATAGAACAAAAAAGTTTTCCATACAAAGACTTGAAATCTGATTGATCGTTTGTATGGCAGCTATATGATATAGTGATCCGATCCGGACCGTACTATCACAAATCATGTATAGCGATCTCAAACAAATAAATGTTGAATTCGGTTGCGATAGCTTGGAAAACAAAAACTTTTCCATACAAAGACTTGTTTTCATATCGGTCGTTTGTATGGCAGCTATATGATGTAGTAATCCGATCCGAATCAAACTTTCACAAATCATGTATAGCGATGTCAAACAAATTAACTTTAAATTCGGTTGCGATAGCTTGTAGAACAAAAAAGTTTTCCATACAAAGACTTGAAATCTGATTGATCGTTTGTATGGCAGCTATATGATATAGTGAAACGATCCGGACCAAACTTTCACAAATCGTGTATAGCTATTTCGAACAAATAAATGTTGAATTCGGTTGCGATAGCTTGTAGAACAAAAAAGTTTTCCATACAAAGACTTGAAATCTGATTGATCGTTTGTATGGCAGCTATATGATATAGTGGTCCGATCCGGACCGTACTATCACAAATCGTGTATGGCTAAATCAAATAAATAAATGTAGAATTCGGTTGCAATAGGTTGGAAAACAAAAAAATTTTCCGTACCAAGACTTGTTTTCACATCGGTCGTTTGTATGGCAGCTATATGATGTAGTAATCTGATCCGAATCAAACTTTCACAAATCATGTATAGCGATGTCAAACAAATTAACGTTGAATTCGGTTGCGATAGCTTGTAGAACAAAAAAGTTTTCCATACAAAGACTTGAAATCTGATTGATCGTTTGTATGGCAGCTATATGATATTGTGGTCCGATCCGAATCAAACTTTCACAAATCGTGTATGGCTATCTCAAACAAATAAATGTTGAATTCGGTTGCGATAGCTTGTAGAACAAAAAAAGTTTTGCATACAAAGACTTGAAATCTGATTGATCGTTTGTATGGCAGCTATATGATATAGTGGTCCGATCCGGACCGTACTATCACAAATCGTGTATGGCAATACCAAATAAATAAATGTAGAATTCGGTTGCAATAGGTTGGAAAACAAAAAATTTTCCGTACCAAGACTTGTTTTCACATCGGTCGTTTGTATGGCAGCTATATGATGTAGTAATCCGATCCGAATCAAACTTTCACAAATCATGTATAGCGATGTCAAACAAATTAACTTTAAATTCGGTTGCGATAGCTTGTAGAACAAAAAAGTTTTCCATACAAAGACTTGAAATCTGATTGATCGTTTGTATGGCAGCTATATGATATAGTGATCCGATCCGGACCGTACTATCACAAATCATGTATAGCGATCTCAAACAAATAAATGTTGAATTCGGTTGCGATAGCTTGGAAAACAAAAAACTTTTCCATACAAAGACTTGTTTTCATATCGGTCGTTTGTATGGCAGCTATATGATGTAGTAATCCGATCCGAATCAAACTTTCACAAATCATGTATAGCGATGTCAAACAAATTAACTTTAAATTCGGTTGCGATAGCTTGTAGAACAAAAAGTTTTCCATACAAAGACTTGAAATCTGATTGATCGTTTGTATGGCAGCTATATGATATTGTTGTCCGATCCAAATCAAACTTTCACAAATCGTGTATGGCTAAGTCTAACAAATTAATGTAGAATTCGGTTGCAATAGGTTGGAAAACAAAAAAATTTTCCGTACCAAGACTTGTTTTCACATCGGTCGTTTGTATGGCAGCTATATGATGTAGTAATCTGATCCGAATCAAACTTTCACAAATCATGTATAGCAATGTCAAACAAATAAACCTTGAATTCGGTTGCGATAGCTTGTAGAACAAAAAAGTTTTCCATACAAAGACTTGAAATCAGATTGATCGTTTGTATGGCAGCTATATGATATAGTGGTCCGATCCGGACCAAACTTTGTCAAATCGTGTATGGCTATGTCAAACAAATAAATGTTGAATTCGGTTGCGATAGCTTGTAGAACAAAAAAGTTTTCCATACAAAGACTTGAAATCTGATTGATCGTTTGTATGGCAGCTATATGATATAGTGGTCCGATCCGGACCGTAATATCACAAATCGTGTATGGCAATACCAAATAAATAAATGTAGAATTCGGTTGCAATAGGTTGGAAAACAAAAAAATTTTCCATACAAAGACTTGATTTCATAGCGGTGGTTTGTATGGCAGCTATATGATGTATTAATCCGATCCAAATCAAACTTTCACAAATCATGTATAGCGATGACAAACAAATAAACCTTGAATTCGGTTGCGATAGGTTATAGAACAAAAAAGTTTTCCATACAAAGACTTGAAATCTGATTGATCGTTTGTATGGCAGCTATATGATATAGTGATCCGATCCGGACCAAACTTTCACAAATCTTGTATGGCTATGTCAAACAAATAAATGTTGAATTCGGTTGCAATAGGCTGAAAAACAAAAAAATTTTCCATACAAAGACTTGTTTTCATAGCGGTCGTTTGTATGGCAGCTATATGATGTAGTAATCTGATCCGAATCAAACTTTCACAAATCATGTATAGCGATGACAAACATATAAACCTTGAATGCGGTTGCGATAGGTTATAGAACAAAAAAGTTTTCCATACAAAGACTTGAAATCTGATTGATCGTTTGTATGGCAGCTATATGATATAGTGAAACGATCCGGACCAAACTTTCACAAATCGTGTATGGCTATTTCGAACAAATAAATGTTGAATTCGGTTGCGATAGCTTGTAGAACAAAAAAGTTTTCCATACAAAGACTTGAAATCTGATTGATCGTTTGTATGGCAGCTATATGATATAGTGGTCCGATCCGGACCGTACTATCACAAATCGTGTATGGCTAAATCAAATAAATAAATGTAGAATTCGGTTGCAATAGGTTGGAAAACAAAAAAATTTTCCGTACCAAGACTTGTTTTCACATCGGTCGTTTGTATGGCAGCTATATGATGTAGTAATCCGATCCGAATCAAACTTTCACAAATCATGTATAGCGATGTCAAACAAATTAACGTTGAATTCGGTTGCGATAGCTTGTAGAACAAAAAAGTTTTGCATACAAAGACTTGAAATCTGATTGATCGTTTGTATGGCAGCTATATGATATAGTGGTCCGATCCGGACCGTACTATCACAAATCGTGTATGGCAATACCAAATAAATAAATGTAGAATTCGGTTGCAATAGGTTGGAAAACAAAAAATTTTCCGTACCAAGACTTGTTTTCACATCGGTCGTTTGTATGGCAGCTATATGATGTAGTAATCCGATCCGAATCAAACTTTCACAAATCATGTATAGCGATGTCAAACAAATTAACTTTAAATTCGGTTGCGATAGCTTGTAGAACAAAAAAGTTTTCCATACAAAGACTTGAAATCTGATTGATCGTTTGTATGGCAGCTATATGATATAGTGGTCCGATCCGGACCGTACTATCACAAATCATGTATAGCGATCTCAAACAAATAAATGTTGAATTCGGTTGCGATAGCTTGGAAAACAAAAAAGTTTTCCATACAAAGACTTGAAATCAGATTGATCGTTTGTATGGCAGCTATATGATATAGTGGTCCGATCCGGACCAAACTTTCTCAAATCGTGTATGGCTATGTCAAACAAATAAATGTTGAATTCGGTTGCGATAGCTTGTAGAACAAAAAAGTTTTCCATACAAAGACTTGAAATCTGATTGATCGTTTGTATGGCAGCTATATGATATAGTGGTCCGATCCGGACCGTAATATCACAAATCGTGTATGGCAATACCAAATAAATAAATGTAGAATTCGGTTGCAATAGGTTGGAAAACAAAAAAATTTTCCATACAAAGACTTGATTTCATAGCGGTGGTTTGTATGGCAGCTATATGATGTATTAATCCGATCCAAATCAAACTTTCACAAATCATGTATAGCGATGACAAACAAATAAACCTTGAATTCGGTTGCGATAGGTTATAGAACAAAAAAGTTTTCCATACAAAGACTTGAAATCTGATTGATCGTTTGTATGGCAGCTATATGATATAGTGATCCGATCCGGACCAAACTTTCACAAATCTTGTATGGCTATGTCAAACAAATAAATGTGGAATTCGGTTGCAATAGGTTGGAAAACAAAAAATTTTCCATACAAAGACTTGTTTTCATAGCGGTCGTTTGTATGGCAGCTATATGATGTAGTAATCTGATCCGAATCAAACTTTCACAAATCATGTATAGCGATTACAAACATATAAACCTTGAATGCGGTTGCGATAGGTTATAGAACAAAAAAGTTTTCCATACAAAGACTTGAAATCTGATTGATCGTTTGTATGGCAGCTATATGATATAGTGAAACGATCCGGACCAAACTTTCACAAATCGTGTATGGCTATTTCGAACAAATAAATGTTGAATTCGGTTGCGATAGCTTGTAGAACAAAAAAGTTTTCCATACAAAGACTTGAAATCTGATTGATCGTTTGTATGGCAGCTATATGATATAGTGGTCCGATCCGGACCGTACTATCACAAATCGTGTATGGCTAAATCAAATAAATAAATGTAGAATTCGGTTGCAATAGGTTGGAAAACAAAAAAATTTTCCGTACCAAGACTTGTTTTCACATCGGTCGTTTGTATGGCAGCTATATGATGTAGTAATCCGATCCGAATCAAACTTTCACAAATCATGTATAGCGATGTCAAACAAATTAACGTTGAATTCGGTTGCGATAGCTTGTAGAACAAAAAAGTTTTGCATACAAAGACTTGAAATCTGATTGATCGTTTGTATGGCAGCTATATGATATAGTGGTCCGATCCGGACCGTACTATCACAAATCGTGTATGGCAATACCAAATAAATAAATGTAGAATTCGGTTGCAATAGGTTGGAAAACAAAAAATTTTCCGTACCAAGACTTGTTTTCACATCGGTCGTTTGTATGGCAGCTATATGATGTAGTAATCCGATCCGAATCAAACTTTCACAAATCATGTATAGCGATGTCAAACAAATTAACTTTAAATTCGGTTGCGATAGCTTGTAGAACAAAAAAGTTTTCCATACAAAGACTTGAAATCTGATTGATCGTTTGTATGGCAGCTATATGATATAGTGGTCCGATCCGGACCGTACTATCACAAATCATGTATAGCGATCTCAAACAAATAAATGTTGAATTCGGTTGCGATAGCTTGGAAAACAAAAAACTTTTCCATACAAAGACTTGTTTTCATATCGGTCGTTTGTATGGCAGCTATATGATGTAGTAATCCGATCCGAATCAAACTTTCACAAATCATGTATAGCGATGTCAAACAAATTAACGTTGAATTCGGTTGCGATAGCTTGTAGAACAAAAAAGTTTTCCATACAAAGACTTGAAATCTGATTGATCGTTTGTATGGCAGCTATATGATATAGTGGTCCGATCCGGACCGTACTATCACAAATCATGTATAGCGATCTCAAACAAATAAATGTTGAATTCGGTTGCAATAGGTTGGAAAACAAAAAAATTTTCCATACAAAGACTTGTTTTCAAATCGGTCGTTTGTATGACGGACAGACGGACATGGCTATATCGACTCGGCTGTTGATGCTGATCAAGAATATATATACTTTGTGGGGTCGGAGATGCTTCCTTTAATGCGTTACACTTTTCTAGACAAAATTATAATACCCTTTTTCAAGGGTATAAAAAGTTTTCCATACAAAGACTTGTTTTCATATCGGTCGTTTGTATGGCAGCTATATGATGTACTAATCCGATCGGAATCAAACTTTTACAAATCATGTATAGCGATGTCAAACAAATTAACGTTGAATTCGGTTGCGATAGCTTGTAGAACAAAAAAGTTTTCCATACAAAGACTTGAAATCTGATTGATCGTTTGTATGGCAGCTATATGATATAGTGGTCCGATCCGGACCGTACTATCACAAATCGTGTATGGCTAAATCAAATAAATAAATGTAGAATTCGGTTGCAATAGGTTGGAAAACAAAAAAATTTTCCGTACCAAGACTTGTTTTCACATCGGTCGTTTGTATGGCAGCTATATGATGTAGTAATCTGATCCGAATCAAACTTTCACAAATCATGTATAGCAATGTCAAACAAATAAACCTTGAATTCGGTTGCGATAGCTTGTAGAACAAAAAAGTTTTCCATACAAAGACTTGAAATCAGATTGATCGTTTGTATGGCAGCTATATGATATAGTGGTCCGATCCGGACCAAACTTTCTCAAATCGTGTATGGCTATGTCAAACAAATAAATGTTGAATTCGGTTGCGATAGCTTGTAGAACAAAAAAAGTTTTCCATACAAAGACTTGAAATCTGATTGATCGTTTGTATGGCAGCTATATGATATAGTGGTCCGATCCGGACCGTACTATCACAAATCATGTATAGCGATCTCAAACAAATAAATGTTGAATTCGGTTGCGATAGCTTGGAAAACAAAAAACTTTTCCATACAAAGACTTGTTTTCATATCGGTCGTTTGTATGGCAGCTATATGATGTAGTAATCCGATCCGAATCAAACTTTCACAAATCATGTATAGCGATGTCAAACAAATTAACGTTGAATTCGGTTGCGATAGCTTGTAGAACAAAAAAGTTTTCCATACAAAGACTTGAAATCTGATTGATCGTTTGTATGGCAGCTATATGATATTGTGGTCCGATCCAAATCAAACTTTCACAAATCGTGTATGGCTATGTCAAACAAATTAATGTAGAATTCGGTTGCAATAGGTTGGAAAACAAAAAATTTTCCATACAAAGACTTGTTTTCAAATCGGTCGTTTGTATGACGGACAGACGGACATGGCTATATCGACTCGGCTGTTGATGCTGATCAAGAATATATATACTTTGTGGGGTCGGAGATGCTTCCTTTAATGCGTTACACTTTTCTAGACAAAATTATAATACCCTTTTTCAAGGGTATAAAAGTTTTCCATACAAAGACTTGTTTTCATATCGGTCGTTTGTATGGCAGCTATATGATGTAGTAATCCGATCCGAATCAAACTTTTACAAATCATGTATAGCGATGTCAAACAAATTAACGTTGAATTCGGTTGCGATAGCTTGTAGAACAAAAAAGTTTTCCATACAAAGACTTGAAATCTGATTGATCGTTTGTATGGCAGCTATATGATATAGTGGTGCGGTTGGAAAACAAAAAAATTTTCCGTACCAAGACTTGTTTTCACATCGGTCGTTTGTATGGCAGCTATATGATGTAGTAATCTGATCCGAATCAAACTTTCACAAATCATGTATAGCAATGTCAAACAAATAAACCTTGAATTCGGTTGCGATAGCTTGTAGAACAAAAAAGTTTTCCATACAAAGACTTGAAATCAGATTGATCGTTTGTATGGCAGCTATATGATATAGTGGTCCGATCCGGACCAAACTTTCTCAAATCGTGTATGGCTATGTCAAACAAATAAATGTTGAATTCGGTTGCGATAGCTTGTAGAACAAAAAAGTTTTCCATACAAAGACTTGAAATCTGATTGATCGTTTGTATGGCAGCTATATGATATAGTGGTCCGATCCGGACCAAACTTTCACAAATCGTGTATGGCTATGTCAAACAAATAAATGTTGAATTCGGTTGCAATAGGTTGGAAAACAAAGAAATTTTCCATACAAAGACTTGTTTTCATAGCGGTCGTTTGTATGGCAGCTATATGATGTAGTAATCTGATCCGAATCAAACTTTCACAAATCATGTATAGCAATGTTAAACATATAAACCTTGAATTCGGTTGCGATAGGTTATAGAACAAAAAAGTTTTCCATACAAAGACTTGAAATCTGATTGATCGTTTGTATGGCAGCTATATGATATAGTGAAACGATCCGGACCAAACTTTCACAAATCGTGTATGGCTATTTCGAACAAATAAATGTTGAATTCGGTTGCGATAGCTTGTAGAACAAAAAAGTTTTCCATACAAAGACTTGAAATCTGATTGATCGTTTGTATGGCAGCTATATGATATAGTGGTCCGATCCGGACCGTACTATCACAAATCATGTACAGCGATCTCAAACAAATAAATGTTGAATTCGGTTGCGATAGCTTGGAAAACAAAAAACTTTTCCATACAAAGACTTGTTTTCATATCGGTCGTTTGTATGGCAGCTATATGATGTAGTAATCCGATCCGAATCAAACTTTCACAAATCATGTATAGCGATGTCAAACAAATTAACGTTGAATTCGGTTGCGATAGCTTGTAGAACAAAAAAGTTTTCCATACAAAGACTTGAAATCTGATTGATCGTTTGTATGGCAGCTATATGATATTGTGGTCCGATCCGAATCAAACTTTCACAAATCGTGTATGGCTATCTCAAACAAATAAATGTTGAATTCGGTTGCGATAGCTTGTAGAACAAAAAAAGTTTCGCATACAAAGACTTGAAATCTGATTGATCGTTTGTATGGCAGCTATATGATATAGTGGTCCGATCCGGACCGTACTATCACAAATCGTGTATGGCTAAATCAAATAAATAAATGTAGAATTCGGTTGCAATAGGTTGGAAAACAAAAAAATTTTCCGTACCAAGACTTGTTTTCACATCGGTCGTTTGTATGGCAGCTATATGATGTAGTAATCCGATCCGAATCAAACTTTCACAAATCATGTATAGCGATGTCAAACAAATTAACTTTAAATTCGGTTGCGATAGCTTGTAGAACAAAAAAGTTTTCCATACAAAGACTTGAAATCTGATTGATCGTTTGTATGGCAGCTATATGATATAGTGGTCCGATCCGGACCGTACTATCACAAATCGTGTATGGCTAAATCAAATAAATAAATGTAGAATTCGGTTGCAATAGGTTGGAAAACAAAAAAATTTTCCGTACCAAGACTTGTTTTCACATCGGTCGTTTGTATGGCAGCTATATGATGTAGTAATCCGATCCGAATCAAACTTTCACAAATCATGTATAGCGATGTCAAACAAATTAACTTTAAATTCGGTTGCGATAGCTTGTAGAACAAAAAAGTTTTCCATACAAAGACTTGAAATCTGATTGATCGTTTGTATGGCAGCTATATGATATAGTGGTCCGATCCGGACCGT
Source organism: Drosophila merina (assembly GCA_035047645.1). Lineage (NCBI taxonomy): Eukaryota > Metazoa > Arthropoda > Insecta > Diptera > Drosophilidae > Drosophila > Drosophila merina. The sequence goes on from JAWNPH010000032.1 coordinate 435,389, forward strand.
ACTATCACAAATCATGTATGGCTAAATCAAATAAATAAATGTAGAATTCGGTTGCAATAGGTTGGAAAACAAAAAAATTTTCCGTACCAAGACTTGTTTTCACATCGGTCGTTTGTATGGCAGCTATATGATGTAGTAATCCGATCCGAATCAAACTTTCACAAATCATGTATAGCGATGTCAAACAAATTAACGTTGAATTCGGTTGCGATAGCTTGTAGAACAAAAAAGTTTTCCATACAAAGACTTGAAATCTGATTGATCGTTTGTATGGCAGCTATATGATATAGTGGTCCGATCCGGACCGTACTATCACAAATCATGTACAGCGATCTCAAACAAATAAATGTTGAATTCGGTTGCGATAGCTTGGAAAACAAAAACTTTTCCATACAAAGACTTGTTTTCATATCGGTCGTTTGTATGGCAGCTATATGATGTAGTAATCCGATCCGAATCAAACTTTCACAAATCATGTATAGCGATGTCAAACAAATTAACGTTGAATTCGGTTGCGATAGCTTGTAGAACAAAAAGTTTTCCATACAAAGACTTGAAATCTGATTGATCGTTTGTATGGCAGCTATATGATATTGTGGTCCGATCCGAATCAAACTTTCACAAATCGTGTATGGCTATCTCAAACAAATAAATGTTGAATTCGGTTGCGATAGCTTGTAGAACAAAAAAGTTTCGCATACAAAGACTTGAAATCTGATTGATCGTTTGTATGGCAGCTATATGATATAGTGGTCCGATCCGGACCGTACTATCACAAATCGTGTATGGCTAAATCAAATAAATAAATGTAGAATTCGGTTGCAATAGGTTGGAAAACAAAAAAATTTTCCGTACCAAGACTTGTTTTCACATCGGTCGTTTGTATGGCAGCTATATGATGTAGTAATCCGATCCGAATCAAACTTTCACAAATCATGTATAGCGATGTCAAACAAATTAACTTTAAATTCGGTTGCGATAGCTTGTAGAACAAAAAAGTTTTCCATACAAAGACTTGAAATCTGATTGATCGTTTGTATGGCAGCTATATGATATAGTGGTCCGATCCGGACCGTACTATCACAAATCGTGTATGGCTAAATCAAATAAATAAATGTAGAATTCGGTTGCAATAGGTTGGAAAACAAAAAAATTTTCCGTACCAAGACTTGTTTTCACATCGGTCGTTTGTATGGCAGCTATATGATGTAGTAATCCGATCCGAATCAAACTTTCACAAATCATGTATAGCGATGTCAAACAAATTAACTTTAAATTCGGTTGCGATAGCTTGTAGAACAAAAAAGTTTTCCATACAAAGACTTGAAATCTGATTGATCGTTTGTATGGCAGCTATATGATATAGTGGTCCGATCCGGACCGTACTATCACAAATCATGTATGGCTAAATCAAATAAATAAATGTAGAATTCGGTTGCAATAGGTTGGAAAACAAAAAAATTTTCCGTACCAAGACTTGTTTTCACATCGGTCGTTTGTATGGCAGCTATATGATGTAGTAATCCGATCCGAATCAAACTTTCACAAATCATGTATAGCGATGTCAAACAAATTAACGTTGAATTCGGTTGCGATAGCTTGTAGAACAAAAAAGTTTTCCATACAAAGACTTGAAATCTGATTGATCGTTTGTATGGCAGCTATATGATATTGTGGTCCGATCCGAATCAAACTTTCACAAATCGTGTATGGCTATCTCAAACAAATAAATGTTGAATTCGGTTGCGATAGCTTGTAGAACAAAAAAGTTTCGCATACAAAGACTTGAAATCTGATTGATCGTTTGTATGGCAGCTATATGATATAGTGGTCCGATCCGGACCGTACTATCACAAATCGTGTATGGCTAAATCAAATAAATAAATGTAGAATTCGGTTGCAATAGGTTGGAAAACAAAAAATTTTCCGTACCAAGACTTGTTTTCACATCGGTCGTTTGTATGGCAGCTATATGATGTAGTAATCCGATCCGAATCAAACTTTCACAAATCATGTATAGCGATGTCAAACAAATTAACTTTAAATTCGGTTGCGATAGCTTGTAGAACAAAAAAGTTTTCCATACAAAGACTTGAAATCTGATTGATCGTTTGTATGGCAGCTATATGATATAGTGGTCCGATCCGGACCGTACTATCACAAATCGTGTATGGCTAAATCAAATAAATAAATGTAGAATTCGGTTGCAATAGGTTGGAAAACAAAAAAATTTTCCGTACCAAGACTTGTTTTCACATCGGTCGTTTGTATGGCAGCTATATGATGTAGTAATCCGATCCGAATCAAACTTTCACAAATCATGTATAGCGATGTCAAACAAATTAACTTTAAATTCGGTTGCGATAGCTTGTAGAACAAAAAAGTTTTCCATACAAAGACTTGAAATCTGATTGATCGTTTGTATGGCAGCTATATGATATAGTGGTCCGATCCGGACCGTACTATCACAAATCATGTATGGCTAAATCAAATAAATAAATGTAGAATTCGGTTGCAATAGGTTGGAAAACAAAAAAATTTTCCGTACCAAGACTTGTTTTCACATCGGTCGTTTGTATGGCAGCTATATGATGTAGTAATCCGATCCGAATCAAACTTTCACAAATCATGTATAGCGATGTCAAACAAATTAACGTTGAATTCGGTTGCGATAGCTTGTAGAACAAAAAAGTTTTCCCTACAAAGACTTGAAATCTGATTGATCGTTTGTATGGCAGCTATATGATATTGTGGTCCGATCCAAATCAAACTTTCACAAATCGTGTATGGCAATGTCAAACAAATAAATGTTGAATTCGGTTGCAATAGGTTGGAAAACAAAAAAATTTTCCATACAAAGACTTGTTTTCAAATCGGTCGTTTGTATGACGGACAGACGGACATGGCTATATCGACTCGGCTGTTGATGCTGATCAAGAATATATATACTTTGTGGGGTCGGAGATGCTTCCTTTAATGCGTTACACTTTTCTAGACAAAATTATAATACCCTTTTTCAAGGGTATAAAAAGTTTTCCATACAAAGACTTGTTTTCATATCGGTCGTTTGTATGGCAGCTATATGATGTAGTAATCCGATCGGAATCAAACTTTTACAAATCATGTATAGCGATGTCAAACAAATTAACGTTGAATTCGGTTGCGATAGCTTGTAGAACAAAAAAGTTTTCCATACAAAGACTTGAAATCTGATTGATCGTTTGTATGGCAGCTATATGATATAGTGGTCCGATCCGGACCGTACTATCACAAATCGTGTATGGCTAAATCAAATAAATAAATGTAGAATTCGGTTGCAATAGGTTGGAAAACAAAAAAATTTTCCGTACCAAGACTTGTTTTCACATCGGTCGTTTGTATGGCAGCTATATGATGTAGTAATCTGATCCGAATCAAACTTTCACAAATCATGTATAGCAATGTCAAACAAATAAACCTTGAATTCGGTTGCGATAGCTTGTAGAACAAAAAAGTTTTCCATACAAAGACTTGAAATCAGATTGATCGTTTGTATGGCAGCTATATGATATAGTGGTCCGATCCGGACCAAACTTTCTCAAACCGTGTATGGCTATGTCAAACAAATAAATGTTGAATTCGGTTGCGATAGCTTGTAGAACAAAAAAGTTTTCCATACAAAGACTTGAAATCTGATTGATCGTTTGTATGGCAGCTATATGATATAGTGGTCCGATCCGGACCGTACTATCACAAATCATGTATAGCGATCTCAAACAAATAAATGTTGAATTCGGTTGCGATAGCTTAGAAAACAAAAAAACTTTTCCATACAAAGACTTGTTTTCATATCGGTCGTTTGTATGGCAGCTATATGATGTAGTAATCCGATCCGGACCAAACTTTCACAAATCATGTATAGCGATGTCAAACAAATTAACGTTGAATTCGGTTGCGATAGCTTGTAGAACAAAAAAGTTTTCCATACAAAGACTTGAAATCTGATTGATCGTTTGTATGGCAGCTATATGATATTGTGGTCCGATCCAAATCAAACTTTCACAAATCGTGTATGGCTATGTCAAACAAATTAATGTAGAATTCGGTTGCAATAGGTTGGAAAACAAAAAAATTTTCCATACAAAGACTTGTTTTCAAATCGGTCGTTTGTATGACGGACAGACGGACATGGCTATATCGACTCGGCTGTTGATGCTGATCAAGAATATATATACTTTGTGGGGTCGGAGATGCTTCCTTTAATGCGTTACACTTTTCTAGACAAAATTATAATACCCTTTTTCAAGGGTATAAAAAGTTTTCCATACAAAGACTTGTTTTCATATCGGTCGTTTGTATGGCAGCTATATGATGTAGTAATCCGATCCGAATCAAACTTTTACAAATCATGTATAGCGATGTCAAACAAATTAACGTTGAATTCGGTTGCGATAGCTTGTAGAACAAAAAAGTTTTCCATACAAAGACTTGAAATCTGATTGATCGTTTGTATGGCAGCTATATGATATAGTGGTGCGGTTGGAAAACAAAAAAATTTTCCGTACCAAGACTTGTTTTCACATCGGTCGTTTGTATGGCAGCTATATGATGTAGTAATCTGATCCGAATCAAACTTTCACAAATCATGTATAGCAATGTCAAACAAATAAACCTTGAATTCGGTTGCGATAGCTTGTAGAACAAAAAAGTTTTCCATACAAAGACTTGAAATCAGATTGATCGTTTGTATGGCAGCTATATGATATAGTGGTCCGATCCGGACCAAACTTTCTCAAATCGTGTATGGCTATGTCAAACAAATAAATGTTGAATTCGGTTGCGATAGCTTGTAGAACAAAAAAGTTTTCCATACAAAGACTTGAAATCTGATTGATCGTTTGTATGGCAGCTATATGATATAGTGGTCCGATCCGGACCGTACTATCACAAATCATGTATAGCGATCTCAAACAAATAAATGTTGAATTCGGTTGCGATAGCTTAGAAAACAAAAAACTTTTCCATACAAAGACTTGTTTTCATATCGGTCGTTTGTATGGCAGCTATATGATGTAGTAATCCGATCCGGACCAAACTTTCACAAATCATGTATAGCGATGTCAAACAAATTAACGTTGAATTCGGTTGCGATAGCTTGTAGAACAAAAAAGTTTTCCATACAAAGACTTGAAATCTGATTGATCGTTTGTATGGCAGCTATATGATATTGTGGTCCGATCCAAATCAAACTTTCACAAATCGTGTATGGCTATGTCAAACAAATTAATGTAGAATTCGGTTGCAATAGGTTGGAAAACAAAAAAAATTTTCCATACAAAGACTTGTTTTCAAATCGGTCGTTTGTATGACGGACAGACGGACATGGCTATATCGACTCGGCTGTTGATGCTGATCAAGAATATATATACTTTGTGGGGTCGGAGATGCTTCCTTTAATGCGTTACACTTTTCTAGACAAAATTATAATACCCTTTTTCAAAAGGGTATAAAAAGTTTTCCATACAAAGACTTGTTTTCATATCGGTCGTTTGTATGGCAGCTATATGATGTAGTAATCCGATCCGAATCAAACTTTTACAAATCATGTATAGCGATGTCAAACAAATTAACGTTGAATTCGGTTGCGATAGCTTGTAGAACAAAAAAGTTTTCCATACAAAGACTTGAAATCTGATTGATCGTTTGTATGGCAGCTATATGATATAGTGGTGCGGTTGGAAAACAAAAAAATTTTCCGTACCAAGACTTGTTTTCACATCGGTCGTTTGTATGGCAGCTATATGATGTAGTAATCTGATCCGAATCAAACTTTCACAAATCATGTATAGCAATGTCAAACAAATAAACCTTGAATTCGGTTGCGATAGCTTGTAGAACAAAAAAGTTTTCCATACAAAGACTTGAAATCAGATTGATCGTTTGTATGGCAGCTATATGATATAGTGGTCCGATCCGGACCAAACTTTCTCAAATCGTGTATGGCTATGTCAAACAAATAAATGTTGAATTCGGTTGCGATAGCTTGTAGAACAAAAAAGTTTTCCATACAAAGACTTGAAATCTGATTGATCGTTTGTATGGCAGCTATATGATATAGTGGTCCGATCCGGACCGTACTATCACAAATCGTGTATGGCAATACCAAATAAATAAATGTAGAATTCGGTTGCAATAGGTTGGAAAACAAAGAAATTTTCCATACAAAGACTTGTTTTCATAGCGGTCGTTTGTATGTAATCCATACAAAGACTTGAAATCTGATTGATCGTTTGTATGGCAGCTATATGATATAGTGGTCCGATCCGGACCGTACTATCACAAATCATGTACAGCGATCTCAAACAAATAAATGTTGAATTCGGTTGCGATAGCTTGGAAAACAAAAAACTTTTCCATACAAAGACTTGTTTTCATATCGGTCGTTTGTATGGCAGCTATATGATGTAGTAATCCGATCCGAATCAAACTTTCACAAATCATGTATAGCGATGTCAAACAAATTAACGTTGAATTCGGTTGCGATAGCTTGTAGAACAAAAAAGTTTTCCATACAAAGACTTGAAATCTGATTGATCGTTTGTATGGCAGCTATATGATATTGTGGTCCGATCCGAATCAAACTTTCACAAATCGTGTATGGCTATCTCAAACAAATAAATGTTGAATTCGGTTGCGATAGCTTGTAGAACAAAAAAGTTTTGCATACAAAGACTTGAAATCTGATTGATCGTTTGTATGGCAGCTATATGATATAGTGGTCCGATCCGGACCGTACTATCACAAATCGTGTATGGCTAAATCAAATAAATAAATGTAGAATTCGGTTGCAATAGGTTGGAAAACAAAAAAATTTTCCGTACCAAGACTTGTTTTCACATCGGTCGTTTGTATGGCAGCTATATGATGTAGTAATCCGATCCGAATCAAACTTTCACAAATCATGTATAGCGATGTCAAACAAATTAACTTTAAATTCGGTTGCGATAGCTTGTAGAACAAAAAAAGTTTTCCATACAAAGACTTGAAATCTGATTGATCGTTTGTATGGCAGCTATATGATATAGTGGTCCGATCCGGACCGTACTATCACAAATCGTGTATGGCTAAATCAAATAAATAAATGTAGAATTCGGTTGCAATAGGTTGGAAAACAAAAAATTTTCCGTACCAAGACTTGTTTTCACATCGGTCGTTTGTATGGCAGCTATATGATGTAGTAATCCGATCCGAATCAAACTTTCACAAATCATGTATAGCGATGTCAAACAAATTATCGTTGAATTCGGTTGCGATAGCTTGTAGAACAAAAAAGTTTTCCATACAAAGACTTGAAATCTGATTGATCGTTTGTATGGCAGCTATATGATATTGTGGTCCGATCCGAATCAAACTTTCACAAACCGTGTATGGCTAAATCAAACAAATAAATGTTGAATTCGGTTGCGATAGCTTGTAGAACAAAAAAGTTTTGCATACAAAGACTTGAAATCTGATTGATCGTTTGTATGGCAGCTATATGATATAGTGGTCCGATCCGGACCGTACTATCACAAATCGTGTATGGCTAAATCAAATAAATAAATGTAGAATTCGGTTGCAATAGGTTGGAAAACAAAAACATTTTCCGTACCAAGACTTGTTTTCACATCGGTCGTTTGTATGGCAGCTATATGATGTAGTAATCCGATCCGAATCAAACTTTCACAAATCATGTATAGCGATGTCAAACAAATTAACTTTAAATTCGGTTGCGATAGCTTGTAGAACAAAAAAGTTTTCCATACAAAGACTTGAAATCTGATTGATCGTTTGTATGGCAGCTATATGATATAGTGGTCCGATCCGGACCGTACTATCACAAATCATGTATAGCGATCTCAAACAAATAAATGTTGAATTCGGTTGCGATAGCTTGGAAAACAAAAAACTTTTCCATACAAAGACTTGTTTTCATATCGGTCGTTTGTATGGCAGCTATATGATGTAGTAATCCGATCCGAATCAAACTTTCACAAATCATGTATAACGATGTCAAACAAATTAACGTTGAATTCGGTTGCGATAGCTTGTAGAACAAAAAAGTTTTCCATACAAAGACTTGAAATCTGATTGATCGTTTGTATGGCAGCTATATGATATTGTGGTCCGATCCAAATCAAACTTTCACAAATCGTGTATGGCTATGTCTAACAAATTAATGTAGAATTCGGTTGCAATAGGTTGGAAAACAAAAAAAATTTTCCATACAAAGACTTGTTTTCAAATCGGTCGTTTGTATGACGGACAGACGGACATGGCTATATCGACTCGGCTGTTGATGCTGATCAAGAATATATATACTTTGTGGGGTCGGAGATGCTTCCTTTAATGCGTTACACTTTTCTAGACAAAATTATAATACCCTTTTTCAAGGGTATAAAAAGTTTTCCATACAAAGACTTGTTTTCATATCGGTCGTTTGTATGGCAGCTATATCATGCAGTAATCCGATCCGAATCAAACTTTCACAAACCATGTATAGCGATGTCAAACATATAAACCTTGAATTCGGTTGCGATAGGTTATAGAACAAAAAAAGGTTTCCATACAAAGACTTGAAATCTGATTGATCGTTTGTATGGCAGCTATATGATATAGTGAAACGATCCGGACCAAACTTTCACAAATCGTGTATGGCTATTTCGAACAAATTAATGTTGAATTCGGTTGCGATAGCTTGTAGAACAAAAAAGTTTTCCATACAAAGACTTGAAATCTGATTGATCGTTTGTATGGCAGCTATATGATATAGTGGTCCGATCCGGACCGTACTATCACAAATCGTGTATGGCTAAATCAAATAAATAAATGTAGAATTCGGTTGCAATAGGTTGGAAAACAAAAAAATTTTCCGTACCAAGACTTGTTTTCACATCGGTCGTTTGTATGGCAGCTATATGATGTAGTAATCCGATCCGAATCAAACTTTCACAAATCATGTATAGCGATGTCAAACAAATTAACTTTAAATTCGGTTGCGATAGCTTGTAGAACAAAAAAGTTTTCCATACAAAGACTTGAAATCTGATTGATCGTTTGTATGGCAGCTATATGATATAGTGGTCCGATCCGGACCGTACTATCACAAATCATGTATAGCGATCTCAAACAATTAAATGTTGAATTCGGTTGCAATAGGTTGGAAAACAAAAAAATTTTCCATACAAAGACTTGTTTTCATAGCGGTCGTTTGTATGGCAGCTATATGATGTAGTAATCTGATCCGAATCAAACTTTCACAAATCATGTATAGCGATGTCAAACAAATTAACGTTGAATTCGGTTGCGATAGGTTATAGAACAAAAAAGTTTTCCATACAAAGACTTGAAATCTGATTGATCGTTTGTATGGCAGCTATATGATATTGTGGTCCGATCCAAATCAAACTTTCACAAATCGTGTATGGCAATGTCAAACAAATAAATGTTGAATTCGGTTGCAATAGGTTGGAAAACAAAAAAATTTTCCATACAAAGACTTGTTTTCAAATCGGTCGTTTGTATGACGGACAGACGGACATGGCTATATCGACTCGGCTGTTGATGCTGATCAAGAATATATATACTTTGTGAGGTCGGAGATGCTTCCTTTAATGCGTTACACTTTTCTAGACAAAATTATAATACCCTTTTTCAAGGGTATAAGAAAGTTTTACATACAAAGACTTGTTTTCATATCGGTCGTTTGTATGGCAGCTATATGATGTAGTAATCCGATCCGAATCAAACTTTTTACAAATCATGTATAGCGATGTCAAACAAATTAACGTTGAATTCGGTTGCGATAGCTTGTAGAACAAAAAAGTTTTCCATACAAAGACTTGAAATCTGATTGATCATTTGTATGGCAGCTATATGATATTGTGGTCCGATCCGAATCAAACTTTCACAAATCGTGTATGGCTATCTCAAACAAATAAATGTTGAATTCGGTTGCGATAGCTTGTAGAACAAAAAAAGTTTTGCATACAAAGACTTGAAATCTGATTGATCGTTTGTATGGCAGCTATATGATATAGTGGTCCGATCCGGACCGTACTATCACAAATCGTGTATGGCAATACCAAATAAATAAATGTAGAATTCGGTTGCAATAGGTTGGAAAACAAAAAAATTTTCCATACAAAGACTTGATTTCATAGCGGTCGTTTGTATGGCAGCTATATGATGTATTAATCCGATCCAAATCAAACTTTCACAAATCATGTATAGCGATGACAAACAAATAAACCTTGAATTCGGTTTCGATAGGTTATAGAACAAAAAAGTTTTCCATACAAAGACTTGAAATCTGATTGATCGTTTGTATGGCAGCTATATGATATAGTGATCCGATCCGGACCAAACTTTCACAAATCGTGTATGGCGATCTCAAACAAATAAATGTTGAATTCGGTTGCAATAGGTTGGAAAACAAAAAATTTTCCATACAAAGACTTGTTTTCATAGCGGTCGTTTGTATGGCAGCTATATGATGTAGTAATCTGATCCGAATCAAACTTTCACAAATCATGTATAGCGATGTCAAACAAATTAACGTTGAATTCGGTTGCGATAGGTTATAGAACAAAAAAGTTTTCCATACAAAGACTTGAAATCTGATTGATCGTTTGTATGGCAGCTATATGATATAGTGAAACGATCCGGACCAAACTTTCACAAATCGTGTATGGCTATTTCGAACAAATAAATGTTGAATTCGGTTGCGATAGCTTGTAGAACAAAAAAGTTTTCCATACAAAGACTTGAAATCTGATTGATCGTTTGTATGGCAGCTATATGATATAGTGGTCCGATCCGGACCGTACTATCACAAATCATGTATAGCGATCTCAAACAATTAAATGTTAAATTCGGTTGCGATAGCTTGGAAAACAAAAAACTTTTCCATACAAAGACTTGTTTTCATATCGGTCGTTTGTATGGCAGCTATATGATGTAGTAATCCGATCCGAATCAAACTTTCACAAATCATGTATAGCGATGTCAAACAAATTAACGTTGAATTCGGTTGCGATAGGTTATAGAACAAAAAAAGTTTTCCATACAAAGACTTGAAATCTGATTGATCGTTTGTATGGCAGCTATATGATATAGTAGTCCGATCCGGACCGTACTATCACAAATCGTGTATGGCAATACCAAATAAATAAATGTAGAATTCGGTTGCAATAGGTTGGAAAACAAAAAATTTTCCGTACCAAGACTTGTTTTCACATCGGTCGTTTGTATGGCAGCTATATGATGTAGTAATCCGATCCGAATCAAACTTTCACAAATCATGTATAGCGATGTCAAACAAATTAACTTTAAATTCGGTTGCGATAGCTTGTAGAACAAAAAAGTTTTCCATACAAAGACTTGAAATCTGATTGATTATTTGTATGGCAGCTATATGATATTGTGGTCCGATCCGAATCAAACTTTCACAAATCGTGTATGGCTATCTCAAACAAATAAATGTTGAATTCGGTTGCGATAGCTTGTAGAACAAAAAAGTTTTGCATACAAAGACTTGAAATCTGATTGATCGTTTGTATGGCAACTATATGATATAGTGGTCCGATCCGGACCGTACTATCACAAATCGTGTATGGCTAAATCAAATAAATAAATGTAGAATTCGGTTGCAATAGGTTGGAAAACAAAAAAATTTTCCGTACCAAGACTTGTTTTCACATCGGTCGTTTGTATGGCAGCTATAAGATGTAGTAATCCGATCCATATCAAACTTTCACAAATCATGTATAGCGATGTCAAACAAATTAACTTTAAATTCGGTTGCGATAGCTTGTAGAACAAAAAAGTTTTCCATACAAAGACTTGAAATCTGATTGATCGTTTGTATGGCAGCTATATGATATAGTGGTCCGATCCGGACCGTACTATCACAAATCATGTATAGCGATCTCAGACATATAAATGTTGAATTCGGTTGCGATAGCTTGGAAAACAAAAAACTTTTCCATACAAAGACTTGTTTTCATATCGGTCGTTTGTATGGCAGCTATATGATGTAGTAATTCGATCCGAATCAAACTTTCACAAATCATGTATAACGATGTCAAACAAATTAACGTTGAATTCGGTTGCGATAGCTTGTAGAACAAAAAAGTTTTCCATACAAAGACTTGAAATCTGATTGATCGTTTGTATGGCAGCTATATGATATTGTGGTCCGATCCAAATCAAACTTTCACAAATCGTGTATGGCTATGTCTAACAAATTAATGTAGAATTCGGTTGCAATAGGTTGGAAAACAAAAAAATTTTCCGTACCAAGACTTGTTTTCACATCGGTCGTTTGTATGGCAGCTATATGATGTAGTAATCCGATCCGAATCAAACTTTCACAAATCATGTATAGCGATGTCAAACAAATTAACTTTAAATTCGGTTGCGATAGCTTGTAGAACAAAAAAGTTTTCCATACAAAGACTTGAAATCTGATTGATCGTTTGTATGGCAGCTATATGATATAGTGGTCCGATCCGGACCGTACTATCACAAATCATGTATAGCGATCTCAAACATATAAATGTTGAATTCGGTTGCGATAGCTTGGAAAACAAAAAAACTTTTCCATACAAAGACTTGTTTTCATATCGGTCGTTTGTATGGCAGCTATATGATGTAGTAATTCGATCCGAATCAAACTTTCACAAATCATGTATAACGATGTCAAACAAATTAACGTTGAATTCGGTTGCGATAGCTTGTAGAACAAAAAGTTTTCCATACAAAGACTTGAAATCTGATTGATCGTTTGTATGGCAGCTATATGATATTGTGGTCCGATCCAAATCAAACTTTCACAAATCGTGTATGGCTATGTCTAACAAATTAATGTAGAATTCGGTTGCAATAGGTTGGAAAACAAAAAAATTTTCCATACAAAGACTTGTTTTCAAATCGGTCGTTTGTATGACGGACAGACGGACATGGCTATATCGACTCGGCTGTTGATGCTGATCAAGAATATATATACTTTGTGGGGTCGGAGATGCTTCCTTTAATGCGTTACACTTTTCTAGACAAAATTATAATACCCTTTTTCAAGGGTATAAAAAGTTTTCCATACAAAGACTTGTTTTCATATCGGTCGTTTGTATGGCAGCTATATCATGCAGTAATCCGATCCGAATCAAACTTTCACAAACCATGTATAGCGATGTCAAACATATAAACCTTGAATTCGGTTGCGATAGGTTATAGAACAAAAAAGGTTTCCATACAAAGACTTGAAATCTGATTGATCGTTTGTATGGCAGCTATATGATATAGTGAAACGATCCGGACCAAACTTTCACAAATCGTGTATGGCTATTTCGAACAAATTAATGTTGAATTCGGTTGCGATAGCTTGTAGAACAAAAAAGTTTTCCATACAAAGACTTGAAATCTGATTGATCGTTTGTATGGCAGCTATATGATATAGTGGTCCGATCCGGACCGTACTATCACAAATCGTGTATGGCTAAATCAAATAAATAAATGTAGAATTCGGTTGCAATAGGTTGGAAAACAAAAAAATTTTCCGTACCAAGACTTGTTTTCACATCGGTCGTTTGTATGGCAGCTATATGATGTAGTAATCCGATCCGAATCAAACTTTCACAAATCATGTATAGCGATGTCAAACAAATTAGCGTTAAATTCGGTTGCGATAGCTTGTAGAACAAAAAGTTTTCCATACAAAGACTTGAAATCTGATTGATCGTTTGTATGGCAGCTATATGATATAGTGAAATGATCCGGACCAAACTTTCACAAATCGTGTATGGCTATTTCGAACAAATTAATGTTGAATTCGGTTGCGAAAGCTTGTAGAACAAAAAAGTTTTCCATACAAAGACTTGAAATCTGATTGATCGTTTGTATGGCAGCTATATGATATAGTGGTCCGATCCGGACCGTACTATCACAAATCGTGTATGGCTAAATCAAATAAATAAATGTAGAATTCGGTTGCAATAGGTTGGAAAACAAAAAAATTTTCCATACAAAGACTTGTTTTCACATCGGTCGTTTGTATGGCAGCTATATGATGAAGTAATCCGATCCGAATCAAACTTTCACAAATCATGTATAGCGATGTTAAACAAATTAGCGTTAAATTCGGTTGCGATAGCTTGTAGAACAAAAAAGTTTTCCATACAAAGACTTGAAATCTGATTGATCGTTTGTATGGGAGCTATATGATATAGTGAAACGATCCGGACCAAACTTTCACAAATCGTGTATGGCTATTTCGAACAAATTAATGTTGAATTCGGTTGCGAAACCTTGTAGAACAAAAAAGTTTTCCATACAAAGACTTGAAATCTGATTGATCGTTTGTATGGCAGCTATATGATATAGTGGTCCGATCCGGACCGTACTATCACAAATCGTGTATGGCTAAATCAAATAAATAAATGTAGAATTCGGTTGCAATAGGTTGGAAAACAAAAAAATTTTCCATACAAAGACTTGTTTTCATATCGGTCGTTTGTATGGCAGCTATATGATATAGTGGTCCGATCCGGACCGTACTATCACAAATCGTGTATGGCTAAATCAAATAAATAAATGTAGAATTCGGTTGCAATAGGTTGGAAAACAAAAAAATTTTCCATACAAAGACTTGTTTTCAAATCGGTCGTTTGTATGACGGACAGACGGACATGGCTATATCGACTCGGCTGTTGATGCTGATCAAGAATATATATACTTTGTGGGGTCGGAGATGCTTCCTTTAATGCGTTACACTTTTCTAGACAAAATTATAATACCCTTTTTCAAGGGTATAAAAAGTTTTCCATACAAAGACTTGTTTTCATATCGGTCGTTTGTATGGCAGCTATATCATGCAGTAATCCGATCCGAATCAAACTTTCACAAACCATGTATAGCGATGTCAAACATATAAACCTTGAATTCGGTTGCGATAGGTTATAGAACAAAAAAGTTTTCCATACAAAGACTTGAAATCTGATTGATCGTTTGTATGGCAGCTATATGATATAGTGAAACGATCAGGACCAATCTTTCACAAATCGTGTATGGCTATTTCGAACAAATAAATGTTGAATTCGGTTGCGATAGCTTGTAGAACAAAAAGTTTTCCATACAAAGACTTGAAATCTGATTGATCGTTTGTATGGCAGCTATATGATATAGTGGTCCGATCCGGACCGTACTATCACAAATCGTGTATGGCTAAATCAAATAAATAAATGTAGAATTCGGTTTGCAATAGGTTGGAAAACAAAAAATTTTCCGTACCAAGACTTGTTTTTCACATCGGTCGTTTGTATGGCAGCTATATGATGTAGTAATCCGATCCGAATCAAACTTTCACAAATCATGTATAGCGATGTCAAACAAATTATCGTTGAATTCGGTTGCGATAGCTTGTAGAACAAAAAGTTTTCCATACAAAGACTTGAAATCTGATTGATCGTTTGTATGGCAGCTATATGATATTGTGGTCCGATCCGAATCAAACTTTCACAAATCGTGTATGGCTATCTCAAACAAATAAATGTTGAATTCGGTTGCGATAGCTTGTAGAACAAAAAGTTTTGCATACAAAGACTTGAAATCTGATTGATCGTTTGTATGGCAGCTATATGATATAGTGGTCCGATCCCGACCGTACTATCACAAATCGTGTATGGCTAAATCAAATAAATAAATGTAGAATTCGGTTGCAATAGGTTGGAAAACAAAAAAATTTTCCATACAAAGACTTGATTTCATAGCTGTCGTTTGTATGGCAGCTATATCATGCAGTAATCCGATCCGAATCAAACTTTCACAAATCATGTATAGCGATGTTAAACAAATTAGCGTTAAATTCGGTTGCGATAGCTTGTAGAACAAAAAGTTTTCCATACAAAGACTTGAAATCTGATTGATCGTTTGTATGGCAGCTATATAGATATAGTAGTCCGATCCGGACCGTACTATCACAAATCGTGTATCGCTAAATCAAATAAATAAATGTAGAATTCGGTTGCAATAGGTTAAAAAACAAAAAAATTTTCCATACAAAGACTTGTTTTCACATCGGTCGTTTGTATGGCAGCTATATGATGTAGTAATCCGATCCGAATCAAACTTTCACAAATCATGTATAGCGATGTCAAACAAATAAACCTTGAATTTGGTTGCGATAGCTTGTAGAACAAAAAGTTTTCCATACAAAGACTTGAAATCTGATTGATCGTTTGTATGAGCAGCTATATGATATAGTGAAACGATCCGGACCAAACTTTCACAAATCGTGTATGGCTATTTCGAACAAATTAATGTTGAATTCGGTTGCGAAAGCTTGTAGAACAAAAAAGTTTTCCATACAAAGACTTGAAATCTGATTGATCGTTTGTATGGCAGCTATATGATATAGTGATCCGATCCGGACCAAACTTTCACAAATCGTGTATGGCTATGTCAAACAAATAAATGTTGAATTCGGTTGCAATAGGTTGGAAAACAAAAAAATTTTCCATACAAAGACTTGTTTTCAAATCGGTCGTTTGTATGACGGACAGACGGACATGGCTATATCGACTCGGCTGTTGATGCTGATCAAGAATATATATACTTTGTGGGGTCGGAGATGCTTCCCTTAATGCGTTACACTTTTCTAGACAAAATTATAATACCCTTTTTCAAGGGTATAAAAAGTTTTCCATACAAAGACTTGAAATCTGATTGATCGTTTGTATGGCAGCTATATGATTTAGTGGTCCGATCCGGACCGTACTATCACAAATCGTGTATGGCAATACCAAATAAATAAATGTAGAATTCGGTTGCAATAGGTTGGAAAACAAAAAAATTTTCCATACAAAGACTTGTTTTCATAGCGGTCGTTTGTATGGCAGCTATATGATGTAGTAATCTGATCCGAATCAAACTTTCACAAATCATGTATAGCAATGTCAAACATATAAACCTTGAATTCGGTTGCGATAGGTTATAGAACAAAAAAGTTTTCCATACAAAGACTTGAAATCTGATTGATCGTTTGTATGGCAGCAATATGATATAGTGAAACGATCCGGACCAAACTTTCACAAATCGTGTATGGCTATTTCGAACAAATTAATGTTGAATTCGGTTGCGATAGCTTGTAGAACAAAAAGTTTTCCATACAAAGACTTGAAATCTGATTGATCGTTTGTATGGCAGCTATATGATATAGTGATCCGATCCGGACCAAACTTTCACAAATCGTGTATGGCTATGTCAAACAAATAAATGTTGAATTCGGTTGCAATAGGTTGGAAAACAAAAAAATTTTCCATACAAAGACTTGTTTTCAAATCGGTCGTTTGTATGACGGACAGACGGACATGGCTATATCGACTCGGCTGTTGATGCTGATCAAGAATATATATACTTTGTGGGGTCGGAGATGCTTCCCTTAATGCGTTACACTTTTCTAGACAAAATTATAATACCCTTTTTCAAGGGTATAAAAAGTTTTCCATACAAAGACTTGAAATCTGATTGATCGTTTGTATGGCAGCTATATGATTTTAGTGGTCCGATCCGGACCGTACTATCACAAATCGTGTATGGCAATACCAAATAAATAAATGTAGGAATTCGGTTGCAATAGGTTGGAAAACAAAAAAATTTTCCATACAAAGACTTGTTTTCATAGCGGTCGTTTGTATGGCAGCTATATGATGTAGTAATCTGATCCGAATCAAACTTTCACAAATCATGTATAGCAATGTCAAACATATAAACCTTGAATTCGGTTGCGATAGGTTATAGAACAAAAAAGTTTTCCATACAAAGACTTGAAATCTGATTGATCGTTTGTATGGCAGCAATATGATATAGTGAAACGATCCGGACCAAACTTTCACAAATCGTGTATGGCTATTTCGAACAAATTAATGTTGAATTCGGTTGCGATAGCTTGTAGAACAAAAAAGTTTTCCATACAAAGACTTGAAATCTGATTGATCGTTTGTATGGCAGCTATATGATATAGTGATCCGATCCGGACCAAACTTTCACAAATCGTGTATGGCTATGTCAAACAAATAAATGTTGAATTCGGTTGCAATAGGTTGGAAAACAAAAAAATTTTCCATACAAAAGACTTGTTTTCAAATCGGTCGTTTGTATGACGGACAGACGGACATGGCTATATCGACTCGGCTGTTGATGCTGATCAAGAATATATATACTTTGTGGGGTCGGAGATGCTTCCCTTAATGCGTTACACTTTTCTAGACAAAATTATAATACCCTTTTTCAAGGGTATAAAAAGTTTTCCATACAAAGACTTGAAATCTGATTGATCGTTTGTATGGCAGCTATATGATTTAGTGGTCCGATCCGGACCGTACTATCACAAATCGTGTATGGCAATACCAAATAAATAAATGTAGAATTCGGTTGCAATAGGTTGGAAAACAAAAAAATTTTCCATACAAAGACTTGTTTTCATAGCGGTCGTTTGTATGGCAGCTATATGATGTAGTAATCCGATCCGAATCAAACTTTCACAAATCATGTATAGCGATGTCAAACAAATAAACCTTGAATTTGGTTGCGATAGCTTGTAGAACAAAAAAGTTTTCCATACAAAGACTTGAAATCTGATTGATCGTTTGTATGGCAGCTATATGATATAGTGAAACGATCCGGACCAAACTTTCACAAATCGTGTATGGCTATTTCGAACAAATTAATGTTGAATTCGGTTGCGAAAGCTTGTAGAACAAAAAAAGTTTTCCATACAAAGACTTGAAATCTGATTGATCGTTTGTATGGCAGCTATATGATATAGTGGTCCGATCCGGACCGTACTATCACAAATCGTGTATGGCTAAATCAAATAAATAAATGTAGAATTCGGTTGCAATAGGTTGGAAAACAAAAAAATTTTCCATACAAAGACTTGTTTTCATATCGGTCGTTTGTATGGCAGCTATATGATATAGTAATCCGATCCGAATCAAACTTTCACAAACCATGTATAGCGATGTCAAACAAATAAACCTTGAATTTGGTTGCGATAGCTTGTAGAACAAAAAAGTTTTCCATACAAAGACTTGAAATCTGATTGATCGTTTGTATGGCAGCTATATGATATAGTGGTCCGATCCGGACCAAACTTTCTCAAATCGTGTATGGCTATGTCAAACAAATAAATGTTGAATTCGGTTGCGATAGCTTGTAGAACAAAAAAGTTTTCCATACAAAGACTTGAAATCTGATTGATCGTTTGTATGGCAGCTGTATGATATAGTGGTCCGATCCGGACCGTAC
Organism: Drosophila merina; assembly: GCA_035047645.1. Taxonomy (NCBI): domain Eukaryota; kingdom Metazoa; phylum Arthropoda; class Insecta; order Diptera; family Drosophilidae; genus Drosophila; species Drosophila merina. Next base: position 454,712 of record JAWNPH010000032.1, read on the forward strand.
TATCACAAATCGTGTATGGCAATACCAAATAAATAAATGTAGAATTCGGTTGCAATACGTTGGAAAACAAAAAAATTTTCCATACAAAGACTTGATTTCATAGCTGTCGTTTGTATGGCAGCTATATGATGTATTAATTCGGATTAATACATCATATAGCTTCTCATACAAACATACATCATACATCATTTGGATCGGCCAAATCAAACTTTCACAAATCATGTATAGCGATGACAAACAAATAAACCTTGAATTCGGTTGCGATAGGTTATAGAACAAAAAAGTTTTCCATACAAAGACTTGAAATCTGATTGATCGTTTGTATGGCAGCTATATGATATAGTGATCCGATCCGGACCAAACTTTCACAAATCGTGTATGGCTATGTCAAACAAATAAATGTTGAATTCGGTTGCAATAGGTTGGAAAACAAAAAAATTTTCCATACAAAGACTTGTTTTCAAATCGGTCGTTTGTATGACGGACAGACGGACATGGCTATATCGACTCGGCTGTTGATGCTGATCAAGAAATATATACTTTGTGGGGTCGGAGATGCTTCCCTTAATGCGTTACACTTTTCTAGACAAAATTATAATACCCTTTTTCAAGGGTATAAAAAGTTTTCCATACAAAGACTTGAAATCTGATTGATCGTTTGTATGGCAGCTATATGATTTAGTGGTCCGATCCGGACCGTACTATCACAAATCGTGTATGGCAATACCAAATAAATAAATGTAGAATTCGGTTGCAATAGGTTGGAAAACAAAAAAATTTTCCATACAAAGACTTGTTTTCATAGCGGTCGTTTGTATGGCAGCTATATGATCGTAAGTAATCTGATCCGAATCAAACTTTCACAAATCATGTATAGCAATGTCAAACATATAAACCTTGAATTCGGTTGCGATAGGTTATAGAACAAAAAAGTTTTCCATACAAAGACTTGAAATCTGATTGATCGTTTGTATGGCAGCAATATGATATAGTGAAACGATCCGGACCAAACTTTCACAAATCGTGTATGGCTATTTCGAACAAATTAATGTTGAATTCGGTTGCGATAGCTTGTAGAACAAAAAAGTTTTCCATACAAAGACTTGAAATCTGATTGATCGTTTGTATGGCAGCTATATGATATAGTGATCCGATCCGGACCAAACTTTCACAAATCGTGTATGGCTATGTCAAACAAATAAATGTTGAATTCGGTTGCAATAGGTTGGAAAACAAAAAAATTTTCCATACAAAAGACTTGTTTTCAAATCGGTCGTTTGTATGACGGACGAACGGACATGGCTATATCGACTCGGCTGTTGATGCTGATCAAGAATATATATACTTTGTGGGGTCGGAGATGCTTCCCTTAATGCGTTACACTTTTCTAGACAAAATTATAATACCCTTTTTCAAGGGTATAAAAAGTTTTCCATACAAAGACTTGAAATCTGATTGATCGTTTGTATGGCAGCTATATGATTTAGTGGTCCGATCCGGACCGTACTATCACAAATCGTGTATGGCAATACCAAATAAATAAATGTAGAATTCGGTTGCAATAGGTTGGAAAACAAAAAATTTTCCATACAAAGACTTGTTTTCATAGCGGTCGTTTGTATGGCAGCTATATGATGTAGTAATCTGATCCGAATCAAACTTTCACAAATCATGTATAGCAATGTCAAACATATAAACCTTGAATTCGGTTGCGATAGGTTATAGAACAAAAAAGTTTTCCATACAAAGACTTGAAATCTGATTGATCGTTTGTATGGCAGCAATATGAAATAGTGAAACGATCCGGACCAAACTTTCACAAATCGTGTATGGCTATTTCGAACAAATTAATGTTGAATTCGGTTGCGATAGCTAGTAGAACAAAAAGTTTTCCATACAAAGACTTGAAATCTGATTGATCGTTTGTATGGCAGCTATATGATATAGTGATCCGATCCGGACCAAACTTTCACAAATCGTGTATGGCTATGTCAAACAAATAAATGTTGAATTCGGTTGCAATAGGTTGGAAAACAAAAAAATTTTCCATACAAAGACTTGTTTTCAAATCGGTCGTTTGTATGACGGACAGACGGACATGGCTATATCGACTCGGCTGTTGATGCTGATCAAGAATATATATACTTTGTGGGGTCGGAGATGCTTCCCTTAATGCGTTACACTTTTCTAGACAAAATTATATACCCTTTTTCAAGGGTATAAAAAGTTTTCCATACAAAGACTTGAAATCTGATTGATCGTTTGTATGGCAGCTATATCGATTTAGTGGTCCGATCCGGACCGTACTATCACAAATCGTGTATGGCAATACCAAATAAATAAATGTAGAATTCGGTTGCAATAGGTTGGAAAACAAAAAAAAAATTTTCCATACAAAGACTTGTTTTCATAGCGGTCGTTTGTATGGCAGCTATATGATGTAGTAATCTGATCCGAATCAAACTTTCACAAATCATGTATAGCAATGTCAAACATATAAACCTTGAATTCGGTTGCGATAGGTTATAGAACAAAAAAGTTTTCCATACAAAGACTTGAAATCTGATTGATCGTTTGTATGGCAGCAATATGATATAGTGAAACGATCCAGACCAAACTTTCACAAATCGTGTATGGCTATTTCGAACAAATTAATGTTGAATTCGGTTGCGATAGCTTGTAGAACAAAAAGTTTTCCATACAAAGACTTGAAATCTGATTGATCGTTTGTATGGCAGCTATATGATATAGTGATCCGATCCGGACCAAACTTTCACAAATCGTGTATGGCTATGTCAAACAAATAAATGTTGAATTCGGTTGCAATAGGTTGGAAAACAAAAAAATTTTCCATACAAAGACTTGTTTTCAAATCGGTCGTTTGTATGACGGACAGACGGACATGGCTATATCGACTCGGCTGTTGATGCTGATCAAGAATATATATACTTTGTGGGGTCGGAGATGCTTCCCTTAATGCGTTACACTTTTCTAGACAAAATTATAATACCCTTTTTCAAGGGTATAAAAAGTTTTCCATACAAAGACTTGAAATCTGATTGATCGTTTGTATGGCAGCTATATGATTTAGTGGTCCGATCCGGACCGTACTATCACAAATCGTGTATGGCAATACCAAATAAATAAATGTAGAATTCGGTTGCAATAGAGTTGGAAAACAAAAAAATTTTCCATACAAAGACTTGTTTTCATAGCGGTCGTTTGTATGGCAGCTATATGATGTAGTAATCTGATCCGAATCAAACTTTCACAAATCATGTATAGCAATGTCAAACATATAAACCTTGAATTCGGTTGCGATGGGTTATAGAACAAAAAAGTTTTCCATACAAAGACTTGAAATCTGATTGATCGTTTGTATGGCAGCAATATGATATAGTGAAACGATCCGGACCAAACTTTCACAAATCGTGTATGGCTATTTCGAACAAATTAATGTTGAATTCGGTTGCGATAGCTTGTAGAACAAAAAAGTTTTCCATACAAAGACTTGAAATCTGATTGATCGTTTGTATGGCAGCTATATGATATAGTGATCCGATCCGGACCAAACTTTCACAAATCGTGTATGGCTATGTCAAACAAATAAATGTTGAATTCGGTTGCAATAGGTTGGAAAACAAAAAAATTTTCCATACAAAGACTTGTTTTCAAATCGGTCGTTTGTATGACGGACAGACGGACATGGCTATATCGACTCGGCTGTTGATGCTGATCAAGAATATATATACTTTGTGGGGTCGGAGATGCTTCCCTTTATGCGTTACACTTTTCTAGACAAAATTATAATACCCTTTTTCAAGGGTATAAAAAGTTTTCCATACAAAGACTTGAAATCTGATTGATCGTTTGTATGGCAGCTATATGATTTAGTGGTCCGATCCAGACCGTACTATCACAAATCGTGTATGGCAATACCAAATAAATAAATGTAGAATTCGGTTGCAATAGGTTGGAAAACAAAAAAATTTTCCGTACCAAGACTTGTTTTCACATCGGTCGTTTGTATGGCAGCTATATGATGTAGTAATCCGATCCGAATCAAACTTTCACAAATCATGTATAGCGATGTCGAACAAATTAACATTGAATTCGGTTGCGATAGCTTGTAGAACAAAAAAGTTTTCCATACAAAGACTTGAAATCTGATTGATCGTTTGTATGGCAGCTATATGATATAGTGGTCCGATCCGGACCGTACTATCACAAATCGTGTATGGCTAAATCAAATAAATAAATGTAGAATTCGGTTGCAATAGGTTGGAAAACAAAAAAATTTTCCGTACCAAGACTTGTTTTCACATCGGTCGTTTGTATGGCAGCTATATGATGTAGTAACCCGATCCGAATCAAACTTTCACAAATCATGTATAGCGATGTCAAACAAATTAACGTTGAATTCGGTTGCGATAGCTTGTAGAACAAAAAAGTTTTCCATACAAAGACTTGAAATCTGATTGATCGTTTGTATGGCAGCTATATGATATAGTGGTCCGATCCGGACCAAACTTTCTCAAATCATGAACAGCGATGTCAAACAAATTTACGTTGAATTCGGTTGCGATAGCTTGTAGAACAAAAAAGTTTTCCATACAAAGACTTGAAATCTGATTGATCGTTTGTATGGCAGCTATATGATATAGTGGTCCGATCCGGACCGTACTATCACAAATCGTGTATGGCAATACCAAATAAATAAATGTAGAATTCGGTTGCAATACGTTGGAAAACAAAAAAATTTTCCATACAAAGACTTGATTTCATAGCGGTCGTTTGTATGGCAGCTATATGATGTATTAATCCGATCCAAATCAAACTTCCACAAATCATGTATAGCGATGACAAACAAATAAACCTTGAATTCGGTTGCGATAGGTTATAGAACAAAAAAGTTTTTTATACAAAGACTTGAAATCTGATTGATCGTTTGTATGGCAGCTATATGATATAGTGATCCGATCCGGACAAAACTTTCACAAATCGTGTATGGCTATGTCAAACAAATAAATGTTGAATTCGGTTGCAATAGGTTGGAAAACAAAAAAATTTTCCATACAAAGACTTGTTTTCAAATCGGTCGTTTGTATGACGGACAGACGGACATGGCTATATCGACTCGGCTGTTGATGCTGATCAAGAATATATATACTTTGTGGGGTCGGAGATGCTTCCCTTAATGCGTTACACTTTTCTAGACAAAATTATAATACCCTTTTTCAAGGGTATAAAAAGTTTTCCATACAAAGACTTGAAATCTGATTGATCGTTTGTATGGCAGCTATATGATTTAGTAGTCCGATCCGAGCCGTACTATCACAAATCGTGTATGGCAATACCAAATAAATAAATGTAGAATTCGGTTGCAATAGGTTGGAAAACAAAAAAATGTTCCATACAAAGACTTGTTTTCATAGCGGTCGTTTGTATGGCAGCTATATGATGTAGTAATCTGATCCGAATCAAACTTTCACAAATCATGTATAGCAATGTCAAACATATAAACCTTGAATTCGGTTGCGATAGGTTATAGAACAAAAAAGTTTTCCATACAAAGACTTGAAATCTGATTGATCGTTTGTATGGCAGCTATATGATATAGTGATCCGATCCGGACCAAACTTTCACAAATCGTGTATGGCTATGTCAAACAAATAAATGTTGAATTCGGTTGCAATAGGTTGGAAAACAGAAAAATTTTCCATACAAAGACTTGTTTTCAATTCGGTCGTTTGTATGACGGACAGACGGACATGGCTATATCGACTCGGCTGTTGATGCTGATCAAGAATATATATACTTTGTGGGGTCGGAGATGCTTCCCTTAATGCGTTACACTTTTCTAGACAAAATTATAATACCCTTTTTCAAGGGTATAAAAAGTTTTCCATACAAAGACTTGAAATCTGATTGATCGTTTGTATGGCAGCTATATGATTTAGTGGTCCGATCCGGACCGTACTATCACAAATCGTGTATGGCAATACCAAATAAATAAATGTAGAATTCGGTTGCAATAGGTTGGAAAACAAAAAAATTTTCCGTACCAAGACTTGTTTTCACATCGGTCGTTTGTATGGCAGCTATATGATGTAGTAATCCGATCCGAATCAAACTTTCACAAATCATGTATAGCGATGTCAAACAAATTAACGTTGAATTCGGTTGCGATAGCTTGTAGAACAAAAAAGTTTTTCATACAAAGACTTGAAATCTGATTGATCGTTTGTATGGCAGCTATATGATATAGTGGTTTGATCCGGACCGTACTATCACAAATCGTGTATGGCTAAATCAAATAAATAAATGTAGAATTCGGTTGCAATAGGTTGGAAAACAAAAAAAATTTTCCGTACCAAGACTTGTTTTCACATCGGTCGTTTGTATGGCAGCTATATGATGTAGTAATCCGATCCGAATCAAACTTTCACAAATCATGTATAGCGATGTCAAACAAATTACCGTTGAATTCGGTTGCGATAGCTTGTAGAACAAAAAGTTTTCCATACAAAGACTTGAAATATGATTGATCGTTTGTATGGCAGCTATATGATATTGTGGTCCGATCCAAATCAAACTTTCACAAATCGTGTATGGCTATGTCTAACAAATTAATGTAGAATTCGGTTGCAATAGGTTGGAAAACAAAAAATTTTCCATACAAAGACTTGTTTTCAAATCGGTCGTTTGTATGACGGACAGACGGACATGGCTATATCGACTCGGCTGTTGATGCTGATCAAGAATATATATACTTTGTGGGGTCGGAGATGCTTCCTTTAATGCGTTACACTTTTCTAGACAAAATTATAATACCCTTTTTCAAGGGTATAAAAAGTTTTCCATACAAAGACTTGTTTTCATATCGGTCGTTTGTATGGCAGCTATATGATATAGTGATCCGATCCGAATTAAACTTTCACAAACCATGTATAGCGATGTCAAACAAATAAACCTTGAATTCGGTTGCGATAGCTTGTAGAAGAAAAAAGTTTTCCATACAAAGACTTGAAATCTGATTGATCGTTTGTATGGCAGCTATATGATATGGTGGTCCGATCCGGACCAAACTTTCTCAAATCGTGTATGGCTATGTCAAACAAATAAATGTTGAATTCGGTTGCGATAGCTTGTAGAACAAAAAAGTTTTCCATACAAAGACTTGAAATCTGATTGATCGTTTGTATGGCAGCTATATGATATAGTGGTCCGATCCGGACCGTACTATCATAAATCGTGTATGGCAATACCAAATAAATAAATGTAGAATTCGGTTGCAATAGGTTAAAAAACAAAAAAATGTTCCATACAAAGACTTGTTTTCATAGCGGTCGTTTGTATGGCAGCTATATGATGTATTAATCCGATCCAAATCAAACTTTCACAAATCATGTATAGCGATGACAAACAAATAAACCTTGAATTCGGTTGCGATAGCTTGTAGAACAAAAAGTTTTCCATACAAAGACTTGAAATCTGATTGATCGTTTGTATGGCAGCTATATGATATAGTGGTCCGATCCGGACCGTACTATCATAAATCGTGTATGGCAATACCAAATAAATAAATGTAGAATTCGGTTGCAATACGTTGGAAAACAAAAAAATTTTCCATACAAAGACTTGATTTCATAGCGGTCGTTTGTATGGCAGCTATATGATGTATTAATCCGATCCAAATCAAACTTCCACAAATCATGTATAGCGATGACAAACAAATAAACCTTGAATTCGGTTGCGATAGGTTATAGAACAAAAGTTTTTTATACAAAGACTTGAAATCTGATTGATCGTTTGTATGGCAGCTATATGATATAGTGATCCGATCCGGACAAAACTTTCACAAATCGTGTATGGCTATGTCAAACAAATAAATGTTGAATTCGGTTGCAATAGGTTGGAAAACAAAAAAATTTTCCATACAAAGACTTGTTTTCAAATCGGTCGTTTGTATGACGGACAGACGGACATGGCTATATCGACTCGGCTGTTGATGCTGATCAAGAATATATATACTTTGTGGGGTCGGAGATGCTTCCCTTAATGCGTTACACTTTTCTAGACAAAATTATAATACCCTTTTTCAAGGGTATAAAAAGTTTTCCATACAAAGACTTGAAATCTGATTGATCGTTTGTATGGCAGCTATATGATTTAGTAGTCCGATCCGAGCCGTACTATCACAAATCGTGTATGGCAATACCAAAAAAAATAAATGTAGAATTCGGTTGCAATATGTTGGAAAACAAAAAAATGTTCCATACAAAGACTTGTTTTCATAGCGGTCGTTTGTATGGCAGCTATATGATGTAGTAATCTGATCCGAATCAAACTTTCACAAATCATGTATAGCAATGTCAAACATATAAACCTTGAATTCGGTTGCGATAGGTTATAGAACAAAAAAGTTTTCCATACAAAGACTTGAAATCTGATTGATCGTTTGTATGGCAGCTATATGATATAGTGATCCGATCCGGACCAAACTTTCACAAATCGTGTATGGCTATGTCAAACAAATAAATGTTGAATTCGGTTGCAATAGGTTGGAAAACAGAAAAATTTTCCATACAAAGACTTGTTTTCAATTCGGTCGTTTGTATGACGGACAGACGGACATGGCTATATCGACTCGGCTGTTGATGCTGATCAAGAATATATATACTTTGTGGGGTCGGAGATGCTTCCCTTAATGCGTTACACTTTTCTAGACAAAATTATAATACCCTTTTTCAAGGGTATAAAAAGTTTTCCATACAAAGACTTGAAATCTGATTGATCGTTTGTATGGCAGCTATATGATTTAGTGGTCCGATCCGGACCGTACTATCACAAATCGTGTATGGCAATACCAAATAAATAAATGTAGAATTCGGTTGCAATAGGTTGGAAAACAAAAAAATTTTCCGTACCAAGACTTGTTTTCACATCGGTCGTTTGTATGGCAGCTATATGATGTAGTAATCCGATCCGAATCAAACTTTCACAAATCATGTATAGCAATGTCAAACATATAAACCTTGAATTCGGTTGCGATAGGTTATAGAACAAAAAAGTTTTCCATACAAAGACTTGAAATCTGATTGATCGTTTGTATGGCAGCTATATGATATAGTGATCCGATCCGGACCAAACTTTCACAAATCGTGTATGGCTATGTCAAACAAATAAATGTTGAATTCGGTTGCAATAGGTTGGAAAACAGAAAAATTTTCCATACAAAGACTTGTTTTCAATTCGGTCGTTTGTATGACGGACAGACGGACATGGCTATATCGACTCGGCTGTTGATGCTGATCAAGAATATATATACTTTGTGGGGTCGGAGATGCTTCCCTTAATGCGTTACACTTTTCTAGACAAAATTATAATACCCTTTTTCAAGGGTATAAAAAGTTTTCCATACAAAGACTTGAAATCTGATTGATCGTTTGTATGGCAGCTATATGATTTAGTGGTCCGATCCGGACCGTACTATCACAAATCGTGTATGGCAATACCAAATAAATAAATGTAGAATTCGGTTGCAATAGGTTGGAAAACAAAAAAATTTTCCGTACCAAGACTTGTTTTCACATCGGTCGTTTGTATGGCAGCTATATGATGTAGTAATCCGATCCGAATCAAACTTTCACAAATCATGTATAGCGATGTCAAACAAATTAACGTTGAATTCGGTTGCGATAGCTTGTAGAACAAAAAAGTTTTTCATACAAAGACTTGAAATCTGATTGATCGTTTGTATGGCAGCTATATGATATAGTGGTTTGATCCGGACCGTACTATCACAAATCGTGTATGGCTAAATCAAATAAATAAATGTAGAATTCGGTTGCAATAGGTTGGAAAACAAAAAAATTTTCCGTACCAAGACTTGTTTTCACATCGGTCGTTTGTATGGCAGCTATATGATGTAGTAATCCGATCCGAATCAAACTTTCACAAATCATGTATAGCGATGTCAAACAAATTACCGTTGAATTCGGTTGCGATAGCTTGTAGAACAAAAAAAGTTTTCCATACAAAGACTTGAAATATGATTGATCGTTTGTATGGCAGCTATATGATATTGTGGTCCGATCCAAATCAAACTTTCACAAATCGTGTATGGCTATGTCTAACAAATTAATGTAGAATTCGGTTGCAATAGGTTGGAAAACAAAAAAATTTTCCATACAAAGACTTGTTTTCAAATCGGTCGTTTGTATGACGGACAGACGGACATGGCTATATCGACTCGGCTGTTGATGCTGATCAAGAATATATATACTTTGTGGGGTCGGAGATGCTTCCTTTAATGCGTTACACTTTTCTAGACAAAATTATAATACCCTTTTTCAAGGGTATAAAAAGTTTTTCATACAAAGACTTGTTTTCATATCGGTCGTTTGTATGGCAGCTATATGATATAGTGATCCGATCCGAATTAAACTTTCACAAACCATGTATAGCGATGTCAAACAAATAAACCTTGAATTCGGTTGCGATAGCTTGTAGAAGAAAAAAGTTTTCCATACAAAGACTTGAAATCTGATTGATCGTTTGTATGGCAGCTATATGATATAGTGGTCCGATCCGGACCAAACTTTCTCAAATCGTGTATGGCTATGTCAAACAAATAAATGTTGAATTCGGTTGCGATAGCTTGTAGAACAAAAAAGTTTTCCATACAAAGACTTGAAATCTGATTGATCGTTTGTATGGCAGCTATATGATATAGTGGTCCGATCCGGACCGTACTATCATAAATCGTGTATGGCAATACCAAATAAATAAATGTAGAATTCGGTTGCAATAGGTTAAAAAACAAAAAAATTTTCCATACAAAGACTTGATTTCATAGCGGTCGTTTGTATGGCAGCTATATGATGTATTAATCCGATCCAAATCAAACTTTCACAAATCATGTATAGCGATGACAAACAAATAAACCTTGAATTCGGTTGCGATAGCTTGTAGAACAAAAAAGTTTTCCATACAAAGACTTGAAATCTGATTGATCGTTTGTATGGCAGCTATATGATATAGTGATCCGATCCGGACCAAACTTTCACAAATCGTGTATTGCTATGTCAAACAAATAAATGTTGAATTCGGTTGCAATAGGTTGGAAAACAGAAAAATTTTCCATACAAAGACTTGTTTTCAAATCGGTCGTTTGTATGACGGACAGACGGACATGGCTATATCGACTCGGCTGTTGATGCTGATCAAGAATATATATACTTTGTGGGGTCGGAGATGCTTCCCTTAATGCGTTACACTTTTCTAGACAAAATTATAGTACCCTTTTCAAGGGTATAAAAAGTTTTCCATACAAAGACTTGAAATCTGATTGATCGTTTGTATGGCAGCTATATGATTTAGTGGTCCGATCCGGACCGTACTATCACAAATCGTGTATGGCAATACCAAATAAATAAATGTAGAATTCGGTTGCAATAGGTTGGAAAACAAAAAAATTTTCCATACAAAGACTTGTTTTCATAGCGGTCGTTTGTATGGCAGCTATATGATGTAGTAATCTGATCCGAATCAAACTTTCACAAATCATGTATAGCAATGTCAAACATATAAACCTTGAATTCGGTTGCGATAGGTTATAGAACAAAAAAGTTTTCCATACAAAGACTTGAAATCTGATTGATCGTTTGTATGGCAGCTATATGATATAGTGAAACGATCCGGACCAAACTTTCACAAATCGTGTATGGCTATTTCGAACAAATTAATGTTGAATTCGGTTGCGATAGCTTGTAGAACAAAAAAGTTTTCCATACAAAGACTTGAAATCTGATTGATCGTTTGTATGGCAGCTATATGATTTAGTGGTCCGATCCGGACCGTACTATCACAAATCGTGTATGGCAATACCAAATAAATAAATGTAGAATTCGGTTGCAATAGGTTGGAAAACAAAAAAATTTTCCGTACCAAGACTTGTGTTCACATCGGTCGTTTGTATGGCAGCTATATGATGTAGTAATCCGATCCGAATCAAACTTTCACAAATCATGTATAGCGATGTCAAACAAATTAACGTTGAATTCGGTTGCGATAGCTTGTAGAACAAAAAAGTTTTCCATACAAAGACTTGAAATCTGATTGATCGTTTGTATGGCAGCTATATGATATAGTGGTCCGATCCGGACCGTACTATCACAAATCGTGTATGGCTAAATCAAATAAATAAATGTAGAATTCGGTTGCAATAGGTTGGAAAACAAAAAAATTTTCCGTACCAAGACTTGTTTTCACATCGGTCGTTTGTATGGCAGCTATATGATGTAGTAATCCGATCCGAATCAAACTTTCACAAATCATGTATAGCGATGTCAAACAAATTAACGTTGAATTCGGTTGCGATAGCTTGTAGAACAAAAAAGTTTTCCATACAAAGACTTGAAATCTGATTGATCGTTTGTATGGCAGCTATATGATATAGTGGTCCGATCCGGACCGTACTATCATAAATCGTGTATGGCAATACCAAATAAATATATGTAGAATTCGGTTGCAATAGGTTAAAAAACAAAAAAATTTTCCATACAAAGACTTGATTTCATAGCGGTCGTTTGTATGGCAGCCATATGATGTATTAATCCGATCCAAATTAAACTTTCACAAATCATGTATAGCGATGACAAACAAATAAACCTTGAATTCGGTTGCGATAGCTTGTAGAACAAAAAAGTTTTCCATACAAAGACTTGAAATCTGATTGATCGTTTGTATGGCAGCTATATGATATAGTGATCCGATCCGGACCAAACTTTCACAAATCGTGTATTGCTATGTCAAACAAATAAATGTTGAATTCGGTTGCAATAGGTTGGAAAACAAAAAAATTTTCCATACAAAGACTTGTTTTCAAATCGGTCGTTTGTATGACGGACAGACGGACATGGCTATATCGACTCGGCTGTTGATGCTGATCAAGAATATATATACTTTGTGGGGTCGGAGATGCTTCCCTTAATGCGTTACACTTTTCTAGACAAAATTATAATACCCTTTTCAAGGGTATAAAAAGTTGTCCATACAAAGACTTGAAATCTGATTGATCGTTTGTATGGCAGCTATATGATTTAGTGGTCCGATCCGGACCGTACTATCACAAATCGTGTATGGCAATACCAAATAAATAAATGTAGAATTCGGTTGCAATAGGTTGGAAAACAAAAAAATTTTCCATACAAAGACTTGTTTTCATAGCGGTCGTTTGTATGGCAGCTATATGATGTAGTAATCTGATCCGAATCAAACTTTCACAAATCATGTATAGCAATGTCAAACATATAAACCTTGAATTCGGTTGCGATAGCTTATAGAACAAAAAAGTTTTCCATACAAAGACTTGAAATCTGATTGATCGTTTGTATGGCAGCTATATGATATAGTGAAACGATCCGGACCAAACTTTCACAAATCGTGTATGGCTATTTCGAACAAATTAATGTTGAATTCGGTTGCGATAGCTTGTAGAACAAAAAAGTTTTCCATACAAAGACTTGAAATCTGATTGATCGTTTGTATGGCAGCTATATGATATAGTGGTCCGATCCGGACCGTACTATCACAAATCGTGTATGGCTAAATCAAATAAATAAATGTAGAATTCGGTTGGAATAGGTTGGAAAACAAAAAAATTTTCCGTACCAAGACTTGTTTTCAAATCGGTCGTTTGTATGACGGACAGACGGACATGGCTATATCGACTCGGCTGTTGATGCTGATCAAGAATATATATACTTTGTGGGGTCGGAGATGCTTCCTTTAATGCGTTACACTTTTCTAGACAAAATTATAATACCCTTTTTCAAGGGTATAAAAAGTTTTCCATACAAAGACTTGTTTTCATATCGGTCGTTTGTATGGCAGCTATATGATATAGTGATCCGATCCGAATTAAACTTTCACAAACCATGTATAGCGATGTCAAACATATAAACCTTGAATTCGGTTGCGATAGGTTATAGAACAAAAAAGTTTTCCATACAAAGACTTGAAATCTGATTGATCGTTTGTATGGCAGCTATATGATATAGTGAAACGATCCGGACCAAACTTTCACAAATCGTGTATGGCTATTTCGAACAAATTAATGTTGAATTCGGTTGCGATAGCTTGTAGAACAAAAAAGTTTTCCATACAAAGACTTGAAATCTGATTGATCGTTTGTATGGCAGCTATATGATTTAGTGGTCCGATCCGGACCGTACTATCACAAATCGTGTATGGCAATACCAAATAAATAAATGTAGAATTCGGTTGCAATAGGTTGGAAAACAAAAAAATTTTCCGTACCAAGACTTGTGTTCACATCGGTCGTTTGTATGGCAGCTATATGATGTAGTAATCCGATCCGAATCAAACTTTCACAAATCATGTATAGCGATGTCAAACAAATTAACGTTGAATTCGGTTGCGATAGCTTGTAGAACAAAAAAGTTTTCCATACAAAGACTTGAAATCTGATTGATCGTTTGTATGGCAGCTATATGATATAGTGGTCCGATCCGGACCGTACTATCACAAATCGTGTATGGCTAAATCAAATAAATAAATGTAGAATTCGGTTGCAATAGGTTGGAAAACAAAAAAATTTTCCGTACCAAGACTTGTTTTCACATCGGTCGTTTGTATGGCAGCTATATGATGTAGTAATCCGATCCGAATCAAACTTTCACAAATCATGTATAGCGATGTCAAACAAATTAACGTTGAATTCGGTTGCGATAGCTTGTAGAACAAAAAAGTTTTCCATACAAAGACTTGAAATCTGATTGATCGTTTGTATGGCAGCTATATGATATAGTGGTCCGATCCGGACCGTACTATCATAAATCGTGTTTGGCAATACCAAATAAATAAATGTAGAATTCGGTTGCAATAGGTTAAAAAACAAAAAAATTTTCCATACAAAGACTTGATTTCATAGCGGTCGTTTGTATGGCAGCTATATGATGTATTAATCCGATCCAAATTAAACTTTCACAAATCATGTATAGCGATGACAAACAAATAAACCTTGAATTCGGTTGCGATAGCTTGTAGAACAAAAAAGTTTTCCATACAAAGACTTGAAATCTGATTGATCGTTTGTATGGCAGCTATATGATATAGTGGTCCGATCCGGACCGTACTATCACAAATCGTGTATGGCTAAATCAAATAAATAAATGTAGAATTCGGTTGCAATAGGTTGGAAAACAAAAAAATTTTCCGTACCAAGACTTGTTTTCACATCGGTCGTTTGTATGGCAGCTATATGATGTAGTAATCCGATCCGAATCAAACTTTCACAAATCATGTATAGCGATGTCAAACAAATTAACGTTGAATTCGGTTGCGATAGCTTGTAGAACAAAAAAGTTTTCCATACAAAGACTTGAAATCTGATTGATCGTTTGTATGGCAGCTATATGATATAGTGGTCCGATCCGGACCGTACTATCACAAATCGTGTATGGCTAAATCAAATAAATAAATGTAGAATTCGGTTGCAATAGGTTGGAAAACAAAAAAATTTTCCGTACCAAGACTTGTTTTCACATCGGTCGTTTGTATGGCAGCTATATGATGTAGTAATCCGATCCGAATCAAACTTTCACAAATCATGTATAGCGATGTCAAACAAATTAACGTTGAATTCGGTTGCGATAGCTTGTAGAACAAAAAAGTTTTCCATACAAAGACTTGAAATCTGATTGATCGTTTGTATGGCAGCTATATGATATAGTGGTCCGATCCGGACCGTACTATCATAAATCGTGTTTGGCAATACCAAATAAATAAATGTAGAATTCGGTTGCAATAGGTTAAAAAACAAAAAAATTTTCCATACAAAGACTTGATTTCATAGCGGTCGTTTGTATGGCAGCTATATGATGTATTAATCCGATCCAAATTAAACTTTCACAAATCATGTATAGCGATGACAAACAAATAAACCTTGAATTCGGTTGCGATAGCTTGTAGAACAAAAAAGTTTTCCATACAAAGACTTGAAATCTGATTGATCGTTTGTATGGCAGCTATATGATATAGTGATCCGATCCGGACCAAACTTTCACAAATCGTGTATTGCTATGTCAAACAAATAAATGTTGAATTCGGTTGCAATAGGTTGGAAAACAAAAAAATTTTCCATACAAAGACTTGTTTTCAAATCGGTCGTTTGTATGACGGACAGACGGACATGGCTATATCGACTCGGCTGTTGATGCTGATCAAGAATATATATACTTTGTGGGGTCGGAGATGCTTCCCTTAATGCGTTACACTTTTCTAGACAAAATTATAATACCCTTTTCAAGGGTATAAAAAGTTTTCCATACAAAGACTTGAAATCTGATTGATCGTTTGTATGGCAGCTATATGATTTAGTGGTCCGATCCGGACCGTACTATCACAAATCGTGTATGGCAATACCAAATAAATAAATGTAGAATTCGGTTGCAATAGGTTGGAAAACAAAAAAATTTTCCATACAAAGACTTGTTTTCATAGCGGTCGTTTGTATGGCAGCTATATGATGTATTAATCCGATCCAAATTAAACTTTCACAAATCATGTATAGCGATGACAAACAAATAAACCTTGAATTCGGTTGCGATAGCTTGTAGAACAAAAAAGTTTTCCATACAAAGACTTGAAATCTGATTGATCGTTTGTATGGCAGCTATATGATATAGTGATCCAATCCGGACCAAACTTTCTCAAATCGTGTATGGCTATTTCGAACAAATTAATGTTGAATTCGGTTGCAATAGGTTGGAAAACAAAAAAATTTTCCATACAAAGACTTGTTTTCAAATCGGTCGTTTGTATGACGGACAGACGGACATGGCTATATCGACTCGGCTGTTGATGCTGATCAAGAATATATATACTTTGTGGGGTCGGAGATGCTTCCCTTAATGCGTTACACTTTTCTAGACAAAATTATAATACCCTTTTCAAGGGTATAAAAAGTTGTCCATACAAAGACTTGAAATCTGATTGATCGTTTGTATGGCAGCTATATGATTTAGTGGTCCGATCCGGACCGTACTATCACAAATCGTGTATGGCAATACCAAATAAATAAATGTAGAATTCGGTTGCAATAGGTTGGAAAACAAAAAAATTTTCCATACAAAGACTTGTTTTCATAGCGGTCGTTTGTATGGCAGCTATATGATGTAGTAATCTGATCCGAATCAAACTTTCACAAATCATGTATAGCAATGTCAAACATATAAACCTTGAATTCGGTTGCGATAGCTTATAGAACAAAAAAGTTTTCCATACAAAGACTTGAAATCTGATTGATCGTTTGTATGGCAGCTATATGATATAGTGAAACGATCCGGACCAAACTTTCACAAATCGTGTATGGCTATTTCGAACAAATTAATGTTGAATTCGGTTGCGATAGCTTGTAGAACAAAAAAGTTTTCCATACAAAGACTTGAAATCTGATTGATCGTTTGTATGGCAGCTATATGATATAGTGGTCCGATCCGGACCGTACTATCACAAATCGTGTATGGCTAAATCAAATAAATAAATGTAGAATTCGGTTGGAATAGGTTGGAAAACAAAAAAATTTTCCGTACCAAGACTTGTTTTCAAATCGGTCGTTTGTATGACGGACAGACGGACATGGCTATATCGACTCGGCTGTTGATGCTGATCAAGAATATATATACTTTGTGGGGTCGGAGATGCTTCCTTTAATGCGTTACACTTTTCTAGACAAAATTATAATACCCTTTTTCAAGGGTATAAAAAGTTTTCCATACAAAGACTTGTTTTTATATCGGTCGTTTGTATGGCAGCTATATGATATAGTGATCCGATCCGAATTAAACTTTCACAAACCATGTATAGCGATGTCAAACATATAAACCTTGAATTCGGTTGCGATAGGTTATAGAACAAAAAAGTTTTCCATACAAAGACTTGAAATCTGATTGATCGTTTGTATGGCAGCTATATGATATAGTGAAACGATCCGGACCAAACTTTCACAAATCGTGTATGGCTATTTCGAACAAATTAATGTTGAATTCGGTTGCGATAGCTTGTAGAACAAAAAAGTTTTCCATACAAAGACTTGAAATCTGATTGATCGTTTGTATGGCAGCTATATGATTTAGTGGTCCGATCCGGACCGTACTATCACAAATCGTGTATGGCAATACCAAATAAATAAATGTAGAATTCGGTTGCAATAGGTTGGAAAACAAAAAAATTTTCCGTACCAAGACTTGTGTTCACATCGGTCGTTTGTATGGCAGCTATATGATGTAGTAATCCGATCCGAATCAAACTTTCACAAATCATGTATAGCGATGTCAAACAAATTAACGTTGAATTCGGTTGCGATAGCTTGTAGAACAAAAAAGTTTTCCATACAAAGACTTGAAATCTGATTGATCGTTTGTATGGCAGCTATATGATATAGTGGTCCGATCCGGACCGTACTATCATAAATCGTGTATGGCAATACCAAATAAATAAATGTAGAATTCGGTTGCAATAGGTTAAAAAACAAAAAAATTTTCCATACAAAGACTTGATTTCATAGCGGTCGTTTGTATGGCAGCTATATGATGTATTAATCCGATCCAAATTAAACTTTCACAAATCATGTATAGCGATGACAAACAAATAAACCTTGAATTCGGTTGCGATAGCTTGTAGAACAAAAAAGTTTTCCATACAAAGACTTGAAATCTGATTGATCGTTTGTATGGCAGCTATATGATATAGTGATCCGATCCGGACCAAACTTTCACAAATCGTGTATTGCTATGTCAAACAAATAAATGTTGAATTCGGTTGCAATAGGTTGGAAAACAAAAAAATTTTCCATACAAAGACTTGTTTTCAAATCGGTCGTTTGTATGACGGACAGACGGACATGGCTATATCGACTCGGCTGTTGATGCTGATCAAGAATATATATACTTTGTGGGGTCGGAGATGCTTCCCTTAATGCGTTACACTTTTCTAGACAAAATTATAATACCCTTTTCAAGGGTATAAAAAGTTTTCCATACAAAGACTTGAAATCTGATTGATCGTTTGTATGGCAGCTATATGATTTAGTGGTCCGATCCGGACCGTACTATCACAAATCGTGTATGGCAATACCAAATAAATAAATGTAGAATTCGGTTGCAATAGGTTGGAAAACAAAAAAATTTTCCATACAAAGACTTGTTTTCATAGCGGTCGTTTGTATGGCAGCTATATGATGTATTAATCCGATCCAAATTAAACTTTCACAAATCATGTATAGCGATGACAAACAAATAAACCTTGAATTCGGTTGCGATAGCTTGTAGAACAAAAAAGTTTTCCATACAAAGACTTGAAATCTGATTGATCGTTTGTATGGCAGCTATATGATATAGTGAAACGATCCGGACCAAACTTTCACAAATCGTGTATGGCTATTTCGAACAAATTAATGTTGAATTCGGTTGCGATAGCTTGTAGAACAAAAAGTTTTCCATACAAAGACTTGAAATCTGATTGATCGTTTGTATGGCAGTTATATGATATAGTGGTCCGATCCGGACCGTACTATCACAAATCGTGTATGGCTAAATCAAATAAATAAATGTAGAATTCGGTTGGAATAGGTTGGAAAACAAAAAAATTTTCCGTACCAAGACTTGTTTTCAAATCGGTCGTTTGTATGACGGACAGACGGACATGGCTATATCGACTCGGCTGTTGATGCTGATCAAGAATATATATACTTTGTGGGGTCGGAGATGCTTCCTTTAATGCGTTACACTTTTCTAGACAAAATTATAATACCCTTTTTCAAGGGTATAAAAAGTTTTCCATACAAAGACTTGTTTTCATATCGGTCGTTTGTATGGCAGCTATATGATATAGTGATCCGATCCGAATTAAACTTTCACAAACCATGTATAGCGATGTCAAACAAATAAACCTTGAATTCGGTTGCGATAGCTTGTACAACAAAAAAGTTTTCCATACAAAGACTTGAAATCTGATTGATCGTTTGTATGGCAGCTATATGATATAGCGGTCCGATCCGGACCGTACTATCACAAATCGTGTATGGCAATACCAAATAAATAAATGTAGAATTCGGTTGCAATAGGTTGGAAAACAAAAAAATTTTCCATACAAAGACTTGTTTTCATAGCGGTCGTTTGTATGGCAGCTATATGATGTAGTAATCTGATCCGAATCAAACTTTCACAAATCATGTATAGCAATGTCAAACATATAAACCTTGAATTCGGTTGCGATAGCTTATAGAACAAAAAAGTTTTCCATACAAAGACTTGAAATCTGATTGATCGTTTGTATGGCAGCTATATGATATAGTGAAACGATCCGGACCAAACTTTCACAAATCATGTATAGCGATGTCAAACAAATTAACGTTGAATTCGGTTGCGATAGCTTGTAGAACAAAAAAGTTTTCCATACAAAGACTTGAAATCTGATTGATCGTTTGTATGGCAGCTATATGATATTGTGGTCCGATCCAAATCAAACTTTCACAAATCGTGTATGGCTATGTCTAACAAATTAATGTAGAATTCGGTTGCAATAGGTTGGAAAACAAAAAAATTTTCCATACAAAGACTTGTTTTCAAATCGGTCGTTTGTATGACGGACAGACGGACATGGCTATATCGACTCGGCTGTTGATGCTGATCAAGAATATATATACTTTGTGGGGTCGGAGATGCTTCCTTTAATGCGTTACACTTTTCTAGACAAAATTATAATACCCTTTTTCAAGGGTATAAAAAGTTTTCCATACAAAGACTTGTTTTCATATCGGTCGTTTGTATGGCAGCTATATGATATAGTGATCCGATCCGAATTAAACTTTCACAAACCATGTATAGCGATGTCAAACAAATAAACCTTGAATTCGGTTGCGATAGCTTGTAGAACAAAAAAGTTTTCCATACAAAGACTTGAAATCTGATTGATCGTTTGTATGGCAGCTATATGATATAGTGGTCCGATCCGGACCGTACTATCACAAATCGTGTATGGCAATACCAAATAAATAAATGTAGAATTCGGTTGCAATAGGTTAAAAAACAAAAAAAATTTCCATACAAAGATTTGATTTCATAGCGGTCGTTTGTATGGCAGCTATATGATGTATTAATCCGATCCAAATCTAACTTTCACAAATCATGTATAGCGATGACAAACAAATAAACCTTGAATTCGGTTGCGATAGCTTGTAGAACAAAAAAGTTTTCCATACAAAGACTTGAAATCTGATTGATCGTTTGTATGGCAGCTATATGATATAGTGATCCGATCCCGACCAAACTTTCACAAATCGTGTATTGCTATGTCAAACAAATAAATGTTGAATTCGGTTGCAATAGGTTGGAAAACAAAAAAATTTTCCGTACCAAGACTTGTTTTCAAATCGGTCGTTTGTATGACGGACAGACGGACATGGCTATATCGACTCGGCTGTTGATGCTGATCAAGAATATATATACTTTGTGGGGTCGGAGATGCTTCCCTTAATGCGTTACACTTTTCTAGACAAAATTATAATACCCTTTTTCAAGGGTATAAAAAGTTTTCCATACAAAGACTTGTTTTCATATCGGTCGTTTGTATGACAGCTATATGATATAGTGATCCGATCCGAATTAAACTTTCACAAAGCATGTATAGCGATGTCAAACAAATAAACCTGGAATTCGGTTGCGATAGCTTGTAGAACAAAAAAGTTTTCCATACAAAGACTTGAAATCTGATTGATCGTTTGTATGGCAGCTATATGATATAGCGGTCCGATCCGGACCAAACTTTCTCAAATCGTGTATGGCTATGTCAAACAAATAAATGTTGAATTCGGTTGCGATAGCTTGTAGAACAAAAAAGTTTTCCATACAAAGACTTGAAATCTGATTGATCGTTTGTGTGGCAGCTATATGATTTAGTGGTCCGATCCGGACCGTACTATCACAAATCGTGTATGGCAATACCAAATAAATAAATGTAGAATTCGGTTGCAATAGGTTGGAAAACAAAAAATTTTCCATACAAAGACTTGTTTTCATAGCGGTCGTTTGTATGGCAGCTATATGATGTAGTAATCTGATTCGAATCAAACTTTCACAAATCATGTATAGCAATGTCAAACATATAAACCTTGAATCCTATATGATGTATTAATCCGATTCAAATCAAACTTTCACAAATCATGTATAGCGATGACAAACAAATAAACCTTGAATTCGGTTGCGATAGCTTGTAGAACAAAAAAGTTTTCCATACAAAGACTTGAAATCTGATTGATCGTTTGTATGGCAGCTATATGATATAGTGGTCCGATCCGGACCAAACTTTCTCAAATCGTGTATGGCTATGTCAAACAAATAAATGTTGAATTCGGTTGCGATAGCTTGTAGAACAAAAAAGTTTTCCATACAAAGACTTGAAATCTGATTGATCGTTTGTATGGCAGCTATATGATATAGCGGTCCGATCCGGACCGTACTATCACAAATCGTGTATGGCAATACCAAATAAATAAATGTAGAATTCGGTTGCAATAGGTTGGAAAACAAAAAAATTTTCCATACAAAGACTTGTTTTCATAGCGGTCGTTTGTATGGCAGCTATATGATGTAGTAATCTGATCCGAATCAAACTTTCACAAATCATGTATAGCAATGTCAAACATATAAACCTTGAATTCGGTTGCGATAGCTTATAGAACAAAAAAGTTTTCCATACAAAGACTTGATATCTGATTGATCGTTTGTATGGCAGCTATATGATATAGTGGTCCAATCCGGACCAAACTTTCACAAATCATATATAGCGATGTCAAACAAATTAACGTTGAATTCGGTTGCGATAGCTTGTAGAACAAAAAAGTTTTCCATACAAAGACTTGAAATCTGATTGATCGTTTGTATGGCAGCTATATGATATTGTGGTCCGGCTATGTCTAACAAATTAATGTAGAATTCGGTTGCAATAGGTTGGAAAACAAAAAAATTTTCCATACAAAGACTTGTTTTCAAATCGGTCGTTTGTATGACGGACAGACGGACATGGCTATATCGACTCGGCTGTTGATGCTGATCAAGAATATATATACTTTGTGGGGTCGGAGATGCTTCCTTTAATGCGTTACACTTTTCTAGACAAAATTATAATACCCTTTTTCAAGGGTATAAAAAGTTTTCCATACAAAGACTTGTTTTCATATCGGTCGTTTGTATGGCAGCTATATGATATAGTGATCCGATCCGAATTAAACTTTCACAAACCATGTATAGCGATGTCAAACAAATAAACCTTGAATTCGGTTGCGATAGCTTGTAGAACAAAAAAGTTTTCCATACAAAGACTTGAAATCTGATTGATCGTTTGTATGGCAGCTATATGATATAGTGGTCCGATCCGGACCGTACTATCACAAATCGTGTATGGCAATACCAAATAAATAAATGTAGAATTCGGTTGCCATAGGTTAAAAAACAAAAAAAATTTCCATACAAAGATTTGATTTCATAGCGGTCGTTTGTATGGCAGCTATATGATGTATTAATCCGATCCAAATCTTACTTTCACAAATCATGTATAGCGATGACAAACAAATAAACCTTGAATTCGGTTGCGATAGCTTGTAGAACAAAAAAGTTTTCCATACAAAGACTTGAAATCTGATTGATCGTTTGTATGGCAGCTATATGATATAGTGATCCGATCCCGACCAAACTTTCACAAATCGTGTATTGCTATGTCAAACAAATAAATGTTGAATTCGGTTGCAATAGGTTGGAAAACAAAAAAATTTTCCGTACCAAGACTTGTTTTCAAATCGGTCGTTTGTATGACGGACAGACGGACATGGCTATATCGACTCGGCTGTTGATGCTGATCAAGAATATATATACTTTGTGGGGTCGGAGATGCTTCCCTTAATGCGTTACACTTTTCTAGACAAAATTATAATACCCTTTTTCAAGGGTATAAAAAGTTTTCCATACAAAGACTTGTTTTCATATCGGTCGTTTGTATGACAGCTATATGATATAGTGATCCGATCCGAATTAAACTTTCACAAAGCATGTATAGCGATGTCAAACAAATAAACCTGGAATTCGGTTGCGATAGCTTGTAGAACAAAAAGTTTTCCATACAAAGACTTGAAATCTGATTGATCGTTTGTATGGCAGCTATATGATATAGTGGTCCGATCCGGACCAAACTTTCTCAAATCGTGTATGGCTGTGTCAAACAAATAAATGTTGAATTCGGTTGCGATAGCTTGTAGAACAAAAAAGTTTTCCATACAAAGACTTAAAATCTGATTGATCGTTTGTGTGGCAGCTATATGATTTAGTGGTCCGATCCGGACCGTACTATCACAAATCGTGTATGGCAATACCAAATAAATAAATGTAGAATTCGGTTGCAATAGGTTGGAAAACAAAAAAATTTTCCATACAAAGACTTGTCTTCCAATCGGTCGTTTGTATGACGGACAGACGGACATGGCTATATCGACTCGGCTGTTGATGCTGATCAAGAATATATATACTTTGTGGGGTCGGAGATGCTTCCTTTAATGCGTTACACTTTTCTAGACAAAATTATAATACCCTTTTTCAAGGGTATAAAAAGTTTTCCATACAAAGACTTGTTTTCATATCGGTCGTTTGTATGGCAGCTATATGATATAGTGATCCGATCCGAATTAAACTTTCACAAACCATGTATAGCGATGTCAAACAAATAAACCTTGAATTCGGTTGCGATAGCTTGTAGAACAAAAAAGTTTTCCATACAAAGACTTGAAATCTGATTGATCGTTTGTGTGGCAGCTATATGATTTAGTGGTCCGATCCGGACCGTACTATCACAAATCGTGTATGGCAATACCAAATAAATAAATGTAGAATTCGGTTGCAATAGGTTGGAAAACAAAAAAATTTTCCATACAAAGACTTGTTTTCATAGCGGTCGTTTGTATGGCAGCTATATGATGTAGTAATCTGATTCGAATCAAACTTTCACAAATCATGTATAGCAATGTCAAACATATAAACCTTGAATCCTATATGATGTATTAATCCGATCCAAATCAAACTTTCACAAATCATGTATAGCGATGACAAACAAATAAACCTTGAATTCGGTTGCGATAGCTTGTAGAACAAAAAAGTTTTCCATACAAAGACTTGAAATCTGATTGATCGTTTGTATGGCAGCTATATGATATTGTGGTCCGATCCAAATCAAACTTTCACAAATCGAGTATGGCTATGTCTAACAAATTAATGTAGAATTCGGTTGCAATAGGTTGGAAAACAAAAAAATTTTCCATACAAAGACTTGTTTTCCAATCGGTCGTTTGTATGACGGACAGACGGACATGGCTATATCGACTCGGCTGTTGATGCTGATCAAGAATATATATACTTTGTGGGGTCGGAGATGCTTCCTTTAATGCGTTACACTTTTCTAGACAAAATTATAATACCCTTTTTCAAGGGTATAAAAAGTTTTCCATACAAAGACTTGTTTTCATATCGGTCTTTTGTATGGCAGCTATATGATATAGTGATCCGATCCGAATTAAACTTTCACAAACCATGTATAGCGATGTCAAACAAATAAACCTTGAATTCGGTTGCGATAGCTTGTAGAACAAAAAAGTTTTCCATACAAAGACTTGAAATCTGATTGATCGTTTGTATGGCAGCTATATGATATAGTGGTCCGATCCGGACCAAACTTTCTCAAATCGTGTATGGCAATACCAAATAAATAAATGTAGAGTTCGGTTGCAATAGGTTGGAAAACAAAAAAATTTTCCATACAAAGACTTGATTTCATAGCGGTCGTTTGTATGGCAGCTATATGATGTATTAATCCGATCCAAATCAAACTTTCACAAACAAATCATGTATAGCGATGACAAACAAATAAACCTTGAATTCGTTTGCGATAGGTTATAGAACAAAAAAGTTTTCCATACAAAGACTTGAAATCTGATTGATCGTTTGTATGGCAGCTATATGATTTAGTGGTCCGATCCGGACCGTACTATCACAAATCGTGTATGGCAATACCAAATAAATAAATGTAGAATTCGGTTGCAATAGGTTGGAAAACAAAAAAATTTTCCATACAAAGACTTGTTTTCATAGCGGTCGTTTGTATGGCAGCTATATGATGTAGTAATTTGATCCGAATCAAACTTTCACAAATCATGTATAGCAATGTCAAACATATAAACCTTGAATTCGGTTGCGATAGGTTATAGAACAAAAAAGTTTTCCATACAAAGACTTGAAATCTGATTGATCGTTTGTATGGCAGCTATATGATATAGTGAAACGATCCGGACCAAACTTTCTCAAATCGTGTATGGCTATGTCAAACAAATTAATGTTGAATTCGGTTGCGATAGCTTGTAGAACAAAAAAGTTTTCCATACAAAGACTTGAAATCTGATTGATCGTTTGTGTGGCAGCTATATGATTTAGTGGTCCGATCCGGACCGTACTATCACAAATCGTGTATGGCAATACCAAATAAATAAATGTAGAATTCGGTTGCAATAGGTTGGAAAACAAAAAAATTTTCCATACAAAGACTTGTTTTCATAGCGGTCGTTTGTATGGCAGCTATATGATGTAGTAATCTGATTCGAATCAAACTTTCACAAATCATGTATAGCAATGTCAAACATATAAACCTTGAATCCTATATGATGTATTAATCCGATCCAAATCAAACTTTCACAAATCATGTATAGCGATGACAAACAAATAAACCTTGAATTCGGTTGCGATAGCTTGTAGAACAAAAAAGTTTTCCATACAAAGACTTGAAATCTGATTGATCGTTTGTATGGCAGCTATATGATATTGTGGTCCGATCCAAATCAAACTTTCACAAATCGAGTATGGCTATGTCTAACAAATTAATGTAGAATTCGGTTGCAATAGGTTGGAAAACAAAAAATTTTCCATACAAAGACTTGTTTTCCAATCGGTCGTTTGTATGACGGACAGACGGACATGGCTATATCGACTCGGCTGTTGATGCTGATCAAGAATATATATACTTTGTGGGGTCGGAGATGCTTCCTTTAATGCGTTACACTTTTCTAGACAAAATTATAATACCCTTTTTCAAGGGTATAAAAAGTTTTCCATACAAAGACTTGTTTTCATATCGGTCTTTTGTATGGCAGCTATATGATATAGTGATCCGATCCGAATTAAACTTTCACAAACCATGTATAGCGATGTCAAACAAATAAACCTTGAATTCGGTTGCGATAGCTTGTAGAACAAAAAAGTTTTCCATACAAAGACTTGAAATCTGATTGATCGTTTGTATGGCAGCTATATGATATAGTGGTCCGATCCGGACCAAACTTTCTCAAATCGTGTATGGCAATACCAAATAAATAAATGTAGAGTTCGGTTGCAATAGGTTGGAAAACAAAAAAATTTTCCATACAAAGACTTGATTTCATAGCGGTCGTTTGTATGGCAGCTATATGATGTATTAATCCGATCCAAATCAAACTTTCACAAACAAATCATGTATAGCGATGACAAACAAATAAACCTTGAATTCGTTTGCGATAGGTTATAGAACAAAAAAGTTTTCCATACAAAGACTTGAAATCTGATTGATCGTTTGTATGGCAGCTATATGATTTAGTGGTCCGATCCGGACCGTACTATCACAAATCGTGTATGGCAATACCAAATAAATAAATGTAGAATTCGGTTGCAATAGGTTGGAAAACAAAAAAATTTTCCATACAAAGACTTGTTTTCATAGCGGTCGTTTGTATGGCAGCTATATGATGTAGTAATTTGATCCGAATCAAACTTTCACAAATCATGTATAGCAATGTCAAACATATAAACCTTGAATTCGGTTGCGATAGGTTATAGAACAAAAAAGTTTTCCATACAAAGACTTGAAATCTGATTGATCGTTTGTATGGCAGCTATATGATATAGTGAAACGATCCGGACCAAACTTTCTCAAATCGTGTATGGCTATGTCAAACAAATTAATGTTGAATTCGGTTGCGATAGCTTGTAGAACAAAAAAGTTTTCCATACAAAGACTTGAAATCTGATTGATCGTTTGTATGGCAGCTATATGATATAGTGGTCCGATCCGGACCGTACTATCACAAATCGTGTATGGCAATACCAAATAAATAAATGTAGAATTCGGTTGCAATAGGTTGGAAAACAAAAAAATTTTCCATACAAAGACTTGTTTTCATAGCGGTCGTTTGTATGGCAGCTATATGATGTAGTAATTTGATCCGAATCAAACTTTCACAAATCATGTATAGCAATGTCAAACATATAAACCTTGAATTCGGTTGCGATAGGTTATAGAACAAAAAAGTTTTCCATACAAAGACTTGAAATCTGATTGATCGTTTGTATGGCAGCTATATGATATAGTGAAACGATCCGGACCAAACTTTCTCAAATCGTGTATGGCTATGTCAAACAAATTAATGTTGAATTCGGTTGCGATAGCTTGTAGAACAAAAAAGTTTTCCATACAAAGACTTGAAATCTGATTGATCGTTTGTATGGCAGCTATATGATATAGTGGTCCGATCCGGACCGTACTATCACAAATCGTGTATGGCTAAATCAAATAAATAAATGTAGAATTCGGTTGGAATAGGTTGGAAAACAAAAAAATTTTCCTTACAAAGACTTGTTTTCACATCGGTCGTTTGTATGGCAGCTATATGATGTAGTAGTCCGATCCGAATCAAACTTTCACAAATCATGTATAGCGATGACAAACAAATAAACCTTGAATTCGGTTGCGATAGGTTATAGAACAAAAAAGTTTTCCATACAAAGATTTGAAATCTGATTGATCGTTTGTATGGCAGCTATATGATATAGTGATCCGATCCGGACCAAACTTTCACAGATCGTGTACGGCTATGTCAAACAAATAAATGTTGAATTCGGTTGCAATAGGTTGGAAAACAAAAAAATTTTCCATACAAAGACTTGTTTTCAAATCGGTCGTTTGTATGACGGACAGACGGACATGGCTATATCGACTCGGCTGTTGATGCTGATCAAGAATATATATACTTTGTGGGGTCGGAGATGCTTCCCTTAATGCGTTACACTTTTCTAGACAAAATTATAATACCCTTTTTCAAGGGTATAAAAAGTTTTCCATACAAAGACTTGAAATCTGATTGATCGTTTGTATGGCAGCTATATGATATAGTGGTCCGATCCGGACAGTACTATCACAAATCGTGTATGGCTAAATCAAATAAATAAATGTAGAATTCGGTTGCAATAGGTTGGAAAACAAAAAAAATTTTCCATACAAAGACTTGTTTTCACATCGGTCGTTTGTATGGCAGCTATATGATGTAGTAATCCGATCCGAATCAAACTTTCACAAATCATGTACAGCGATCTCAAACAAATAAATGTTGAATTCGGTTGCGATAGCTTGGAAAACAAAAAAGTTTTCCATACAAAGACTTGAAATCTGATTGATCGTTTGTATGGCAGCTATATGATATTGTGGTCGGATCCGAATCAAACTTTCACAAATCGTGTATGGCTATGTCAAACAAATTAATGTTGAATTCGGTTGCGATAGCTTGTAGAACAAAAAAGTTTTCCATACAAAGACTTGAAATCTGATTGATCGTTTGTATGGCAGCTATATGATATAGTGGTCCGATCCGGACCGTACTATCACAAATCGTGTATGGCAATACCAAATAAATAAATGTAGAATTCGGTTGCAATAGGTTGGAAAACAAAAAAATTTTCCATACAAAGACTTGTTTTCATAGCGGTCGTTTGTATGGCAGCTATATGATGTAGTAATTTGATCCGAATCAAACTTTCACAAATCATGTATAGCAATGTCAAACATATAAACCTTGAATTCGGTTGCGATAGGTTATAGAACAAAAAAGTTTTCCATACAAAGACTTGAAATCTGATTGATCGTTTGTATGGCAGCTATATGATATAGTGAAACGATCCGGACCAAACTTTCTCAAATCGTGTATGGCTATGTCAAACAAATTAATGTTGAATTCGGTTGCGATAGCTTGTAGAACAAAAAAGTTTTCCATACAAAGACTTGAAATCTGATTGATCGTTTGTATGGCAGCTATATGATATAGTGGTCCGATCCGGACCGTACTATCACAAATCGTGTATGGCTAAATCAAATAAATAAATGTAGAATTCGGTTGGAATAGGTTGGAAAACAAAAAAATTTTCCTTACAAAGACTTGTTTTCACATCGGTCGTTTGTATGGCAGCTATATGATGTAGTAGTCCGATCCGAATCAAACTTTCACAAATCATGTATAGCGATGACAAACAAATAAACCTTGAATTCGGTTGCGATAGGTTATAGAACAAAAAAGTTTTCCATACAAAGATTTGAAATCTGATTGATCGTTTGTATGGCAGCTATATGATATAGTGATCCGATCCGGACCAAACTTTCACAGATCGTGTACGGCTATGTCAAACAAATAAATGTTGAATTCGGTTGCAATAGGTTGGAAAACAAAAAAATTTTCCATACAAAGACTTGTTTTCAAATCGGTCGTTTGTATGACGGACAGACGGACATGGCTATATCGACTCGGCTGTTGATGCTGATCAAGAATATATATACTTTGTGGGGTCGGAGATGCTTCCCTTAATGCGTTACACTTTTCTAGACAAAATTATAATACCCTTTTTCAAGGGTATAAAAAGTTTTCCATACAAAGACTTGAAATCTGATTGATCGTTTGTATGGCAGCTATATGATATAGTGGTCCGATCCGGACAGTACTATCACAAATCGTGTATGGCTAAATCAAATAAATAAATGTAGAATTCGGTTGCAATAGGTTGGAAAACAAAAAAATTTTCCATACAAAGACTTGTTTTCACATCGGTCGTTTGTATGGCAGCTATATGATGTAGTAATCCGATCCGAATCAAACTTTCACAAATCATGTACAGCGATCTCAAACAAATAAATGTTGAATTCGGTTGCGATAGCTTGGAAAACAAAAAAGTTTTCCATACAAAGACTTGAAATCTGATTGATCGTTTGTATGGCAGCTATATGATATTGTGGTCGGATCCGAATCAAACTTTCACAAATCGTGTATGGCTAAATCAAATAAATAAATGTAGAATTCGGTTGCAATAGGTTGGAAAACAAAAAAATTTTCCATACAAAGACTTGTTTTCACATCGGTCGTTTGTATGGCAGCTATATGATGTAGTAATCCGATCCGAATCAAACTTTTACAAATCATGTATAGCGATCTCAAACAAATAAATGTTGAATTCGGTTGCGATAGCTTGGAAAACAAAAAAGTTTTCCATACAAAGACTTGAAATCTGATTATTCGTTTGTATGGCAGCTATATGATATAGTGGTCCGATCCGGACCGTACTATCACAAATCGTGTATGGCTAAATCAAATAAATAAATGTAGAATTCGGTTGCAATAGGTTGGAAAACAAAAAATTTTCCATACAAAGACTTGTTTTCACATCGGTCGTTTGTATGGCAGCTATATGATGTAGTAATCCGATCCGAATCAAACTTTCACAAATCATGTATAGCGATGACAAACAAATAAACCTTGAATTCGGTTGCGATAGGTTATAGAACAAAAAAGTTTTCCATACAAAGACTTGAAATCTGATTGATCGTTTGTATGGCAGCTATATGATTTAGTGGTCCGATCCGGACCGTACTATCACAAATCGTGTATGGCAATACCAAATAAATAAATGTAGAATTCGGTTGCAATAGGTCGGAAAACAAAAAAATTTTCCATACAAAGACTTGTTTTCATAGCGGTCGTTTGTATGGCAGCTATATGATGTAGTAATCTGATCCGAATCAAACTTTCACAAGTCATGTATAGCAATGTCAAACATATAAACCTTGAATTCGGTTGCGATAGGTTATAGAACAAAAAAGTTTTCCATACAAAGACTTGAAATCTGATTGATCGTTTGTATGGCAGCTATATGATATAGTGAAACGATCCGGACCAAACTTTCACAAATCGTGTATGGCTATTTCGAACAAATTAATGTTGAATTCGGTTGCGATAGCTTGGAAAACAAAAAAGTTTTCCATACAAAGACTTGAAATCTGATTGATCGTTTGTATGGCAGCTATATGATATAGTGGTCCGATCCGGACCGTACTATCACAAATCGTGTATGGCTAAATCAAATAAATAAATGTAGAATTCGGTTGGAATAGGTTGGAAAACAAAAAAATTTTCCTTACAAAGACTTGTTTTCACATCGGTCGTTTGTATGGCAGCTATATGATGTAGTAGTCCGATCCGAATCAAACTTTCACAAATCATGTATAGCGATGACAAACAAATAAACCTTGAATTCGGTTGCGATAGGTTATAGAACAAAAAAGTTTTCCATACAAAGACTTGAAATCTGATTGATCGTTTGTATGGCAGCTATATGATATAGTGATCCGATCCGGACCAAACTTTCACAGATCGTGTATGGCTATGTCAAACAAATAAATGTTGAATTCGGTTGCAATAGGTTGGAAAACAAAAAAATTTTCCATACAAAGACTTGTTTTCAAATCGGTCGTTTGTATGACGGACAGACGGACATGGCTATATCGACTCGGCTGTTGATGCTGATCAAGAATATATATACTTTGTGGGGTCGGAGATGCTTCCCTTAATGCGTTACACTTTTCTAGACAAAATTATAATACCCTTTTTCAAGGGTATAAAAAGTTTTCCATACAAAGACTTGAAATCTGATTGATCGTTTGTATGGCAGCTATATGATATAGTGGTCCGATCCGGACCGTACTATCACAAATCGTGTATGGCTAAATCAAATAAATAAATGTAGAATTCGGTTGCAATAGGTTGGAAAACAAAAAAATTTTCCATACAAAGACTTGTTTTCACATCGGTCGTTTGTATGGCAGCTATATGATGTAGTAATCCGATCCGAATCAAACTTTCACAAATCATGTACAGCGATCTCAAACAAATAAATGTTGAATTCGGTTGCGATAGCTTGGAAAACAAAAAAGTTTTCCATACAAAGACTTGAAATCTGATTGATCGTTTGTATGGCAGCTATATGATATTGTGGTCCGATCCGAATCAAACTTTCACAAATCGTGTACGGCTAAATCAAATAAATAAATTTAGAATTCGGTTGCAATAGGTTGGAAAACAAAAAAATTTTCCATACAAAGACTTGTTTTCACATCGGTCGTTTGTATGGCAGCTATATGATGTAGTAATCCGATCCGAATCAAACTTTCACAAATCATGTATAGCGATCTCAAACAAATAAATGTTGAATTCGGTTGCGATAGCTTGGAAAACAAAAAAGTTTTCCATACAAAGACTTGAAATCTGATTGATCGTTTGTATGGCAGCTATATGATATTGTGGTCCGATCCGAATCAAACTTTCACAAATCGTGTACGGCTATTTCAAACAAATAAATGTTGAATTCGGTTGCGATAGCTTGTAGAACAAAAAAGTTTTCCATACAAAGACTTGAAATCTGATTGATCGTTTGTATGGCAGCTATATGATATAGTGGTCCGATCCGGACCGTACTATCACAAATCGTGTATGGCTAAATCAAATAAATAAATGTAGAATTCGGTTGCAATAGGTTGGAAAACAAAAAAATTTTTCGTACCAAGACTTGTTTTCACATCGGTCGTTTGTATGGCAGCTATATCATGCAGTAATCCGATCCGAATCAAACTTTCACAAATCATGTATAGCGATGTCAAACAAATTAACTTTGAATTCGGTTGCGATAGCTTGTAGAACAAAAAAGTTTTCCATACAAAGACTTGAAATCTGATTGATCGTTTGTATGGCAGCTATATGATATAGAGCTCCGATCCGAATCAATCTTTCACAAATCATGTATAGCGATGTCGAACAAATAAATGTTGAATTCGGTTGCGATAGATTATAGAACAAAAAAGTTTTCCATACAAAGACTTGAAATCTGATTGATCGTTTGTATGGCAGCTATATGATATTGTGGTCCGATCCGAATCAAACTTTCACAAATCGTGTATGGCTATGTCTAACAAATCAATGTAGAATTCGGTTGCAATAGGTTGGAAAACAAAAAAATTTTCCATAAAAAGACTTGATTTCATAGCGGTCGTTTGTATGGCAGCTATATGATGTATTAATCCGATCCAAATCAAACTTTCACAAATCATGTATGGCTATGTCAAACAAATAAATGTTGAATTCGGTTGCAATAGGTTGGAAAAAAAAAAATTTTCCATACAAAGACTTGTTTTCAAATCGGTCGTTTGTATGACGGACAGACGGACATGGCTATATCGACTCGGCCTTTGATGCTGATCAAGAATATATATACTTTGTGGGGTCGGAGATGCTTCCCTTAATGCGTTACACTTTTCTAGACAAAATTATAATACCCTTTTTCAAGGGTATAAAAAGTTTTCCATACAAAGACTTGAAATCTGATTGATCGTTTGTATGGCAGCTATATGATTTAGTGGTCCGATCCGGACCGTACAATCACAAATCGTGTATGGCAATACCAAATAAATAAATGTAGAATTCGGTTGCAATAGGTTGGAAAACAAAAAAATTTTCCATACAAAGACTTGTTTTCACATCGGTCGTTTGTATGGCAGCTATATCATGCAGTAATCCGATCCGAATCAAACTTTCACAAATCATGTATAGCGATGTCAAACAAATTAACGTTGAATTCGGTTGCGATAGCTTGTAGAACAAAAAAGTTTTCCATACAAAGACTTGAAATCTGATTGATCGTTTGTATGGCAGCTATATGATATAGTGGTCCGATCCGGACCGTACTATCACAAATCGTGTATGGCAATACCAAATAAATAAATGTAGAATTCGGTTGCAATAGGTTGGAAAACAAAAAAATTTTCCATACAAAGACTTGTTTTCACATCGGTCGTTTGTATGGCAGCTATATGATGTAGTAATCCGATCCGAATCAAACTTTCACAAATCATGTATAGCGATCTCAAACAAATAAATGTTGAATTCGGTTGCGATAGCTTGGAAAACAAAAAGTTTTCCATACAAAGACTTGAAATCTGATTGATCGTTTGTATGGCAGCTATATGATATTGTGGTCCGATCCGAATCAAACTTTCACAAATCGTGTACGGCTATTTCAAACAAATAAATGTTGAATTCGGTTGCGATAGCTTGTAGAACAAAAAAGTTTTCCATACAAAGACTTGAAATCTGATTGATCGTTTGTATGGCAGCTATATGATATAGTGGTCCGATCCGGACCGTACTATCACAAATCGTGTATGGCTAAATCAAATAAATAAATGTAGAATTCGGTTGCAATAGGTTGGAAAACAAAAAAATTTTTCGTACCAAGACTTGTTTTCACATCGGTCGTTTGTATGGCAGCTATATCATGCAGTAATCCGATCCGAATCAAACTTTCACAAATCATGTATAGCGATGTCAAACAAATTAACTTTGAATTCGGTTGCGATAGCTTGTAGAACAAAAAAGTTTTCCATACAAAGACTTGAAATCTGATTGATCGTTTGTATGGCAGCTATATGATATAGAGCTCCGATCCGAATCAATCTTTCACAAATCATGTATAGCGATGTCGAACAAATAAATGTTGAATTCGGTTGCGATAGATTATAGAACAAAAAAGTTTTCCATACAAAGACTTGAAATCTGATTGATCGTTTGTATGGCAGCTATATGATATTGTGGTCCGATCCGAATCAAACTTTCACAAATCGTGTATGGCTATGTCTAACAAATCAATGTAGAATTCGGTTGCAATAGGTTGGAAAACAAAAAAAATTTTCCATAAAAAAGACTTGATTTCATAGCGGTCGTTTGTATGGCAGCTATATGATGTATTAATCCGATCCAAATCAAACTTTCACAAATCATGTATGGCTATGTCAAACAAATAAATGTTGAATTCGGTTGCAATAGGTTGGAAAAAAAAAATTTTCCATACAAAGACTTGTTTTCAAATCGGTCGTTTGTATGACGGACAGACGGACATGGCTATATCGACTCGGCCTTTGATGCTGATCAAGAATATATATACTTTGTGGGGTCGGAGATGCTTCCCTTAATGCGTTACACTTTTCTAGACAAAATTATAATACCCTTTTTCAAGGGTATAAAAAGTTTTCCATACAAAGACTTGAAATCTGATTGATCGTTTGTATGGCAGCTATATGATTTAGTGGTCCGATCCGGACCGTACAATCACAAATCGTGTATGGCAATACCAAATAAATAAATGTAGAATTCGGTTGCAATAGGTTGGAAAACAAAAAATTTTCCATACAAAGACTTGTTTTCACATCGGTCGTTTGTATGGCAGCTATATCATGCAGTAATCCGATCCGAATCAAACTTTCACAAATCATGTATAGCGATGTCAAACAAATTAACGTTGAATTCGGTTGCGATAGCTTGTAGAACAAAAAGTTTTCCATACAAAGACTTGAAATCTGATTGATCGTTTGTATGGCAGCTATATGATATAGTGGTCCGATCCGGACCGTACTATCACAAATCGTGTATGGCAATACCAAATAAATAAATGTAGAATTCGGTTGCAATAGGTTGGAAAACAAAAAAATTTTCCATACAAAGACTTGTTTTCACATCGGTCGTTTGTATGGCAGCTATATGATGTAGTAATCCGATCCGAATCAAACTTTCACAAATCATGTATAGCGATCTCAAACAAATAAATGTTGAATTCGGTTGCGATAGCTTGGAAAACAAAAAAGTTTTCCATACAAAGACTTGAAATCTGATTGATCGTTTGTATGGCAGCTATATGATATTGTGGTCCGATCCGGACCGTACTATCACAAATCGTGTATGGCAATACCAAATAAATAAATGTAGAATTCGGTTGCAATAGGTCGGAAAACAAAAAAATTTTCCATACAAAGACTTGTTTTCATAGCGGTCGTTTGTATGGCAGCTATATGATGTAGTAATCTGATCCGAATCAAACTTTCACAAGTCATGTATAGCAATGTCAAACATATAAACCTTGAATTCGGTTGCGATAGGTTATAGAACAAAAAAGTTTTCCATACAAAGACTTGAAATCTGATTGATCGTTTGTATGGCAGCTATATGATATAGTGAAACGATCCGGACCAAACTTTCACAAATCGTGTATGGCTATTTCGAACAAATTAATGTTGAATTCGGTTGCGATAGCTTGGAAAACAAAAAGTTTTCCATACAAAGACTTGAAATCTGATTGATCGTTTGTATGGCAGCTATATGATATAGTGGTCCGATCCGGACCGTACTATCACAAATCGTGTATGGCTAAATCAAATAAATAAATGTAGAATTCGGTTGGAATAGGTTGGAAAACAAAAAAATTTTCCTTACAAAGACTTGTTTTCACATCGGTCGTTTGTATGGCAGCTATATGATGTAGTAGTCCGATCCGAATCAAACTTTCACAAAACATGTATAGCGATGACAAACAAATAAACCTTGAATTCGGTTGCGATAGGTTATAGAACAAAAAAGTTTTCCATACAAAGACTTGAAATCTGATTGATCGTTTGTATGGCAGCTATATGATATAGTGATCCGATCCGGACCAAACTTTCACAGATCGTGTATGGCTATGTCAAACAAATAAATGTTGAATTCGGTTGCAATAGGTTGGAAAACAAAAAATTTTCCATACAAAGACTTGTTTTCAAATCGGTCGTTTGTATGACGGACAGACGGACATGGCTATATCGACTCGGCTGTTGATGCTGATCAAGAATATATATACTTTGTGGGGTCGGAGATGCTTCCCTTAATGCGTTACACTTTTCTAGACAAAATTATAATACCCTTTTTCAAGGGTATAAAAAGTTTTCCATACAAAGACTTGAAATCTGATTGATCGTTTGTATGGCAGCTATATGATATAGTGGTCCGATCCGGACCGTACTATCACAAATCGTGTATGGCTAAATCAAATAAATAAATGTAGAATTCGGTTGCAATAGGTTGGAAAACAAAAAAAATTTTCCATACAAAGACTTGTTTTCACATCGGTCGTTTGTATGGCAGCTATATGATGTAGTAATCCGATCCGAATCAAACTTTCACAAATCATGTACAGCGATCTCAAACAAATAAATGTTGAATTCGGTTGCGATAGCTTGGAAAACAAAAAAGTTTTCCATACAAAGACTTGAAATCTGATTGATCGTTTGTATGGCAGCTATATGATATTGTGGTCCGATCCGAATCAAACTTTCACAAATCGTGTACGGCTAAATCAAATAAATAAATTTAGAATTCGGTTGCAATAGGTTGGAAAACAAAAAAATTTTCCATACAAAGACTTGTTTTCACATCGGTCGTTTGTATGGCAGCTATATGATGTAGTAATCCGATCCGAATCAAACTTTCACAAATCATGTATAGCGATCTCAAACAAATAAATGTTGAATTCGGTTGCGATAGCTTGGAAAACAAAAAAGTTTTCCATACAAAGACTTGAAATCTGATTGATCGTTTGTATGGCAGCTATATGATATTGTGGTCCGATCCGAATCAAACTTTCACAAATCGTGTACGGCTATTTCAAACAAATAAATGTTGAATTCGGTTGCGATAGCTTGTAGAACAAAAAAGTTTTCCATACAAAGACTTGAAATCTGATTGATCGTTTGTATGGCAGCTATATGATATAGTGGTCCGATCCGGACCGTACTATCACAAATCGTGTATGGCTAAATCAAATAAATAAATGTAGAATTCGGTTGCAATAGGTTGGAAAACAAAAAAATTTTTCGTACCAAGACTTGTTTTCACATCGGTCGTTTGTATGGCAGCTATATCATGCAGTAATCCGATCCGAATCAAACTTTCACAAATCATGTATAGCGATGTCAAACAAATTAACTTTGAATTCGGTTGCGATAGCTTGTAGAACAAAAAAGTTTTCCATACAAAGACTTGAAATCTGATTGATCGTTTGTATGGCAGCTATATGATATAGAGCTCCGATCCGAATCAATCTTTCACAAATCATGTATAGCGATGTCGAACAAATAAATGTTGAATTCGGTTGCGATAGGTTATAGAACAAAAAAGTTTTCCATACAAAGACTTGAAATCTGATTGATCGTTTGTATGGCAGCTATATGATATTGTGGTCCGATCCGAATCAAACTTTCACAAATCGTGTATGGCTATGTCTAACAAATCAATGTAGAATTCGGTTGCAATAGGTTGGAAAACAAAAAAATTTTCCATAAAAAGACTTGATTTCATAGCGGTCGTTTGTATGGCAGCTATATGATGTATTAATCCGATCCAAATCAAACTTTCACAAATCATGTATGGCTATGTCAAACAAATAAATGTTGAATTCGGTTGCAATAGGTTGGAAAAAAAAAAAATTTTCCATACAAAGACTTGTTTTCAAATCGGTCGTTTGTATGACGGACAGACGGACATGGCTATATCGACTCGGCCTTTGATGCTGATCAAGAATATATATACTTTGTGGGGTCGGAGATGCTTCCCTTAATGCGTTACACTTTTCTAGACAAAATTATAATACCCTTTTTCAAGGGTATAAAAAGTTTTCCATACAAAGACTTGAAATCTGATTGATCGTTTGTATGGCAGCTATATGATTTAGTGGTCCGATCCGGACCGTACTATCACAAATCGTGTATGGCAATACCAAATAAATAAATGTAGAATTCGGTTGCAATAGGTTGGAAAACAAAAAAATTTTCCATACAAAGACTTGTTTTCACATCGGTCGTTTGTATGGCAGCTATATCATGCAGTAATCCGATCCGAATCAAACTTTCACAAATCATGTATAGCGATGTCAAACAAATTAACGTTGAATTCGGTTGCGATAGCTTGTAGAACAAAAAAGTTTTCCATACAAAGACTTGAAATCTGATTGATCGTTTGTATGGCAGCTATATGATATAGTGGTCCGATCCGGACCGTACTATCACAAATCGTGTATGGCAATACCAAATAAATAAATGTAGAATTCGGTTGCAATAGGTTGGAAAACAAAAAAATTTTCCATACAAAGACTTGTTTTCACATCGGTCGTTTGTATGGCAGCTATATGATGTAGTAATCCGATCCGAATCAAACTTTCACAAATCATGTATAGCGATCTCAAACAAATAAATGTTGAATTCGGTTGCGATAGCTTGGAAAACAAAAAAGTTTTCCATACAAAGACTTGAAATCTGATTGATCGTTTGTATGGCAGCTATATGATATTGTGGTCCGATCCGAATCAAACTTTCACAAATCGTGTACGGCTATTTCAAACAAATAAATGTTGAATTCGGTTGCGATAGCTTGTAGAACAAAAAGTTTTCCATACAAAGACTTGAAATCTGATTGATCGTTTGTATGGCAGCTATATGATATAGTGGTCCGATCCGGACCGTACTATCACAAATCGTGTATGGCTAAATCAAATAAATAAATGTAGAATTCGGTTGCAATAGGTTGGAAAACAAAAAAATTTTCCGTACCAAGACTTGTTTTCACATCGGTCGTTTGTATGGCAGCTATATCATGCAGTAATCCGATCCGAATCAAACTTTCACAAATCATGTATAGCGATGTCAAACAAATTAACGTTGAATTCGGTTGCGATAGCTTGTAGAACAAAAAAGTTTTCCATACAAAGACTTGAAATCTGATTGATCGTTTGTATGGCAGCTATATGATGTAGTGGTCCGATCCGGACCGTACTATCACAAATCGTGTATGGCTATATTAAATAAATAAATGTAGAATTCGGTTGCAATAGGTTGGAAAACAAAAAAATTTTCCATACAAAGACTTGTTTTCATATCGGTCGTTTGTATGGCAGCTATATGATGTAGTAATCCGATCCGAATCAAACTTTCACAAATCATGTATAGCGATGTCAAACAAATTAACTTTGAATTCGGTTGCGATAGCTTGTAGAACAAAAAAGTTTTCCATACAAAGACTTGAAATCTGATTGATCGTTTGTATGGCAGCTATATGATATAGAGCTCCGATCCGAATCAATCTTTCACAAATCATGTATAGCGATGTCAAACAAATAAATGTTGAATTCGGTTGCGATAGGTTATAGAACAAAAAAGTTTTCCATACAAAGACTTGAAATCTGATTGATCGTTTGTATGGCAGCTATATGATATTGTGGTCCGATCCGAATCAAACTTTCACAAATCGTGTATGGCTATGTCTTACAAATCAATGTAGAATTCGGTTGCAATAGGTTGGAAAACAAAAAAATTTTCCATACAAAGACTTGATTTCATAGCGGTCGTTTGTATGGCAGCTATATGATGTATTAATCCGATCCAAATCAAACTTTCACAAATCATGTATGGCTATGTCAAACAAATAAATGTTGAATTCGGTTGCAATAGGTTGGAAAAAAAAAATTTTCCATACAAAGACTTGTTTTCAAATCGGTCGTTTGTATGACGGACAGACGGACATGGCTATATCGACTCGGCTGTTGATGCTGATCAAGAATATATATACTTTGTGGGGTCGGAGATGCTTCCCTTAATGCGTTACACTTTTCTAGACAAAATTATAATACCCTTTTTCAAGGGTATAAAAAGTTTTCCATACAAAGACTTGAAATCTGATTGATCGTTTGTATGGCAGCTATATGATATAGTGGTCCGATCCGGACCGTACTATCACAAATCGTGTATGGCTAAATCAAATAAATAAATGTAGAATTCGGTTGCAATAGGTTGGAAAACAAAAAAATTTTCCATACAAAGACTTGTTTTCACATCGGTCGTTTGTATGGCAGCTATATGATGTAGTAATCCGATCCGAATCAAACTTTCACAAATCATGTATAGCGATCTCAAACAAATAAATGTTGAATTCGGTTGCGATAGCTTGGAAAACAAAAAGTTTTCCATACAAAGACTTGAAATCTGATTGATCGTTTGTATGGCAGCTATATGATATTGTGGTCCGATCCGAATCAAACTTTCACAAATCGTGTACGGCTATTTCAAACAAATAAATGTTGAATTCGGTTGCGATAGCTTGTAGAACAAAAAAGTTTTCCATACAAAGACTTGAAATCTGATTGATCGTTTGTATGGCAGCTATATGATATAGTGGTCCGATCCGGACCGTACTATCACAAATCGTGTATGGCTAAATCAAATAAATAAATGTAGAATTCGGTTGCAATAGGTTGGAAAACAAAAAAATTTTTCGTACCAAGACTTGTTTTCACATCGGTCGTTTGTATGGCAGCTATATCATGCAGTAATCCGATCCGAATCAAACTTTCACAAATCATGTATAGCGATGTCAAACAAATTAACTTTGAATTCGGTTGCGATAGCTTGTAGAACAAAAAAGTTTTCCATACAAAGACTTGAAATCTGATTGATCGTTTGTATGGCAGCTATATGATATAGAGCTCCGATCCGAATCAATCTTTCACAAATCATGTATAGCGCTGTCAAACAAATAAATGTTGAATTCGGTTGCGATAGGTTATAGAACAAAAAAGTTTTCCATACAAAGACTTGAAATCTGATTGATCGTTTGTATGGCAGCTATATGATATTGTGGTCCGATCCGAATCAAACTTTCACAAATCGTGTATGGCTATGTCTAACAAATCAATGTAGAATTCGGTTGCAATAGGTTGGAAAACAAAAAAATTTTCCATAAAAAGACTTGATTTCATAGCGGTCGTTTGTATGGCAGCTATATGATGTATTAATCCGATCCAAATCAAACTTTCACAAATCATGTATGGCTATGTCAAACAAATAAATGTTGAATTCGGTTGCAATAGGTTGGAAAACAAAAAAATTTTTCGTACCAAGACTTGTTTTCACATCGGTCGTTTGTATGGCAGCTATATCATGCAGTAATCCGATCCGAATCAAACTTTCACAAATCATGTATAGCGATGTCAAACAAATTAACGTTGAATTCGGTTGCGATAGCTTGTAGAACAAAAAAGTTTTCCATACAAAGACTTGAAATCTGATTGATCGTTTGTATGGCAGCTATATGATGTAGTGGTCCGATCCGGACCGTACTATCACAAATCGTGTATGGCTATATTAAATAAATAAATGTAGAATTCGGTTGCAATAGGTTGGAAAACAAAAAAATTTTCCATACAAAGACTTGTTTTCATATCGGTCGTTTGTATGGCAGCTATATGATGTAGTAATCCGATCCGAATCAAACTTTCACAAATCATGTATGGCTATGTCAAACAAATAAATGTTGAATTCGGTTGCAATAGGTTGGAAAAAAAAAAAATTTTCCATACAAAGACTTGTTTTCAAATCGGTCGTTTGTATGACGGACAGACGGACATGGCTATATCGACTCGGCTGTTGATGCTGATCAAGAATATATATACTTTGTGGGGTCGGAGATGCTTCCCTTAATGCGTTACACTTTTCTAGACAAAATTATAATACCCTTTTTCAAGGGTATAAAAAGTTTTCCATACAAAGACTTGAAATCTGATTGATCGTTTGTATGGCAGCTATATGATATAGTGGTCCGATCCGGACCGTACTATCACAAATCGTGTATGGCTAAATCAAATAAATAAATGTAGAATTCGGTTGCAATAGGTTGGAAAACAAAAAAATTTTCCATACAAAGACTTGTTTTCACATCGGTCGTTTGTATGGCAGCTATATGATGTAGTAATCCGATCCGAATCAAACTTTCACAAATCATGTATAGCGATCTCAAACAAATAAATGTTGAATTCGGTTGCGATAGCTTGGAAAACAAAAAAGTT
The DNA here is from genome assembly GCA_035047645.1 of Drosophila merina. Classification (NCBI taxonomy): domain Eukaryota; kingdom Metazoa; phylum Arthropoda; class Insecta; order Diptera; family Drosophilidae; genus Drosophila; species Drosophila merina. Next base: position 498,697 of record JAWNPH010000032.1, read on the forward strand.
TTCCATACAAAGACTTGAAATCTGATTGATCGTTTGTATGGCAGCTATATGATATTGTGGTCCGATCCGAATCAAACTTTCACAAATCGTGTACGGCTATTTCAAACAAATAAATGTTGAATTCGGTTGCGATAGCTTGTAGAACAAAAAAGTTTTCCATACAAAGACTTGAAATCTGATTGATCGTTTGTATGGCAGCTATATGATATAGTGGTCCGATCCGGACCGTACTATCACAAATCGTGTATGGCTAAATCAAATAAATAAATGTAGAATTCGGTTGCAATAGGTTGGAAAACAAAAAAATTTTTCGTACCAAGACTTGTTTTCACATCGGTCGTTTGTATGGCAGCTATATCATGCAGTAATCCGATCCGAATCAAACTTTCACAAATCATGTATAGCGATGTCAAACAAATTAACTTTGAATTCGGTTGCGATAGCTTGTAGAACAAAAAAGTTTTCCATACAAAGACTTGAAATCTGATTGATCGTTTGTATGGCAGCTATATGATATAGAGCTCCGATCCGAATCAATCTTTCACAAATCATGTATAGCGATGTCAAACAAATAAATGTTGAATTCGGTTGCGATAGGTTATAGAACAAAAAAGTTTTCCATACAAAGACTTGAAATCTGATTGATCGTTTGTATGGCAGCTATATGATATTGTGGTCCGATCCGAATCAAACTTTCACAAATCGTGTATGGCTATGTCTAACAAATCAATGTAGAATTCGGTTGCAATAGGTTGGAAAACAAAAAAATTTTCCATAAAAAGACTTGATTTCATAGCGGTCGTTTGTATGGCAGCTATATGATGTATTAATCCGATCCAAATCAAACTTTCACAAATCATGTATGGCTATGTCAAACAAATAAATGTTGAATTCGGTTGCAATAGGTTGGAAAACAAAAAAATTTTTCGTACCAAGACTTGTTTTCACATCGGTCGTTTGTATGGCAGCTATATCATGCAGTAATCCGATCCGAATCAAACTTTCACAAATCATGTATAGCGATGTCAAACAAATTAACGTTGAATTCGGTTGCGATAGCTTGTAGAACAAAAAAGTTTTCCATACAAAGACTTGAAATCTGATTGATCGTTTGTATGGCAGCTATATGATGTAGTGGTCCGATCCGGACCGTACTATCACAAATCGTGTATGGCTATATTAAATAAATAAATGTAGAATTCGGTTGCAATAGGTTGGAAAACAAAAAAATTTTCCATACAAAGACTTGTTTTCATATCGGTCGTTTGTATGGCAGCTATATGATGTAGTAATCCGATCCGAATCAAACTTTCACAAATCATGTATAGCGATGTCAAACAAATTAACTTTGAATTCGGTTGCGATAGCTTGTAGAACAAAAAAGTTTTCCATACAAAGACTTGAAATCTGATTGATCGTTTGTATGGCAGCTATATGATATAGAGCTCCGATCCGAATCAATCTTTCACAAATCATGTATAGCGATGTCAAACAAATAAATGTTGAATTCGGTTGCGATAGGTTATAGAACAAAAAAGTTTTCCATACAAAGACTTGAAATCTGATTGATCGTTTGTATGGCAGCTATATGATATTGTGGTCCGATCCGAATCAAACTTTCACAAATCGTGTATGGCTATGTCTTACAAATCAATGTAGAATTCGGTTGCAATAGGTTGGAAAACAAAAAAATTTTCCATACAAAGACTTGATTTCATAGCGGTCGTTTGTATGGCAGCTATATGATGTATTAATCCGATCCAAATCAAACTTTCACAAATCATGTATGGCTATGTCAAACAAATAAATGTTGAATTCGGTTGCAATAGGTTGGAAAAAAAAAAAATTTTCCATACAAAGACTTGTTTTCAAATCGGTCGTTTGTATGACGGACAGACGGACATGGCTATATCGACTCGGCTGTTGATGCTGATCAAGAATATATATACTTTGTGGGGTCGGAGATGCTTCCCTTAATGCGTTACACTTTTCTAGACAAAATTATAATACCCTTTTTCAAGGGTATAAAAAGTTTTCCATACAAAGACTTGAAATCTGATTGATCGTTTGTATGGCAGCTATATGATATAGTGGTCCGATCCGGACCGTACTATCACAAATCGTGTATGGCTAAATCAAATAAATAAATGTAGAATTCGGTTGCAATAGGTTGGAAAACAAAAATTTTCCATACAAAGACTTGTTTTCACATCGGTCGTTTGTATGGCAGCTATATGATGTAGTAATCCGATCCGAATCAAACTTTCACAAATCATGTATAGCGATCTCAAACAAATAAATGTTGAATTCGGTTGCGATAGCTTGGAAAACAAAAAGTTTTCCATACAAAGACTTGAAATCTGATTCATCGTTTGTATGGCAGCTATAGGATATTGTGGTCCGATCCGAATCAAACTTTCACAAATCGTGTACGGCTATTTCAAACAAATAAATGTTGAATTCGGTTGCGATAGCTTGTAGAACAAAAAAGTTTTCCATACAAAGACTTGAAATCTGATTGATCGTTTGTATGGCAGCTATATGATATAGTGGTCCGATCCGGACCGTACTATCACAAATCGTGTATGGCTAAATCAAATAAATAAATGTAGAATTCGGTTGCAATAGGTTGGAAAACAAAAAAATTTTTCGTACCAAGACTTGTTTTCACATCGGTCGTTTGTATGGCAGCTATATCATGCAGTAATCCGATCCGAATCAAACTTTCACAAATCATGTATAGCGATGTCAAACAAATTAACTTTGAATTCGGTTGCGATAGCTTGTAGAACAAAAAAGTTTTCCATACAAAGACTTGAAATCTGATTGATCGTTTGTATGGCAGCTATATGATATAGAGCTCCGATCCGAATCAATCTTTCACAAATCATGTATAGCGATGTCAAACAAATAAATGTTGAATTCGGTTGCGATAGGTTATAGAACAAAAAAGTTTTCCATACAAAGACTTGAAATCTGATTGATCGTTTGTATGGCAGCTATATGATATTGTGGTCCGATCCGAATCAAACTTTCACAAATCGTGTATGGCTATGTCTAACAAATCAATGTAGAATTCGGTTGCAATAGGTTGGAAAACAAAAAAATTTTCCATAAAAAGACTTGATTTCATAGCGGTCGTTTGTATGGCAGCTATATGATGTATTAATCCGATCCAAATCAAACTTTCACAAATCATGTATGGCTATGTCAAACAAATAAATGTTGAATTCGGTTGCAATAGGTTGGAAAAAAAAAATTTTCCATACAAAGACTTGTTTTCAAATCGGTCGTTTGTATGACGGACAGACGGACATGGCTATATCGACTCGGCTGTTGATGCTGATCAAGAATATATATACTTTGTGGGGTCGAAGATGCTTCCCTTAATGCGTTACACTTTTCTAGACAAAATTATAATACCCTTTTTCAAGGGTATAAAAGTTTTCCATACAAACACTTGAAATCTGATTTATCGTTTGTATGGCAGCTATATGATATAGTGGTCCGATCCGGACCGTACTATCACAAATCGTGTATGGCTAAATCAAATAAATAAATGTAGAATTCGGTTGCAATAGGTTGGAAAACAAAAAAATTTTCCATACAAAGACTTGTTTTCACATCGGTCGTTTGTATGGCAGCTATATGATGTAGTAATCCGATCCGAATCAAACTTTCACAAATCATGTATAGCGATCTCAAACAAATAAATGTTGAATTCGGTTGCGATAGCTTGGAAAACAAAAAAGTTTTCCATACAAAGACTTGAAATCTGATTGATCGTTTGTATGGCAGCTATATGATATTGTGGTCCGATCCGAATCAAACTTTCACAAATCGTGTACGGCTATTTCAAACAAATAAATGTTGAATTCGGTTGCGATAGCTTGTAGAACAAAAAAGTTTTCCATACAAAGACTTGAAATCTGATTGATCGTTTGTATGGCAGCTATATGATATAGTGGTCCGATCCGGACCGTACTATCACAAATCGTGTATGGCTAAATCAAATAAATAAATGTAGAATTCGGTTGCAATAGGTTGGAAAACAAAAAAATTTTTCGTACCAAGACTTGTTTTCACATCGGTCGTTTGTATGGCAGCTATATCATGCAGTAATCCGATCCGAATCAAACTTTCACAAATCATGTATAGCGATGTCAAACAAATTAACTTTGAATTCGGTTGCGATAGCTTGTAGAACAAAAAAGTTTTCCATACAAAGACTTGAAATCTGATTGATCGTTTGTATGGCAGCTATATGATATAGAGCTCCGATCCGAATCAATCTTTCACAAATCATGTATAGCGATGTCAAACAAATAAATGTTGAATTCGGTTGCGATAGGTTATAGAACAAAAAAGTTTTCCATACAAAGACTTGAAATCTGATTGATCGTTTGTATGGCAGCTATATGATATTGTGGTCCGATCCGAATCAAACTTTCACAAATCGTGTATGGCTATGTCTAACAAATCAATGTAGAATTCGGTTGCAATAGGTTGGAAAACAAAAAAATTTTCCATAAAAAGACTTGATTTCATAGCGGTCGTTTGTATGGCAGCTATATGATGTATTAATCCGATCCAAATCAAACTTTCACAAATCATGTATGGCTATGTCAAACAAATAAATGTTGAATTCGGTTGCAATAGGTTGGAAAACAAAAAAATTTTTCGTACCAAGACTTGTTTTCACATCGGTCGTTTGTATGGCAGCTATATCATGCAGTAATCCGATCCGAATCAAACTTTCACAAATCATGTATAGCGATGTCAAACAAATTAACGTTGAATTCGGTTGCGATAGCTTGTAGAACAAAAAAGTTTTCCATACAAAGACTTGAAATCTGATTGATCGTTTGTATGGCAGCTATATGATGTAGTGGTCCGATCCGGACCGTACTATCACAAATCGTGTATGGCTATATTAAATAAATAAATGTAGAATTCGGTTGCAATAGGTTGGAAAACAAAAAAATTTTCCATACAAAGACTTGTTTTCATATCGGTCGTTTGTATGGCAGCTATATGATGTAGTAATCCGATCCGAATCAAACTTTCACAAATCATGTATAGCGATGTCAAACAAATTAACTTTGAATTCGGTTGCGATAGCTAGTAGAACAAAAAAGTTTTCCATACAAAGACTTGAAATCTGATTGATCGTTTGTATGGCAGCTATATGATATAGAGCTCCGATCCGAATCAATCTTTCACAAATCATGTATAGCGATGTCAAACAAATAAATGTTGAATTCGGTTGCGATAGGTTATAGAACAAAAAAGTTTTCCATACAAAGACTTGAAATCTGATTGATCGTTTGTATGGCAGCTATATGATATTGTGGTCCGATCCGAATCAAACTTTCACAAATCGTGTATGGCTATGTCTTACAAATCAATGTAGAATTCGGTTGCAATAGGTTGGAAAACAAAAAAATTTTCCATACAAAGACTTGATTTCATAGCGGTCGTTTGTATGGCAGCTATATGATGTATTAATCCGATCCAAATCAAACTTTCACAAATCATGTATGGCTATGTCAAACAAATAAATGTTGAATTCGGTTGCAATAGGTTGGAAAAAAAAATTTTCCATACAAAGACTTGTTTTCAAATCGGTCGTTTGTATGACGGACAGACGGACATGGCTATATCGACTCGGCTGTTGATGCTGATCAAGAATATATATACTTTGTGGGGTCGGAGATGCTTCCCTTAATGCGTTACACTTTTCTAGACAAAATTATAATACCCTTTTTCAAGGGTATAAAAAGTTTTCCATACAAAGACTTGAAATCTGATTGATCGTTTGTATGGCAGCTATATGATATAGTGGTCCGATCCGGACCGTACTATCACAAATCGTGTATGGCTAAATCAAATAAATAAATGTAGAATTCGGTTGCAATAGGTTGGAAAACAAAAAATTTTCCATACAAAGACTTGTTTTCACATCGGTCGTTTGTATGGCAGCTATATGATGTAGTAATCCGATCCGAATCAAACTTTCACAAATCATGTATAGCGATCTCAAACAAATAAATGTTGAATTCGGTTGCGATAGCTTGGAAAACAAAAAAGTTTTCCATACAAAGACTTGAAATCTGATTGATCGTTTGTATGGCAGCTATATGATATTGTGGTCCGATCCGAATCAAACTTTCACAAATCGTGTACGGCTATTTCAAACAAATAAATGTTGAATTCGGTTGCGATAGCTTGTAGAACAAAAAAGTTTTCCATACAAAGACTTGAAATCTGATTGATCGTTTGTATGGCAGCTATATGATATAGTGGTCCGATCCGGACCGTACTATCACAAATCGTGTATGGCTAAATCAAATAAATAAATGTAGAATTCGGTTGCAATAGGTTGGAAAACAAAAAATTTTTCGTACCAAGACTTGTTTTCACATCGGTCGTTTGTATGGCAGCTATATCATGCAGTAATCCGATCCGAATCAAACTTTCACAAATCATGTATAGCGATGTCAAACAAATTAACTTTGAATTCGGTTGCGATAGCTTGTAGAACAAAAAAGTTTTCCATACAAAGACTTGAAATCTGATTGATCGTTTGTATGGCAGCTATATGATATAGAGCTCCGATCCGAATCAATCTTTCACAAATCATGTATAGCGATGTCAAACAAATAAATGTTGAATTCGGTTGCGATAGGTTATAGAACAAAAAAGTTTTCCATACAAAGACTTGAAATCTGATTGATCGTTTGTATGGCAGCTATATGATATTGTGGTCCGATCCGAATCAAACTTTCACAAATCGTGTATGGCTATGTCTAACAAATCAATGTAGAATTCGGTTGCAATAGGTTGGAAAACAAAAAAATTTTCCATAAAAAGACTTGATTTCATAGCGGTCGTTTGTATGGCAGCTATATGATGTATTAATCCGATCCAAATCAAACTTTCACAAATCATGTATGGCTATGTCAAACAAATAAATGTTGAATTCGGTTGCAATAGGTTGGAAAAAAAAAAATTTTCCATACAAAGACTTGTTTTCAAATCGGTCGTTTGTATGACGGACAGACGGACATGGCTATATCGACTCGGCTGTTGATGCTGATCAAGAATATATATACTTTGTGGGGTCGAAGATGCTTCCCTTAATGCGTTACACTTTTCTAGACAAAATTATAATACCCTTTTTCAAGGGTATAAAAAGTTTTCCATACAAAGACTTGAAATCTGATTGATCGTTTGTATGGCAGCTATATGATATAGTGGTCCGATCCGGACCGTACTATCACAAATCGTGTATGGCTAAATCAAATAAATAAATGTAGAATTCGGTTGCAATAGGTTGGAAAACAAAAAAATTTTCCATACAAAGACTTGTTTTCACATCGGTCGTTTGTATGGCAGCTATATGATGTAGTAATCCGATCCGAATCAAACTTTCACAAATCATGTATAGCGATCTCAAACAAATAAATGTTGAATTCGGTTGCGATAGCTTGGAAAACAAAAAAGTTTTCCATACAAAGACTTGAAATCTGATTGATCGTTTGTATGGCAGCTATATGATATTGTGGTCCGATCCGAATCAAACTTTCACAAATCGTGTACGGCTATTTCAAACAAATAAATGTTGAATTCGGTTGCGATAGCTTGTAGAACAAAAAAGTTTTCCATACAAAGACTTTAAATCTGATTGATCGTTTGTATGGCAGCTATATGATATAGTGGTCCGATCCGGACCGTACTATCACAAATCGTGTATGGCTAAATCAAATAAATAAATGTAGAATTCGGTTGCAATAGGTTGGAAAACAAAAAAATTTTTCGTACCAAGACTTGTTTTCACATCGGTCGTTTGTATGGCAGCTATATCATGCAGTAATCCGATCCGAATCAAACTTTCACAAATCATGTATAGCGATGTCAAACAAATTAACTTTGAATTCGGTTGCGATAGCTTGTAGAACAAAAAAGTTTTCCATACAAAGACTTGAAATCTGATTGATCGTTTGTATGGCAGCTATATGATATAGAGCTCCGATCCGAATCAATCTTTCACAAATCATGTATAGCGATGTCAAACAAATAAATGTTGAATTCGGTTGCGATAGGTTATAGAACAAAAAAGTTTTCCATACAAAGACTTGAAATCTGATTGATCGTTTGTATGGCAGCTATATGATATTGTGGTCCGATCCGAATCAAACTTTCACAAATCGTGTATGGCTATGTCTAACAAATCAATGTAGAATTCGGTTGCAATAGGTTGGAAAACAAAAAATTTTCCATACAAAGACTTGTTTTCAAATCGGTCGTTTGTATGACGGACAGACGGACATGGCTATATCGACTCGGCTGTTGATGCTGATCAAGAATATATATACTTTGTGGGGTCGGAGATGCTTCCCTTAATGCGTTACACTTTTCTAGACAAAATTATAATACCCTTTTTCAAGGGTATAAAAAGTTTTCCATACAAAGACTTGAAATCTGATTGATCGTTTGTATGGCAGCTATATGATATAGTGGTCCGATCCGGACCGTACTATCACAAATCGTGTATGGCTAAATCAAATAAATAAATGTAGAATTCGGTTGCAATAGGTTGGAAAACAAAAAATTTTCCATACAAAGACTTGTTTTCACATCGGTCGTTTGTATGGCAGCTATATGATGTAGTAATCCGATCCGAATCAAACTTTCACAAATCATGTATAGCGATCTCAAACAAATAAATGTTGAATTCGGTTGCGATAGCTTGGAAAACAAAAAAGTTTTCCATACAAAGACTTGAAATCTGATTGATCGTTTGTATGGCAGCTATATGATATTGTGGTCCGATCCGAATCAAACTTTCACAAATCGTGTACGGCTATTTCAAACAAATAAATGTTGAATTCGGTTGCGATAGCTTGTAGAACAAAAAAGTTTTCCATACAAAGACTTGAAATCTGATTGATCGTTTGTATGGCAGCTATATGATATAGTGGTCCGATCCGGACCGTACTATCACAAATCGTGTATGGCTAAATCAAATAAATAAATGTAGAATTCGGTTGCAATAGGTTGGAAAACAAAAAAATTTTTCGTACCAAGACTTGTTTTCACATCGGTCGTTTGTATGGCAGCTATATCATGCAGTAATCCGATCCGAATCAAACTTTCACAAATCATGTATAGCGATGTCAAACAAATTAACTTTGAATTCGGTTGCGATAGCTTGTAGAACAAAAAAGTTTTCCATACAAAGACTTGAAATCTGATTGATCGTTTGTATGGCAGCTATATGATATAGAGCTCCGATCCGAATCAATCTTTCACAAATCATGTATAGCGATGTCAAACAAATAAATGTTGAATTCGGTTGCGATAGGTTATAGAACAAAAAAGTTTTCCATACAAAGACTTGAAATCTGATTGATCGTTTGTATGGCAGCTATATGATATTGTGGTCCGATCCGAATCAAACTTTCACAAATCGTGTATGGCTATGTCTAACAAATCAATGTAGAATTCGGTTGCAATAGGTTGGAAAACAAAAAAATTTTCCATAAAAAGACTTGATTTCATAGCGGTCGTTTGTATGGCAGCTATATGATGTATTAATCCGATCCAAATCAAACTTTCACAAATCATGTATGGCTATGTCAAACAAATAAATGTTGAATTCGGTTGCAATAGGTTGGAAAAAAAAAAAATTTTCCATACAAAGACTTGTTTTCAAATCGGTCGTTTGTATGACGGACAGACGGACATGGCTATATCGACTCGGCTGTTGATGCTGATCAAGAATATATATACTTTGTGGGGTCGAAGATGCTTCCCTTAATGCGTTACACTTTTCTAGACAAAATTATAATACCCTTTTTCAAGGGTATAAAAAGTTTTCCATACAAACACTTGAAATCTGATTGATCGTTTGTATGGCAGCTATATGATATAGTGGTCCGATCCGGACCGTACTATCACAAATCGTGTATGGCTAAATCAAATAAATAAATGTAGAATTCGGTTGCAATAGGTTGGAAAACAAAAAAATTTTCCATACAAAGACTTGTTTTCACATCGGTCGTTTGTATGGCAGCTATATGATGTAGTAATCCGATCCGAATCAAACTTTCACAAATCATGTATAGCGATCTCAAACAAATAAATGTTGAATTCGGTTGCGATAGCTTGGAAAACAAAAAAAGTTTTCCATACAAAGACTTGAAATCTGATTGATCGTTTGTATGGCAGCTATATGATATTGTGGTCCGATCCGAATCAAACTTTCACAAATCGTGTACGGCTATTTCAAACAAATAAATGTTGAATTCGGTTGCGATAGCTTGTAGAACAAAAAAGTTTTCCATACAAAGACTTTAAATCTGATTGATCGTTTGTATGGCAGCTATATGATATAGTGGTCCGATCCGGACCGTACTATCACAAATCGTGTATGGCTAAATCAAATAAATAAATGTAGAATTCGGTTGCAATAGGTTGGAAAACAAAAAAATTTTTCGTACCAAGACTTGTTTTCACATCGGTCGTTTGTATGGCAGCTATATCATGCAGTAATCCGATCCGAATCAAACTTTCACAAATCATGTATAGCGATGTCAAACAAATTAACTTTGAATTCGGTTGCGATAGCTTGTAGAACAAAAAAGTTTTCCATACAAAGACTTGAAATCTGATTGATCGTTTGTATGGCAGCTATATGATATAGAGCTCCGATCCGAATCAATCTTTCACAAATCATGTATAGCGATGTCAAACAAATAAATGTTGAATTCGGTTGCGATAGGTTATAGAACAAAAAAGTTTTCCATACAAAGACTTGAAATCTGATTGATCGTTTGTATGGCAGCTATATGATATTGTGGTCCGATCCGAATCAAACTTTCACAAATCGTGTATGGCTATGTCTAACAAATCAATGTAGAATTCGGTTGCAATAGGTTGGAAAACAAAAAAATTTTCCATAAAAAGACTTGATTTCATAGCGGTCGTTTGTATGGCAGCTATATGATGTATTAATCCGATCCAAATTAAACTTTCACAAATCATGTATGGCTATGTCAAACAAATAAATGTTGAATTCGGTTGCAATAGGTTGGAAAAAAAAAAATTTTCCATACAAAGACTTGTTTTCAAATCGGTCGTTTGTATGACGGACAGACGGACATGGCTATATCGACTCGGCCTTTGATGCTGATCAAGAATATATATACTTTGTGGGGTCGGAGATGCTTCCCTTAATGCGTTACACTTTTCTAGACAAAATTATAATACCCTTTTTCAAGGGTATAAAAGTTTTCCATACAAAGACTTGAAATCTGATTGATCGTTTGTATGGCAGCTATATGATTTAGTGGTCCGATCCGGACCGTACTATCACAAATCGTGTATGGCAATACCAAATAAATAAATGTAGAATTCGGTTGCAATAGGTTGGAAAACAAAAAAATTTTCCATACAAAGACTTGTTTTCATAGCGGTCGTTTGTATGGCAGCTATATGATGTAGTAATCTGATCCGAATCAAACTTTCACAAATCATGTATAGCAATGTCAAACATATAAACCTTGAATTCGGTTGCGATAGGTTATAGAACAAAAAAGTTTTCCATACAAAGACTTGAAATCTGATTGATCGTTTGTATGGCAGCTATATGATATAGTGAAACGATCCGGACCAAACTTTCACAAATCGTGTATGGCTATTTCGAACAAATTAATGTTGAATTCGGTTGCGATAGCTTGTAGAACAAAAAAGTTTTCCATACAAAGACTTGAAATCTGATTGATCGTTTGTATGGCAGCTATATGATATAGTGGTCCGATCCGGACCGTACTATCACAAATCGTGTATGGATAAATCAAATAAATAAATGTAGAATTCGGTTGCAATAGGTTATAGAACAAAAAAATTTTCCATACAAAGACTTGTTTTCACATCGGTCGTTTGTATGGCAGCTATATGATGTAGTAATCCGATCCGAATCAAACTTTCACAAATCATGTATAGCGATCTCAAACAAATAAATGTTGAATTCGGTTGCGATAGCTTGGAAAACAAAAAAGTTTTCCATACAAAGACTTGAAATCTGATTGATCGTTCGTATGGCAGCTATATGATATAGTGATCCGATCCGGATCAAACTTTCACAAATCGTGTGTGGTTATTCAAACAAATAAATGTTGAATTCGGTTGCGATAGCTTGTAGAACAAAAAAGTTGTCCATACAAAGACTTGAAATCTGATTGATCGTTTGTATGGCAGCTAGATGATATAGTGGTCCGATCCGGACCGTACTATCACAAATCGTGTATGGCTATATCAAATAAATAAATGTAGAATTCGGTTGCAATAGGTTGGAAAACAAAAAAATTTTCATTACAAAGACTTGTTTTCATATCGGTCGTTTGTATGGCAGCTATATGATGTAGTAATCCGATCCGAATCAAACTTTCACAAATCATGTACAGCGATGTCAAACAAATTAACTTTGAATTCGGTTGCGATAGCTTGTAGAACAAAAAAGTTTTCCATACAAAGACTTGAAATCTGATTGATCGTTTGTATGGCAGCTATATGATATAGTGGTCCGATCCAGACCGTACTATCACAAATCGTGTATAGCGATGTCAAACAAATAAATGTTGAATTCGGTTGCGATAGCTAGTAGAACAAAAAAGTTTTCCATACAAAGACTTGAAATCTGATTGATCGTTTGTATGGCAGCTATATGATATAGTGAAACGATCCGAACCAAACTTTCACAAATCATGTATAGCGATCTCAAACAAATTAACGTTGAATTCGGTTGCGATAGCTTGTAGAACAAAAAAGTTTTCCATACAAAGTCTTGAAATCTGATTGATCGTTTGTATGGCAGCTATATGATATAGTGGTCCGATCCGGACCGTACTATCACAAATCGTGTATGGCTAAATCAAATAAATAAATGTAGAATTCGGTTGCAATAGGTTGGAAAACAAAAAAATTTTCCGTACCAAGACTTGTTTTCACATCGGTCGTTTGTATGGCAGCTATATCATGCAGTAATCCGATCCGAATCAAACTTTTACAAATCATGTATAGCGATGTCAAACAAATTAGCGTTGAATTCGGTTGCGATAGCTTGTAGAACAAAAAAGTTTTCCATACAAAGACTTGAAATCTGATTGATCGTTTGTATGGCAGCTATATGATGTAGTGGTCCGATCCGGACCGTACTATCACAAATCGTGTATGGCTATATTAAATAAATAAATGTAGAATTCGGTTGCAATAGGTTGGAAAACAAAAAAATTTTCCATACAAAGACTTGTTTTCACATCGGTCGTTTGTATGGCAGCTATATGATGTAGTAATCCGATCCGAATCAAACTTTCACAAATCATGTATAGCGATCTCAAACAAATAAATGTTGAATTCGGTTGCGATAGCTTGGAAAACAAAAAAGTTTTCCATACAAAGACTTGAAATCTGATTGATCGTTCGTATGGCAGCTATATGATATAGTGATCCGATCCGGATCAAACTTTCACAAATCGTGTGTGGTTATTCAAACAAATAAATGTTGAATTCGGTTGCGATAGCTTGTAGAACAAAAAAGTTGTCCATACAAAGACTTGAAATCTGATTGATCGTTTGTATGGCAGCTAGATGATATAGTGGTCCGATCCGGACCGTACTATCACAAATCGTGTATGGCTATATCAAATAAATAAATGTAGAATTCGGTTGCAATAGGTTGGAAAACAAAAAAATTTTCATTACAAAGACTTGTTTTCATATCGGTCGTTTGTATGGCAGCTATATGATGTAGTAATCCGATCCGAATCAAACTTTCACAAATCATGTACAGCGATGTCAAACAAATTAACTTTGAATTCGGTTGCGATAGCTTGTAGAACAAAAAAGTTTTCCATACAAAGACTTGAAATCTGATTGATCGTTTGTATGGCAGCTATATGATATAGTGGTCCGATCCAGACCGTACTATCACAAATCGTGTATAGCGATGTCAAACAAATAAATGTTGAATTCGGTTGCGATAGCTAGTAGAACAAAAAAGTTTTCCATACAAAGACTTGAAATCTGATTGATCGTTTGTATGGCAGCTATATGATATAGTGAAACGATCCGAACCAAACTTTCACAAATCATGTATAGCGATCTCAAACAAATTAACGTTGAATTCGGTTGCGATAGCTTGTAGAACAAAAAAGTTTTCCATACAAAGTCTTGAAATCTGATTGATCGTTTGTATGGCAGCTATATGATATAGTGGTCCGATCCGGACCGTACTATCACAAATCGTGTATGGCTAAATCAAATAAATAAATGTAGAATTCGGTTGCAATAGGTTGGAAAACAAAAAATTTTCCGTACCAAGACTTGTTTTCACATCGGTCGTTTGTATGGCAGCTATATCATGCAGTAATCCGATCCGAATCAAACTTTTACAAATCATGTATAGCGATGTCAAACAAATTAGCGTTGAATTCGGTTGCGATAGCTTGTAGAACAAAAAAGTTTTCCATACAAAGACTTGAAATCTGATTGATCGTTTGTATGGCAGCTATATGATGTAGTGGTCCGATCCGGACCGTACTATCACAAATCGTGTATGGCTATATTAAATAAATAAATGTAGAATTCGGTTGCAATAGGTTGGAAAACAAAAAAATTTTCCATACAAAGACTTGTTTTCACATCGGTCGTTTGTATGGCAGCTATATGATGTAGTAATCCGATCCGAATCAAACTTTCACAAATCATGTATAGCGATCTCAAACAAATAAATGTTGAATTCGGTTGCGATAGCTTGTAGAACAAAAAAGTTTTCCATACAAAGACTTGAAATCTGATTGATCGTTTGTATGGCAGCTATATGATATAGTGGTCCGATCCGGACCGTACTATCACAAATCGTGTATGGCTAAATCAAATAAATAAATGTAGAATTCGGTTGCAATAGGTTGGAAAACAAAAAAATTTTCCTTACCAAGACTTGTTTTCACATCGGTCGTTTGTATGGCAGCTATATCATGCAGTAATCCGATCCGAATCAAACTTTCACAAATCATGTATAGCAATGTCAAACATATAAACCTTGAATTCGGTTGCGATAGGTTATAGAACAAAAAAGTTTTCCATACAAAGACTTGAAATCTGATTGATCGTTTGTATGGCAGCTATATGATATAGTGAAACGATCCGGACCAAACTTTCACAAATCGTGTATGGCTATTTCGAACAAATTAATGTTGAATTCGGTTGCGATAGCTTGTAGAACAAAAAGTTTTCCATACAAAGACTTGAAATCTGATTGATCGTTTGTATGGCAGCTATATGATGTAGTAATCCGATCCGAATCAAACTTTCACAAATCATGTACAGCGATGTCAAACAAATTAACTTTGAATTCGGTTGCGATAGCTTGTAGAACAAAAAAGTTTTCCATACAAAGACTTGAAATCTGATTGATCGTTTGTATGGCAGCTATATGATATAGTGGTCCGATCCAGACCGTACTATCACAAATCGTGTATAGCGATGTCAAACAAATAAATGTTGAATTCGGTTGCGATAGCTAGTAGAACAAAAAAGTTTTCCATACAAAGACTTGAAATCTGATTGATCGTTTGTATGGCAGCTATATGATATAGTGAAACGATCCGGACCAAACTTTCACAAATCATGTATAGCGATCTCAAACAAATAAATGTTGAATTCGGTTGCGATAGGTTATAGAACAAAAAAGTTTTCCATACAAAGACTTGAAATCTGATTGATCGTTTGTATGGCAGCTATATGATATTGTGGTCCGATCGGAATCAAACTTTCACAAATCGTGTATGGCTATGTCTAACAAATCAATGTAGAATTCGGTTGCAATAGGTTGGAAAACAAAAAAATTTTCCATACAAAGACTTGATTTCATAGCGGTCGTTTGTATGGCAGCTATATGATGTATTAATCCGATCCAAATCAAACTTTCACAAATCATGTATAGCGATGACAAACAAATAAACCTTGAATTCGGTTGCGATAGGTTATAGAACAAAAAAGTTTTCCATACAAAGACTTGAAATCTGATTGATCGTTTGTATGGCAGCTATATGATATAGTGGTCCGATCCGGACCGTACTATCACAAATCGTGTATGGCTAAATCATATAAATAAATGTAGAATTCGGTTGCAATAGGTTGGAAAACAAAAAAATTTTCCATACAAAGACTTGTTTTCACATCGGTCGTTTGTATGGCAGCTATATGATGTATTAATCCGATCCAAATCAAACTTTCACAAATCATGTATAGCGATGACAAACAAATAAACCTTGAATTCGGTTGCGATAGGTTATAGAACAAAAAAGTTTTCCATACAAAGACTTGAAATCTGATTGATCGTTTGTATGGCAGCTATATGATATAGTGATCCGATCCGAAACAAACTTTCACAAATCGTGTATGGCTATGTCAAACAAATAAATGTTGAATTCGGTTGCAATAGGTTGGAAAAAAAAATTTTCCATACAAAGACTTGTTTTCAAATCGGTCGTTTGTATGACGGACAGACGGACATGGCTATATCGACTCGGCTGTTGATGCTGATCAAGAATATATATACTTTGTGGGGTCGGAGATGCTTCCCTTAATGCGTTACACTTTTCTAGACAAAATTATAATACCCTTTTTCAAGGGTATAAAAAGTTTTCCATACAAAGACTTGAAATCTGATTGATCGTTTGTATGGCAGCTATATGATTTAGTGGTCCGATCCGGACCGTACTATCACAAATCGTGTATGGCAATACCAAATAAATAAATGTAGAATTCGGTTGCAATAGGTTGGAAAACAAAAAAATTTTCCATACAAAGACTTGTTTTCATAGCGGTCGTTTGTATGGCAGCTATATGATGTAGTAATCTGATCCGAATCAAACTTTCACAAATCATGTATAGCAATGTCAAACATATAAACCTTGAATTCGGTTGCGATAGGTTATAGAACAAAAAAGTTTTCCATACAAAGACTTGAAATCTGATTGATCGTTTGTATGGCAGCTATATGATATAGTGAAACGATCCGGACCAAACTTTCACAAATCGTGTATGGCTATTTCGAACAAATTAATGTTGAATTCGGTTGCGATAGCTTGTAGAACAAAAAAGTTTTCCATACAAAGACTTGAAATCTGATTGATCGTTTGTATGGCAGCTATATGATATAGTGGTCCGATCCGGACCGTACTATCACAAATCGTGTATGGCTAAATCAAATAAATAAATGTAGAATTCGGTTGCAATAGGTTGGAAAACAAAAAAATTTTCCATACAAAGACTTGTTTTCACATCGGTCGTTTGTATGGCAGCTATATGATGTAGTAATCCGATCCGAATCAAACTTTCACAAATCATGTATAGCGATGTCAAACAAATTAACTTTGAATTCGGTTGCGATAGCTTGTAGAACAAAAAAGTTTTCCATACAAAGACTTGAAATCTGATTGATCGTTTGTATGGCAGCTATATGATATAGTGGTCCGATCCGGACCGTACTATCACAAATCATGTATAGCGATGTCAAGCAAATATATGTTGAATTCGGTTGCGATAGCTAGTAGAACAAAAAAGTTTTCCATACAAAGACTTGAAATCTGATTGATCGTTTGTATGGCAGCTATATGATATAGTGAAACGATCCGGACCAAACTTTCACAAATCGTGTATGGCTATTTCGAACAAATTAATGTTGAATTCGGTTGCGATAGCTTGTAGAACAAAAAGTTTTCCATACAAAGACTTGAAATCTGATTGATCGTTTGTATGGCAGCTATATGATTTAGTGGTCCGATCCGGACCGTACTATCACAAATCGTGTATGGCAATACCAAATAAATAAATGTAGAATTCGGTTGCAATAGGTTGGAAAACAAAAAATTTTCCATACAAAGACTTGTTTTCATAGCGGTCGTTTGTATGGCAGCTATATGATGTAGTAATCTGATCCGAATCAAACTTTCACAAATCATGCATAGCAATGTCAAACAAATTAACTTTGAATTCGGTTGCGATAGCTTGTAGAACAAAAAGTTTTCCATACAAAGACTTGAAATCTGATTGATCGTTTGTATGGCAGCTATATGATATAGTGGTCCGATCCGGACCGTACTATCACAAATCGTGTATAGCGATGTCAAACAAATAAATGTTGAATTCGCTTGCGATAGCTAGTAGAACAAAAAAGTTTTCCACACAAAGACTTGAAATCTGATTGATCGTTTGTATGGCAGCTATATGATATAGTGATCCGATCCGGATCAAACTTTCACAAATCGTGTGTGGTTATTCAAACAAATAAATGTTGAATTCGGTTGCGATAGCTTGTAGAACAAAAAAGTTGTCCATACAAAGACTTGAAATCTGATTGATCGTTTGTATGGCAGCTAGATGATATAGTGGTCCGATCCGGATCAAACTTTCACAAATCGTGTGTGGTTATTCAAACAAATAAATGTTGAATTCGGTTGCGATAGCTTGTAGAACAAAAAAGTTTTCCATACAAAGACTTGAAATCTGATTGATCGTTTGTATGGCAGCTATATGATATAGTGGTCCGATCCGGACCGTACTATCACAAATCGTGTATGGCTAAATCAAATAAATAAATGTAGAATTCGGTTGCAATAGGTTGGAAAACAAAAAATTTTCCATACAAAGACTTGTTTTCACATCGGTCGTTTGTATGGCAGCTATATGATGTAGTAATCCGATCCGAATCAAACTTTCACAAATCATGTATAGCGATTTCAAACAAATAAATGTTGAATTCGGTTGCGATAGCTTGGAAAAACAAAAAGTTTTCCATACAAAGACTTGAAATCTGATTGATCGTTTGTATGGCAGCTATATGATATAGTGATCCGATCCGGATCAAACTTTCACAAATCGTGTGTGGTTATTCAAACAAATAAATGTTGAATTCGGTTGCGATAGCTTGTAGAACAAAAAAGTTGTCCATACAAAGACTTGAAATCTGATTGATCGTTTGTATGGCAGCTAGATGATATAGTGGTCCGATCCGGACCGTACTATCACAAATCGTGTATGGCTATATCAAATAAATAAATGTAGAATTCGGTTGCAATAGGTTGGAAAACAAAAAAATTTTCCATACAAAGACTTGTTTTCATATCGGTCGTTTGTATGGCAGCTATATGATGTAGTAATCCGATCCGAATCAAACTTTCACAAATCATGTATAGCGATGTCAAACAAATTAACTTTGAATTCGGTTGCGATAGCTTGTAGAACAAAAAAGTTTTCCATACAAAGACTTGAAATCTGATTGATCGTTTGTATGGCAGCTATATGATATAGTGGTCCGATCCGGACCGTACTATCACAAATCATGTATAGCGATGTCAAACAAATATATGTTGAATTCGGTTGCGATAGCTAGTAGAACAAAAAAGTTTTCCATACAAAGACTTGAAATCTGATTGATCGTTTGTATGGCAGCTATATGATATAGTGAAACGATCCGGACCAAACTTTCACAAATCGTGTATGGCTATTTCGAACAAATTAATGTTGAATTCGGTTGCGATAGCTTGTAGAACAAAAAAGTTTTCCATACAAAGACTTGAAATCTGATTGATCGTTTGTATGGCAGCTATATGATTTAGTGGTCCGATCCGGACCGTACTATCACAAATCGTGTATGGCAATACCAAATAAATAAATGTAGAATTCGGTTGCAATAGGTTGGAAAACAAAAAAATTTTCCATACAAAGACTTGTTTTCATAGCGGTCGTTTGTATGGCAGCTATATGATGTAGTAATCTGATCCGAATCAAACTTTCACAAATCATGTATAGCAATGTCAAACATATAAACCTTGAATTCGGTTGCGATAGGTTATAGAACAAAAAAGTTTTCCATACAAAGACTTGAAATCTGATTGATCGTTTGTATGGCAGCTATATGATATAGTGAAACGATCCGGACCAAACTTTCACAAATCGTGTATGGCTATTTCGAACAAATTAATGTTGAATTCGGTTGCGATAGCTTGTAGAACAAAAAAGTTTTCCATACAAAGACTTGAAATCTGATTGATCGTTTGTATGGCAGCTATATGATATAGTGGTCCGATCCGGACCGTACTATCACAAATCGTGTATGGCTAAATCAAATAAATAAATGTAGAATTCGGTTGCAATAGGTTGGAAAACAAAAAAATTTTCCATACAAAGACTTGTTTTCACATCGGTCGTTTGTATGGCAGCTATATGATGTAGTAATCCGATCCGAATCAAACTTTCACAAATCATGTATAGCGATTTCAAACAAATAAATGTTGAATTCGGTTGCGATAGCTGGGAAAACAAAAAAGTTTTCCATACAAAGACTTGAAATCTGATTGATCGTTTGTATGGCAGCTATATGATATAGTGATCCGATCCGGATCAAACTTTCACAAATCGTGTGTGGTTATTCAAACAAATAAATGTTGAATTCGGTTGCGATAGCTTGTAGAACAAAAAAGTTGTCCATACAAAGACTTGAAATCTGATTGATCGTTTGTATGGCAGCTAGATGATATAGTGGTCCGATCCGGACCGTACTATCACAAATCGTGTATGGCTATATCAAATAAATAAATGTAGAATTCGGTTGCAATAGGTTGGAAAACAAAAAAATTTTCCATACAAAGACTTGTTTTCATATCGGTCGTTTGTATGGCAGCTATATGATGTAGTAATCCGATCCAAATCAAACTTTCACAAATCATGTATAGCGATGTCAAACAAATTAACTTTGAATTCGGTTGCGATAGCTTGTAGAACAAAAAAGTTTTCCATACAAAGACTTGAAATCTGATTGATCGTTTGTATGGCAGCTATATGATATAGTGGTCCGATCCGGACCGTACTATCACAAATCATGTATAGCGATGTCAAACAAATATATGTTGAATTCGGTTGCGATAGCTAGTAGAACAAAAAAGTTTTCCATACAAAGACTTGAAATCTGATTGATCGTTTGTATGGCAGCTATATGATATAGTGAAACGATCCGGACCAAACTTTCACAAATCGTGTATGGCTATTTCGAACAAATTAATGTTGAATTCGGTTGCGATAGCTTGTAGAACAAAAAAGTTTTCCATACAAAGACTTGAAATCTGATTGATCGTTTGTATGGCAGCTATATGATTTAGTGGTCCGATCCGGACCGTACTATCACAAATCGTGTATGGCAATACCAAATAAATAAATGTAGAATTCGGTTGCAATAGGTTGGAAAACAAAAAATTTTCCATACAAAGACTTGTTTTCATAGCGGTCGTTTGTATGGCAGCTATATGATGTAGTAATCTGATCCGAATCAAACTTTCACAAATCATGTATAGCAATGTCAAACAAATTAACTTTGAATTCGGTTGCGATAGCTTGTAGAACAAAAAAGTTTTCCATACAAAGACTTGAAATCTGATTGATCGTTTGTATGGCAGCTATATGATATAGTGGTCCGATCCGGACCGTACTATCACAAATCATGTATAGCGATGTCAAACAAATATATGTTGAATTCGGTTGCGATAGCTAGTAGAACAAAAAAGTTTTCCATACAAAGACTTGAAATCTGATTGATCGTTTGTATGGCAGCTATATGATATAGTGAAACGATCCGGACCAAACTTTCACAAATCGTGTATGGCTATTTCGAACAAATTAATGTTGAATTCGGTTGCGATAGCTTGTAGAACAAAAAAGTTTTCCATACAAAGACTTGAAATCTGATTGATCGTTTGTATGGCAGCTATATGATTTAGTGGTCCGATCCGGACCGTACTATCACAAATCGTGTATGGCAATACCAAATAAATAAATGTAGAATTCGGTTGCAATAGGTTGGAAAACAAAAAAATTTTCCATACAAAGACTTGTTTTCATAGCGGTCGTTTGTATGGCAGCTATATGATGTAGTAATCTGATCCGAATCAAACTTTCACAAATCATGTATAGCAATGTCAAACATATAAACCTTGAATTCGGTTGCGATAGGTTATAGAACAAAAAAGTTTTCCATACAAAGACTTGAAATCTGATTGATCGTTTGTATGGCAGCTATATGATATAGTGAAACGATCCGGACCAAACTTTCACAAATCGTGTATGGCTATTTCGAACAAATTAATGTTGAATTCGGTTGCGATAGCTTGTAGAACAAAAAAGTTTTCCATACAAAGACTTGAAATCTGATTGATCGTTTGTATGGCAGCTATATGATATAGTGGTCCGATCCGGACCGTACTATCACAAATCGTGTATGGCTAAATCAAATAAATAAATGTAGAATTCGGTTGCAATAGGTTGGAAAACAAAAAAATTTTCCATACAAAGACTTGTTTTCACATCGGTCGTTTGTATGGCAGCTATATGATGTAGTAATCCGATCCGAATCAAACTTTCACAAATCATGTATAGCGATTTCAAACAAATAAATGTTGAATTCGGTTGCGATAGCTTGTAGAACAAAAAAGTTGTCCATACAAAGACTTGAAATCTGATTGATCGTTTGTATGGCAGCTAGATGATATAGTGGTCCGATCCGGATCAAACTTTCACAAATCGTGTGTGGTTATTCAAACAAATAAATGTTGAATTCGGTTGCGATAGCTTGTAGAACAAAAAAGTTGTCCATACAAAGACTTGAAATCTGATTGATCGTTTGTATGGCAGCTAGATGATATAGTGGTCCGATCCGGACCGTACTATCACAAATCGTGTATGGCTATATCAAATAAATAAATGTAGAATTCGGTTGCAATAGGTTGGAAAACAAAAAAATTTTCCATACCAAGACTTGTTTTCACATCGGTCGTTTGTATGGCAGCTATATGATGTAGTAATCTGATCCGAATCAAACTTTCACAAATCATGTATAGCAATGTCAAACATATAAACCTTGAATTCGGTTGCGATAGGTTATAGAACAAAAAAGTTTTCCATACAAAGACTTGAAATCTGATTGATCGTTTGTATGGCAGCTATATGATATAGTGAAACGATCCGGACCAAACTTTAACAAATCGTGTATGGCTATTTTGAACAAATAAATGTTGAATTCGGTTGCGATAGCTTGGAAAACAAAAAAGTTTTCCATACAAAGACTTGAAATCTGATTGATCGTTTGTATGGCAGCTATATGATATAGTGATCCGATCCGGATCAAACTTTCACAAATCGTGTGTGGTTATTCAAACAAATAAATGTTGAATTCGGTTGCGATAGCTTGTAGAACAAAAAAGTTGTCCATACAAAGACTTGAAATCTGATTGATCGTTTGTATGGCAGCTAGATGATATAGTGGTCCGATCCGGATCAAACTTTCACAAATCGTGTGTGGTTATTCAAACAAATAAATGTTGAATTCGGTTGCGATAGCTTGTAGAACAAAAAAGTTGTCCATACAAAGACTTAAAAACTGATTGATCGTTTGTATGGCAGCTAGATGATATAGTGGTCCGATCCGGACCGTACTATCACAAATCGTGTATGGCTATATCAAATAAATAAATGTAGAATTCGGTTGCAATAGGTTGGAAAACAAAAAAGTTTTCCATACAAAGACTTGAAATCTGATTGATCGTTTGTATGGCAGCTATATGATATAGTGGTCCGATCCGGACCGTACTATCACAAATCGTGTATGGCAATACCAAATAAATAAATGTAGAATTCGGTTGCAATAGGTTGGAAAACAAAAAAATTTTCCATACAAAGACTTGTTTTCACATCGGTCGTTTGTATGGCAGCTATATGATGTAGTAATCCGATCCAAATCAAACTTTCACAAATCATGTATAGCGATTTCAAACAAATAAATGTTGAATTCGGTTGCGATAGCTTGGAAAACAAAAAAGTTTTCCATACAAAGACTTGAAATCTGATTGATCGTTTGTATGGCAGCTATATGATATAGTGATCCGATCCGGATCAAACTTTCACAAATCGTGTGTGGTTATTCAAACAAATAAATGTTGAATTCGGTTGCGATAGCTTGTAGAACAAAAAAAGTTGTCCATACAAAGACTTGAAATCTGATTGATCGTTTGTATGGCAGCTAGATGATATAGTGGTCCGATCCGGACCGTACTATCACAAATCGTGTATGGCTATATCAAATAAATAAATGTAGAATTCGGTTGCAATAGCTTGGAAAACAAAAAAATTTTCCATACAAAGACTTGTTTTCATATCGGTCGTTTGTATGGCAGCTATATGATGTAGTAATCCGATCCGAATCAAACTTTCACAAATCATGTATAGCGATGTCAAACAAATTAACTTTGAATTCGGTTGCGATAGCTTGTAGAACAAAAAAGTTTTCCATACAAAGACTTGAAATCTGATTGATCGTTTGTATGGCAGCTATATGATATAGTGGTCCGATCCGGACCGTACTATCACAAATCGTGTATAGCGATGTCAAACAAATATATGTTGAATTCGGTTGCGATAGCTTGTAGAACAAAAAAGTTTTCCATACAAAGACTTGAAATCTGATTGATCGTTTGTATGGCAGCTATATGATATAGTGAAACGATCCGGACCAAACTTTCACAAATCGTGTATGGCTATTTCGAACAAATTAATGTTGAATTCGGTTGCGATAGCTTGTAGAACAAAAAAGTTTTCCATACAAAGACTTGAAATCTGATTGATCGTTTGTATGGCAGCTATATGATATAGTGGTCCGATCCGGACCGTACTATCACAAATCGTGTATAGCGATGTCAAACAAATATATGTTGAATTCGGTTGCGATAGCTAGTAGAACAAAAAAGTTTTCCATACAAAGACTTGAAATCTGATTGATCGTTTGTATGGCAGCTAGATGATATAGTAATCCGATCCGGACCGTACTATCACAAATCGTGTATGGCTATATCAAATAAATAAATGTAGAATTCGGTTGCAATAGGTTGGAAAACAAAAAATTTTCCATATAAAGACTTGTTTTCATATCGGTCGTTTGTATGGCAGCTATATGATGTAGTAATCCGATCCGAATCAAACTTTCACAAATCATGTATAGCGATGTCAAACAAATTAACTTTGAATTCGGTTGCGATAGCTTGTAGAACAAAAAAGTTTTCCATACAAAGACTTGAAATCTGATTGATCGTTTGTATGGCAGCTATATGATATAGTGGTCCGATCCGGACCGTACTATCACAAATCGTGTATAGCGATGTCAAACAAATAAATGTTGAATTCGCTTGCGATAGCTAGTAGAACAAAAAAGTTTTCCACACAAAGACTTGAAATCTGATTGATCGTTTGTATGGCAGCTATATGATATAGTGATCCGATCCGGATCAAACTTTCACAAATCGTGTGTGGTTATTCAAACAAATAAATGTTGAATTCGGTTGCGATAGCTTGTAGAACAAAAAAGTTGTCCATACAAAGACTTGAAATCTGATTGATCGTTTGTATGGCAGCTAGATGATATAGTGGTCCGATCCGGATCAAACTTTCACAAATCGTGTGTGGTTATTCAAACAAATAAATGTTGAATTCGGTTGCGATAGCTTGTAGAACAAAAAAGTTGTCCATACAAAGACTTGAAATCTGATTGATCGTTTGTATGGCAGCTAGATGATATAGTGGTCCGATCCGGACCGTACTATCACAAATCGTGTATGGCTATATCAAATAAATAAATGTAGAATTCGGTTGCAATAGGTTGGAAAACAAAAAAATTTTCCATACCAAGACTTGTTTTCACATCGGTCGTTTGTATGGCAGCTATATGATGTAGTAATCTGATCCGAATCAAACTTTCACAAATCATGTATAGCAATGTCAAACATATAAACCTTGAATTCGGTTGCGATAGGTTATAGAACAAAAAAGTTTTCCATACAAAGACTTGAAATCTGATTGATCGTTTGTATGGCAGCTATATGATATAGTGAAACGATCCGGACCAAACTTTAACAAATCGTGTATGGCTATTTTGAACAAATAAATGTTGAATTCGGTTGCGATAGCTTGGAAAACAAAAAAGTTTTCCATACAAAGACTTGAAATCTGATTGATCGTTTGTATGGCAGCTATATGATATAGTGATCCGATCCGGATCAAACTTTCACAAATCGTGTGTGGTTATTCAAACAAATAAATGTTGAATTCGGTTGCGATAGCTTGTAGAACAAAAAAGTTGTCCATACAAAGACTTGAAATCTGATTGATCGTTTGTATGGCAGCTAGATGATATAGTGGTCCGATCCGGATCAAACTTTCACAAATCGTGTGTGGTTATTCAAACAAATAAATGTTGAATTCGGTTGCGATAGCTTGTAGAACAAAAAAGTTGTCCATACAAAGACTTGAAATCTGATTGATCGTTTGTATGGCAGCTAGATGATATAGTGGTCCGATCCGGACCGTACTATCACAAATCGTGTATGGCTATATCAAATAAATAAATGTAGAATTCGGTTGCAATAGGTTGGAAAACAAAAAAATTTTCCATACCAAGACTTGTTTTCACATCGGTCGTTTGTATGGCAGCTATATGATGTAGTAATCTGATCCGAATCAAACTTTCACAAATCATGTATAGCAATGTCAAACATATAAACCTTGAATTCGGTTGCGATAGGTTATAGAACAAAAAAGTTTTCCATACAAAGACTTGAAATCTGATTGATCGTTTGTATGGCAGCTATATGATATAGTGAAACGATCCGGACCAAACTTTAACAAATCGTGTATGGCTATTTTGAACAAATAAATGTTGAATTCGGTTGCGATAGCTTGGAAAACAAAAAAGTTTTCCATACAAAGACTTGAAATCTGATTGATCGTTTGTATGGCAGCTATATGATATAGTGATCCGATCCGGATCAAACTTTCACAAATCGTGTGTGGTTATTCAAACAAATAAATGTTGAATTCGGTTGCGATAGCTTGTAGAACAAAAAAGTTGTCCATACAAAGACTTGAAATCTGATTGATCGTTTGTATGGCAGCTAGATGATATAGTGGTCCGATCCGGATCAAACTTTCACAAATCGTGTGTGGTTATTCAAACAAATAAATGTTGAATTCGGTTGCGATAGCTTGTAGAACAAAAAAGTTGTCCATACAAAGACTTGAAATCTGATTGATCGTTTGTATGGCAGCTAGATGATATAGTGGTCCGATCCGGACCGCACTATCACAAATCGTGTATGGCTATATCAAATAAATAAATGTAGAATTCGGTTGCAATAGGTTGGAAAACAAAAAAATTTTCCATACAAAGACTTGTTTTCATATCGGTCGTTTGTATGGCAGCTATATGATGTAGTAATCCGATCCGAATCAAACTTTCACAAATCATGTATAGCGATGTCATACAAATTAACGTTGAATTCGGTTGCGATAGCTTGGAAAACAAAAAAGTTTTCCATACAAAGACTTGAAATCTGATTGATCGTTTGTATGGCAGCTATATGATATAGTGATCCGATCCGGATCAAACTTTCACAAATCGTGTGTGGTTATTCAAACAAATAAATGTTGAATTCGGTTGCGATAGCTTGTAGAACAAAAAAGTTGTCCATACAAAGACTTGAAATCTGATTGATCGTTTGTATGGCAGCTAGATGATATAGTGGTCCGATCCGGATCAAACTTTCACAAATCGTGTGTGGTTATTCAAACAAATAAATGTTGAATTCGGTTGCGATAGCTTGTAGAACAAAAAAGTTGTTCATACAAAGACTTGAAATCTGATTGATCGTTTGTATGGCAGCTAGATGATATAGTGGTCCGATCCGGACCGTACTATCACAAATCGTGTATGGCTATATCAAATAAATAAATGTAGAATTCGGTTGCAATAGGTTGGAAAACAAAAAATTTTCCATACCAAGACTTGTTTTCACATCGGTCGTTTGTAGGGCAGCTATATGATGTAGTAATCCGATCCGAATCAAACTTTCACAAATCATGTATAGCGATGTCAAACAAATTAACTTTGAATTCGGTTGCGATAGCTTGTAGAACAAAAAAGTTTTCCATACAAAGACTTGAAATCTGATTGATCGTTTGTATGGCAGCTATATGATATAGTGGTGCGATCCGGACCGTACTATCACAAATCGTGTATAGCGATGTCAAACAAATATATGTTGAATTCGGTTGCGATAGCTAGTAGAACAAAAAAGTTTTCCATACAAAGACTTGAAATCTGATTGATCGTTTGTATGGCAGCTATATGATATAGTGAAACGATCCGGACCAAACTTTCACAAATCGTGTATGGCTATTTCGAACAAATTAATGTTGAATTCGGTTGCGATAGCTTGTAGAACAAAAAAGTTTTCCATACAAAGACTTGAAATCTGATTGATCGTTTGTATGGCAGCTATATGATATAGTGGTCCGATCCGGACCGTACTATCACAAATCGTGTATAGCTATGTCAAACAAATATATGTTGAATTCGGTTGCGATAGCTAGTAGAACAAAAAAGTTTTCCATACAAAGACTTGAAATCTGATTGATCGTTTGTATGGCAGCTAGATGATATAGTGGTCCGATCCGGACCGTACTATCACAAATCGTGTATGGCTATATCAAATAAATAAATGTAGAATTCGGTTGCAATAGGTTGGAAAACAAAAAAATTTTCCATACAAAGACTTGTTTTCATATCGGTCGTTTGTATGGCAGCTATATGATGTAGTAATCCGATCCGAATCAAACTTTCACAAATCATGTATAGCGATGTCAAACAAATTAACTTTGAATTCGGTTGCGATAGCTTGTAGAACAAAAAAGTTTTCCATACAAAGACTTGAAATCTGATTGATCGTTTGTATGGCAGCTATATGATATAGTGGTCCGATCCGGACCGTACTATCACAAATCGTGTATAGCGATGTCAAACAAATAAATGTTGAATTCGCTTGCGATAGCTAGTAGAACAAAAAAGTTTTCCACACAAAGACTTGAAATCTGATTGATCGTTTGTATGGCAGCTATATGATATAGTGATCCGATCCGGATCAAACTTTCACAAATCGTGTGTGGTTATTCAAACAAATAAATGTTGAATTCGGTTGCGATAGCTTGTAGAACAAAAAAGTTGTCCATACAAAGACTTGAAATCTGATTGATCGTTTGTATGGCAGCTAGATGATATAGTGGTCCGATCCGGATCAAACTTTCACAAATCGTGTGTGGTTATTCAAACAAATAAATGTTGAATTCGGTTGCGATAGCTTGTAGAACAAAAAAGTTGTCCATACAAAGACTTGAAATCTGATTGATCGTTTGTATGGCAGCTAGATGATATAGTGGTCCGATCCGGACCGTACTATCACAAATCGTGTATGGCTATATCAAATAAATAAATGTAGAATTCGGTTGCAATAGGTTGGAAAACAAAAAAATTTTCCATACCAAGACTTGTTTTCACATCGGTCGTTTGTATGGCAGCTATATGATGTAGTAATCTGATCCGAATCAAACTTTCACAAATCATGTATAGCAATGTCAAACATATAAACCTTGAATTCGGTTGCGATAGGTTATAGAACAAAAAAGTTTTCCATACAAAGACTTGAAATCTGATTGATCGTTTGTATGGCAGCTATATGATATAGTGAAACGATCCGGACCAAACTTTAACAAATCGTGTATGGCTATTTTGAACAAATAAATGTTGAATTCGGTTGCGATAGCTTGGAAAACAAAAAAGTTTTCCATACAAAGACTTGAAATCTGATTGATCGTTTGTATGGCAGCTATATGATATAGTGATCCGATCCGGATCAAACTTTCACAAATCGTGTGTGGTTATTCAAACAAATAAATGTTGAATTCGGTTGCGATAGCTTGTAGAACAAAAAAGTTGTCCATACAAAGACTTGAAATCTGATTGATCGTTTGTATGGCAGCTAGATGATATAGTGGTCCGATCCGGATCAAACTTTCACAAATCGTGTGTGGTTATTCAAACAAATAAATGTTGAATTCGGTTGCGATAGCTTGTAGAACAAAAAAGTTGTCCATACAAAGACTTGAAATCTGATTGATCGTTTGTATGGCAGCTAGATGATATAGTGGTCCGATCCGGACCGTACTATCACAAATCGTGTATGGCTATATCAAATAAATAAATGTAGAATTCGGTTGCAATAGGTTGGAAAACAAAAAAATTTTCCATACCAAGACTTGTTTTCACATCGGTCGTTTGTATGGCAGCTATATGATGTAGTAATCTGATCCGAATCAAACTTTCACAAATCATGTATAGCAATGTCAAACATATAAACCTTGAATTCGGTTGCGATAGGTTATAGAACAAAAAAGTTTTCCATACAAAGACTTAAAATCTGATTGATCGTTTGTATGGCAGCTATATGATATAGTGAAACGATCCGGACCAAACTTTAACAAATCGTGTATGGCTATTTTGAACAAATAAATGTTGAATTCGGTTGCGATAGCTTGGAAAACAAAAAAGTTTTCCATACAAAGACTTGAAATCTGATTGATCGTTTGTATGGCAGCTATATGATATAGTGATCCGATCCGGATCAAACTTTCACAAATCGTGTGTGGTTATTCAAACAAATAAATGTTGAATTCGGTTGCGATAGCTTGTAGAACAAAAAAGTTGTCCATACAAAGACTTGAAATCTGATTGATCGTTTGTATGGCAGCTAGATGATATAGTGGTCCGATCCGGATCAAACTTTCACAAATCGTGTGTGGTTATTCAAACAAATAAATGTTGAATTCGGTTGCGATAGCTTGTAGAACAAAAAAGTTGTCCATACAAAGACTTGAAATCTGATTGATCGTTTGTATGGCAGCTAGATGATATAGTGGTCCGATCCGGACCGTACTATCACAAATCGTGTATGGCTATATCAAATAAATAAATGTAGAATTCGGTTGCAATAGGTTGGAAAACAAAAAAATTTTCCATACCAAGACTTGTTTTCACATCGGTCGTTTGTATGGCAGCTATATGATGTAGTAATCTGATCCGAATCAAACTTTCACAAATCATGTATAGCAATGTCAAACATATAAACCTTGAATTCGGTTGCGATAGGTTATAGAACAAAAAAGTTTTCCATACAAAGACTTGAAATCTGATTGATCGTTTGTATGGCAGCTATATGATATAGTGAAACGATCCGGACCAAACTTTAACAAATCGTGTATGGCTATTTTGAACAAACAAATGTTGAATTCGGTTGCGATAGCTTGTAGAACAAAAAAGTTGTCCATACAAAGACTTGAAATCTGATTGATCGTTTGTATGGCAGCTAGATGATATAGTGGTCCGATCCGGACCGTACTATCACAAATCGTGTATGGCTACATTAAATAAATAAATGTAGAATTCGGTTGCAATAGGTTGGAAAACAAAAAAATTTTCCATACAAAGACTTGTTTTCATAGCGGTCGTTTGTATGGCAGCTATATGATGTAGTAATCTGATCCGAATCAAACTTTCACAAATCATGTATAGCAATGTCAAACATATAAACCTTGAATTCGGTTGCGATAGGTTATAGAACAAAAAAGTTTTCCATACAAAGACTTGTTTTCATATCGGTCGTTTGTATGGCAGCTATATGATGTAGTAATCCGATCCGAATCAAACTTTCACAAATCATGTATAGCGATCTCAAACAAATAAATGTTGAATTCGGTTGCGATAGCTTGGAAAACAAAAAAGTTTTCCATACAAAGACTTGAAATCTGATTGATCGTTTGTATGGCAGCTATATGATATAGTGATCCGATCCGGATCAAACTTTCACAAATCGTGTGTGGTTATTCAAACAAATAAATGTTGAATTCGGTTGCGATAGCTTGTAGAACAAAAAAGTTGTCCATACAAAGACTTGAAATCTGATTGATCGTTTGTATGGCAGCTAGATGATATAGTGGTCCGATCCGGACCGTACTATCACAAATCGTGTATGGCTATATCAAATAAATAAATGTAGAATTCGGTTGCAATAGGTTGGAAAACAAAAAAATTTTCCCTACAAAGACTTGTTTTCATATCGGTCATTTGTATGGCAGCTATATGATGTAGTAATCCGATCCGAATCAAACTTTCACAAATCATGTATAGCGATGTCAAACAAATTAACTTTGAATTCGGTTGCGATAGCTTGTAGAACAAAAAAGTTTTCCATACAAAGACTTGAAATCTGATTGATCGTTTGTATGGCAGCTATATGATATAGTGGTCCGATCCGGACCGTACTATCACAAATCGTGTATAGCGATGTCAAACAAATATATGTTGAATTCGGTTGCGATAGCTAGTAGAACAAAAAAGTTTTCCATACAAAGACTTGAAATCTGATTGATCGTTTGTATGGCAGCTATATGATATAGAGCTCCGATCCGAATCAATCTTTCACAAATCATGTATAGCGATGTCAAACAAATAAATGTTGAATTCGATTGCGATAGCTAGTAGAACAAAAAAGTTTTCCATACAAAGACTTGAAATCTGATTGATCGTTTGTATGGCAGCTATATGATATAGTGGTCAGATCCGGACCGTACTATCACAAATCGTGTATGGCAATACCAAATAAATAAATGTAGAATTCGGTTGCAATAGGTTGGAAAACAAAAAAATTTTCCATACAAAGACTTGTTTTCATAGCGGTCGTTTGTATGGCAGCTATATGATGTAGTAATCTGATCCAAATCAAACTTTCACAAATCATGTATAGCAATGTCAAACATATAAACCTTGAATTCGGTTGCGATAGGTTATAGAACAAAAAAGTTTTCCATACAAAGACTTGAAATCTGATTGATCGTTTGTATGGCAGCTATATGATATAGTGAAACGATCCGGACCAAACTTTCACAAATCGTGTATGGCTATTTCGAACAAATTAATGTTGAATTCGGTTGCGATAGCTTGTAGAACAAAAAAGTTTTCCATACAAAGACTTGAAATCTGATTGATCGTTTGTATGGCAGCTATATGATTTAGTGGTCCGATCCGGACCGTACTATCACAAATCGTGTATGGCAATACCAAATAAATAAATGTAGAATTCGGTTGCAATAGGTTGGAAAACAAAAAAATTTTCCATACAAAGACTTGTTTTCATAGCGGTCGTTTGTATGGCAGCTATATGATGTAGTAATCTGATCCGAATCAAACTTTCACAAATCATGTATAGCAATGTCAAACATATAAACCTTGAATTCGGTTGCGATAGGTTATAGAACAAAAAAGTTTTCCATACAAAGACTTGAAATCTGATTGATCGTTTGTATGGCAGCTATATGATATAGTGAAACGATCCGGACCAAACTTTCACAAATCGTGTATGGCTATTTCGAACAAATAAATGTTGAATTCGGTTGCGATAGCTTGTAGAACAAAAAAGTTTTCCATACAAAGACTTGAAATCTGATTGATCGTTTGTATGGCAGCTATATGATATAGTGGTCCGATCCGGACCGTACTATTACAAATCGTGTATGGCTAAATCAAATAAATAAATGTAGAATTCGGTTGCAATAGGTTGGAAAACAAAAAAATTTTCCATACAAAGACTTGTTTTCACATCGGTCGTTTGTATGGCAGCTATATGATGTAGTAATCCGATCCGAATCAAACTTTCACAAATCATGTATAGCGATCTCAAACAAATAAATGTTGAATTCGGTTGCGATAGCTTGGAAAACAAAAAGTTTTCCATACAAAGACTTGAAATCTGATTGATCGTTTGTATGGCAGCTATATGATATAGTGATCCGATCCGGATCAAACTTTCACAAATCGTGTGTGGTTATTCAAACAAATAAATGTTGAATTCGGTTGCGATAGCTTGTAGAACAAAAAAGTTGTCCATACAAAGACTTGAAATCTGATTGATCGTTTGTATGGCAGCTAGATGATATAGTGGTCCGATCCGGACCGTACTATCACAAATCGTGTATGGCTATATCAAATAAATAAATGTAGAATTCGGTTGCAATAGGTTGGAAAACAAAAAAATTTTCCATACAAAGACTTGTTTTCATATCGGTCGTTTGTATGGCAGCTATATGATGTAGTAATCCGATCCGAATCAAACTTTCACAAATCATGTATAGCGATCTCAAACAAATAAATGTTGAATTCGGTTGCGATAGCTTGTAGAACAAAAAAGTTTTCCATACAAAGACTTGAAATCTGATTGATCGTTTGTATGGCAGCTATATGATATAGTGATCCGATCCGGATCAAACTTTCACAAATCGTGTGTGGTTATTCAAACAAATAAATGTTGAATTCGGTTGCGATAGCTTGTAGAACAAAAAAGTTGTCCATACAAAGACTTGAAATCTGATTGATCGTTTGTATGGCAGCTAGATGATATAGTGGTCCGATCCGGACCGTACTATCACAAATCGTGTATGGCTATATCAAATAAATAAATGTAGAATTCGGTTGCAATAGGTTGGAAAACAAAAAAATTTTCCATACAAAGACTTGTTTTCATATCGGTCATTTGTATGGCAGCTATATGATGTAGTAATCCGATCCGAATCAAACTTTCACAAATCATGTATAGCGATGTCAAACAAATTAACTTTGAATTCGGTTGCGATAGCTTGTAGAACAAAAAAGTTTTCCATACAAAGACTTGAAATCTGATTGATCGTTTGTATGGCAGCTATATGATATAGTGGTCCGATCCGGACCGTACTATCACAAATCGTGTATAGCGATGTCAAACAAATATATGTTGAATTCGGTTGCGATAGCTAGTAGAACAAAAAAGTTTTCCATACAAAGACTTGAAATCTGATTGATCGTTTGTATGGCAGCTATATGATATAGAGCTCCGATCCGAATCAATCTTTCACAAATCATGTATAGCGATGTCAAACAAATAAATGTTGAATTCGATTGCGATAGCTAGTAGAACAAAAAAGTTTTCCATACAAAGACTTGAAATCTGATTGATCGTTTGTATGGCAGCTATATGATATAGTGGTCCGATCCGGACCGTACTATCACAAATCGTGTATGGCAATACCAAATAAATAAATGTAGAATTCGGTTGCAATAGGTTGGAAAACAAAAAAAATTTTCCATACAAAGACTTGTTTTCATAGCGGTCGTTTGTATGGCAGCTATATGATGTAGTAATCTGATCCGAATCAAACTTTCACAAATCATGTATAGCAATGTCAAACATATAAACCTTGAATTCGGTTGCGATAGGTTATAGAACAAAAAAGTTTTCCATACAAAGACTTGAAATCTGATTGATCGTTTGTATGGCAGCTATATGATATAGTGAAACGATCCGGACCAAACTTTCACAAATCGTGTATGGCTATTTCGAACAAATTAATGTTGAATTCGGTTGCGATAGCTTGTAGAACAAAAAGTTTTCCATACAAAGACTTGAAATCTGATTGATCGTTTGTATGGCAGCTATATGATATAGTGGTCCGATCCGGACCGTACTATTACAAATCGTGTATGGCTAAATCAAATAAATAAATGTAGAATTCGGTTGCAATAGGTTGGAAAACAAAAAAATTTTCCATACAAAGACTTGTTTTCACATCGGTCGTTTGTATGGCAGCTATATGATGTAGTAATCCGATCCGAATCAAACTTTCACAAATCATGTATAGCGATCTCAAACAAATAAATGTTGAATTCGGTTGCGATAGCTTGGAAAACAAAAAAGTTTTCCATACAAAGACTTGAAATCTGATTGATCGTTTGTATGGCAGCTATATGATATAGTGATCCGATCCGGATCAAACTTTCACAAATCGTGTGTGGTTATTCAAACAAATAAATGTTGAATTCGGTTGCGATAGCTTGTAGAACAAAAAAGTTGTCCATACAAAGACTTGAAATCTGATTGATCGTTTGTATGGCAGCTAGATGATATAGTGGTCCGATCCGGACCGTACTATCACAAATCGTGTATGGCTATATCAAATAAATAAATGTAGAATTCGGTTGCAATAGGTTGGAAAACAAAAAAATTTTCCATACAAAGACTTGTTTTCATATCGGTCGTTTGTATGGCAGCTATATGATGTAGTAATCCGATCCGAATCAAACTTTCACAAATCATGTATAGCGATGTCAAACAAATTAACTTTGAATTCGGTTGCGATAGCTTGTAGAACAAAAAAGTTTTCCATACAAAGACTTGAAATCTGATTGATCGTTTGTATGGCAGCTATATGATATAGTGGTCCGATCCGGACCGTACTATCACAAATCGTGTATGGCAATACCAAATAAATAAATGTAGAATTCGGTTGCAATAGCTAGTAGAACAAAAAAGTTTTCCATACAAAGACTTGAAATCTGATTGATCGTTTGTATGGCAGCTATAGGATATAGTGATCCGATCCGGATCAAACTTTCACAAATCGTGTGTGGTTATTCAAACAAATAAATGTTGAATTCGGTTGCGATAGCTTGTAGAACAAAAAAGTTGTCCATACAAAGACTTGAAATCTGATTGATCGTTTGTATGGCAGCTAGATGATATAGTGGTCCGATCCGGACCGTACTATCACAAATCGTGTATGGCTATATCAAATAAATAAATGTAGAATTCGGTTGCAATAGGTTGGAAAACAAAAAAATTTTCCATACAAAAACTTGTTTTCATATCGGTCATTTGTATGGCAGCTATATGATGTAGTAATCCGATCCGAATCAAACTTTCACAAATCATGTATAGCGATGTCAAACAAATTAACTTTGAATTCGGTTGCGATAGCTTGTAGAACAAAAAAGTTTTCCATACAAAGACTTGAAATCTGATTGATCGTTTGTATGGCAGCTATATGATATAGAGCTCCGATCCGAATCAATCTTTCACAAATCATGTATAGCGATGTCAAACAAATAAATGTTGAATTCGATTGCGATAGCTTGTAGAACAAAAAAGTTTTCCATACAAAGACTTGAAATCTGATTGATCGTTTGTATGGCAGCTATATGATATAGTGGTCCGATCCGGACCGTACTATCACAAATCGTGTATGGCAATACCAAATAAATAAATGTAGAATTCGGTTGCAATAGGTTGGAAAACAAAAAAATTTTCCATACAAAGACTTGTTTTCATAGCGGTCGTTTGTATGGCAGCTATATGATGTAGTAATCTGATCCGAATCAAACTTTCACAAATCATGTATAGCAATGTCAAACATATAAACCTTGAATTCGGTTGCGATAGGTTATAGAACAAAAAAGTTTTCCATACAAAGACTTGAAATCTGATTGATCGTTTGTATGGCAGCTATATGATATAGTGAAACGATCCGGACCAAACTTTCACAAATCGTGTATGGCTATTTCGAACAAATTAATGTTGAATTCGGTTGCGATAGCTTGTAGAACAAAAAAGTTTTCCATACAAAGACTTGAAATCTGATTGATCGTTTGTATGGCAGCTATATGATTTAGTGGTCCGATCCGGACCGTACTATCACAAATCGTGTATGGCAATACCAAATAAATAAATGTAGAATTCGGTTGCAATAGGTTGGAAAACAAAAAAATTTTCCATACAAAGACTTGTTTCCATAGCGGTCGTTTGTATGGCAGCTATATGATGTAGTAATCTGATCCGAATCAAACTTTTACAAATCATGTATAGCAATGTCAAACATATAAACCTTGAATTCGGTTGCGATAGGTTATAGAACAAAAAAGTTTTCCATACAAAGACTTGAAATCTGATTGATCGTTTGTATGGCAGCTATATGATATAGTGAAACGATCCGGACCAAACTTTCACAAATCGTGTATGGCTATTTCGAACAAATTATTGTTGAATTCGGTTGCGATAGCTTGTAGAACAAAAAAGTTTTCCATACAAAGACTTGAAATCTGATTGATCGTTTGTATGGCAGCTATATGATATAGTGGTCCGATCCGGACCGTACTATTACAAATCGTGTATGGCTAAATCAAATAAATACATGTAGAATTCGGTTGCAATAGGTTGGAAAACAAAAAAATTTTCCATACAAAGACTTGTTTTCACATCGGTCGTTTGTATGGCAGCTATATGATGTAGTAATCCGATCCGAATCAAACTTTCACAAATCATGTATAGCGATCTCAAACAAATAAACCTTGAATTCGGTTGCGATAGGTTATAGAACAAAAAAGTTTTCCATACAAAGACTTGAAATCTGATTGATCGTTTGTATGGCAGCTATATGATATAGTGATCCGATCCGGATCAAACTTTCACAAATCGTGTGTGGTTATTCAAACAAATAAATGTTGAATTCGGTTGCGATAGCTTGTAGAACAAAAAAGTTGTCCATACAAAGACTTGAAATCTGATTGATCGTTTGTATGGCAGCTAGATGATATAGTGGTCCGATCCGGACCGTACTATCACAAATCGTGTGTGGTTATTCAAACAAATAAATGTTGAATTCGGTTGCGATAGCTTGTAGAACAAAAAAGTTGTCCATACAAAGACTTGAAATCTGATTGATCGTTTGTATGGCAGCTATATGATATAGTGAAACGATCCGGACCAAACTTTCACAAATCGTGTATGGCTATTTCGAACAAATTAATGTTGAATTCGGTTGCGATAGCTTGTAGAACAAAAAAGTTTTCCATACAAAGACTTGAAATCTGATTGATCGTTTGTATGGCAGCTATATGATTTAGTGGTCCGATCCGGACCGTACTATCACAAATCGTGTATGGCAATACCAAATAAATAAATGTAGAATTCGGTTGCAATAGGTTGGAAAACAAAAAAATTTTCCATACAAAGACTTGTTTTCACATCGGTCGTTTATATGGCAGCTATATGATGTAGTAATCTGATCCGAATCAAACTTTCACAAATCATGTATAGCAGTGTCAAACATATAAACCTTGAATTCGGTTGCGATAGGTTATAGAACAAAAAAGTTTTCCATACAAAGACTTGAAATCTGATTAATCGTTTGTATGGCAGTTATATGATATAGTGAAACGATCCGCACCAAACTTTAACAAATCGTGTATGGCTATTTCGAACAAATAAATGTTGAATTCGGTTGCGATAGCTTGGAAAACAAAAAAGTTTTCCATACAAAGACTTGAAATCTGATTGATCGTTTGTATGGCAGCTATATGATATAGTGATCCGATCCGGATCAAACTTTCACAAATCGTGTGTGGTTATTCAAACAAATAAATGTTGAATTCGGTTGCGATAGCTTGTAGAACAAAAAAGTTTTCCATCCAAAGACTTGAAATCTGATTGATCGTTTGTATGGCAGCTAGATGATATAGTGGTCCGATCCGGATCAAACTTTCACAAATCGTGTGTGGTTATTCAAACAAATAAATGTTGAATTCGGTTGCGATAGCTTGTAGAACAAAAAAGTTGTCCATACAAAGACTTGAAATCTGATTGATCGTTTGTATGGCAGCTAGATGATATAGTGGTCCGATCCGGACCGTACTATCACAAATCGTGTATGGCTATATCAAATAAATAAATGTAGAATTCGGTTGCAATAGGTTGGAAAACAAAAAAATTTTCCATACAAAGACTTGTTTTCATATCGGTCGTTTGTATGGCAGCTATATGATGTAGTAATCCGATCCGAATCAAACTTTCACAAATCATGTATAGCGATGTCATACAAATTAACGTTGAATTCGGTTGCGATAGCTTGTAGAACAAAAAAGTTTTCCATACAAAGACTTGAAATCTGATTGATCGTTTGTATGGCAGCTATATGATATAGTGGTCCGATCCGGACCGTACTATCACAAATCGTGTACGGCTACATTAAATAAATAAATGTAGAATTCGGTTGCAATAGGTTGGAAAACAAAAAAATTTTCCATACAAAGACTTGTTTTCATATCGGTCGTTTGTATGGCAGCTATATGATGTAGTAATCCGATCCGAATCAAACTTTCACAAATCATGTATAGCGATGTCAAACAAATAAATGTTGAATTCGGTTGCGATAGCTAGTAGAACAAAAAAGTTTTCCATACAAAGACTTGAAATCTGATTGATCGTTTGTATGGCAGCTATATGATATTGTGGTCCGATCCGAATCAAACTTTCACAAATCGTGTATGGGTATGTCTAACAAATTAATGTAGAATTCGGTTGCAATAGGTTGGAAAACAAAAAAATTTTCCATACAAAGACTTGTTTTCGAATCGGTCGTTTGTATGACGGACAGACGGACATGGCTATATCGACTCGGCTGTTGATGCTGATCACGAATATATATACTTTGTGGGGTCGGAGATGCTTCCCTTAATGCGTTACACTTTTCTAGACAAAATTATAATACCCTTTTTCAAGGGTATAAAAAGTTTTCCATACAAAGACTTGAAATCTGATTGATCGTTTGTATGGCAGCTATATGATTTAGTGGTCCGATCCGGACCGTACTATCACAAATCGTGTATGGCAATACCAAATAAATAAATGTAGAATTCGGTTGCAATAGGTTGGAAAACAAAAAAATTTTCCATACAAAGACTTGTTTTCATAGCGGTCGTTTGTATGGCAGCTATATGATGTAGTAATCTGATCCGAATTAAACTTTCACAAATCATGTATAGCAATGTCAAACATATAAACCTTGAATTCGGTTGCGATAGGTTATAGAACAAAAAAGTTTTCCATACAAAGACTTGAAATCTGATTGATCGTTTGTATGGCAGCTATATGATATAGTGAAACGATCCGGACCAAACTTTCACAAATCGTGTATGGCTATTTCGAACAAATTAATGTTGAATTCGGTTGCGATAGCTTGTAGAACAAAAAAGTTTTCCATACAAAGACTTGAAATCTGATTGATCGTTTGTATGGCAGCTATATGATATAGTGATCCGATCCGGACCAACCTTTCACAAATCGTGTATGGCTAAATCAAATAAATAAATGTAGAATTCGGTTGCAATAGGTTGGAAAACAAAAAAATTTTCCATACAAAGACTTGTTTTCATAGCGGTCGTTTGTATGGCAGCTATATGATGTAGTAATCTGATCCGAATCAAACTTTCACAAATCATGTATAGCAATGTCAAACATATAAACCTTGAATTCGGTTGCGATAGGTTATAGAACAAAAAAGTTTTCCATACAAAGACTTGAAATCTGATTGATCGTTTGTATGGCAGCTATATGATATTGTGGTCCGATCCGAATCAAACTTTTACAAATCGTGTATGGCTATGTCTAACAAATTAATGTAGAATTCGGTTGCAATAGGTTGGAAAACAAAAAAATTTTCCATACAAAGACTTGTTTTCAAATCGGTCGTTTGTATGACGGACAGACGGACATGGCTATATCGACTCGGCTGTTGATGCTGATCAAGAATATATATACTTTGTGGGGTCGGAGATGCTTCCCTTAATGCGTTACACTTTTCTAGACAAAATTATAATACCCTTTTTCAAGGGTATAAAAAGTTTTCCATACAAAGACTTGAAATCTGATTGATCGTTTGTATGGCAGCTATATGATTTAGAGGTCCGATCCGGACCGTACTATCACAAATCGTGTATGGCAATACCAAATAAAGAAATGTAGAATTCGGTTGCAATAGGTTGGAAAACAAAAAAATTTTCCATACAAAGACTTGTTTTCACATCGGTCGTTTGTATGGCAGCTATATGATGTAGTAATCCGATCCGAATCAAACTTTCACAAATTATGTATAGCGATCTCAAACAAATAAATGTTGAATTCGGTTGCGATAGCTTGGAAAACAAAAAAGTTTTCCATACAAAGACTTGAAATCTGATTGATCGTTTGTATGGCAGCTATATGATATTGTGGTCCGATCCGAATCAAACTTTCACAAATCGTGTACGGCTATTTCAAACAAATAAATGTTGAATTCGGTTGCGATAGCTTGTAGAACAAAAAAGTTTTCCATACAAAGACTTGAAATCTGATTGATCGTTTGTATGGCAGCTATATGATATAGTGGTCCGATCCGGACCGTACTATCACAAATCGTGTATGGCTAAATCAAATAAATAAATGTAGAATTCGGTTGCAATAGGTTGGAAAACAAAAAAATTTTCCATACAAAGACTTGTTTTCATATCGGTCGTTTGTATGGCAGCTATATGATGTAGTAATCCGATCCGAATCAAACTTTCACAAATCATGTATAGCGATGTCATACAAATTAACGTCGAATTCGGTTGCGATAGCTTGTAGAACAAAAAAGTTTTCCATACAAAGACTTGAAATCTGATTGATCGTTTGTATGGCAGCTATATGATATAGTGGTCCGATCCGGACCGTACTATCACAAATCGTGTATGGCTACATTAAATAAATAAATGTAGAATTCGGTTGCAATAGGTTGGAAAACAAAAAAATTTTCCATACAAAGACTTGTTTTCATATCGGTCGTTTGTATGGCAGCTATATGATGTAGTAATCCGATCCGAATCAAACTTTCACAAATCATGTATAGCGATGTCAAACAAATAAATGTTGAATTCGGTTGCGATAGCTAGTAGAACAAAAAAGTTTTCCATACAAAGACTTGAAATCTGATTGATCGTTTGTATGGCAGCTATATGATATTGTGGTCCGATCCGAATCAAACTTTCACAAATCGTGTATGGCTATGTCTAACAAATTAATGTAGAATTCGGTTGCAATAGGTTGGAAAACAAAAAAATTTTCCATACAAAGACTTGTTTTCGAATCGGTCGTTTGTATGACGGACAGACGGACATGGCTATATCGACTCGGCTGTTGATGCTGATCAAGAATATATATACTTTGTGGGGTCGGAGATGCTTCCCTTAATGCGTTACACTTTTCTAGACAAAATTATAATACCCTTTTTCAAGGGTATAAAAAGTTTTCCATACAAAGACTTGAAATCTGATTGATCGTTTGTATGGCAGCTATATGATTTAGTGGTCCGATCCGGACCGTACTATCACAAATCGTGTATGGCAATACCAAATAAATAAATGTAGAATTCGGTTGCAATAGGTTGGAAAACAAAAAAATTTTCCATACAAAGACTTGTTTTCATATCGTTCGTTTGTATGGCAGCTATATGATGTAGTAATCCGATCCGAATCAAACTTTCACAAATCATGTATA
The DNA here is from genome assembly GCA_035047645.1 of Drosophila merina. Classification (NCBI taxonomy): domain Eukaryota; kingdom Metazoa; phylum Arthropoda; class Insecta; order Diptera; family Drosophilidae; genus Drosophila; species Drosophila merina. Next base: position 541,896 of record JAWNPH010000032.1, read on the forward strand.
GCGATGTCAAACAAATAAATGTTGAATTCGGTTGCGATAGCTAGTAGAACAAAAAAGTTTTCCATACAAAGACTTGAAATCTGATTGATCGTTTGTATGGCAGCTATATGATATTGTGGTCCGATCCGAATCAAACTTTCACAAATCGTGTATGGCTATGTCTAACAAATTAATGTAGAATTCGGTTGCAATAGGTTGGAAAACAAAAAAATTTTCCATACAAAGACTTGTTTTCGAATCGGTCGTTTGTATGACGGACAGACGGACATGGCTATATCGACTCGGCTGTTGATGCTGATCAAGAATATATATACTTTGTGGGGTCGGAGATGCTTCCCTTAATGCGTTACACTTTTCTAGACAAAATTATAATACCCTTTTTCAAGGGTATAAAAAGTTTTCCATACAAAGACTTGAAATCTGATTGATCGTTTGTATGGCAGCTATATGATTTAGTGGTCCGATCCGGACCGTACTATCACAAATCGTGTATGGCAATACCAAATAAATAAATGTAGAATTCGGTTGCAATAGGTTGGAAAACAAAAAAATTTTCCATACAAAGACTTGTTTTCATAGCGGTCGTTTGTATGGCAGCTATATGATGTAGTAATCTGATCCGAATCAAACTTTCACAAATCATGTAATAGCAATGTCAAACATATAAACCTTGAATTCGGTTGCGATAGGTTATAGAACAAAAAAGTTTTCCATACAAAGACTTGAAATCTGATTGATCGTTTGTATGGCAGCTATATGATATAGTGAAACGATCCGGACCAAACTTTCACAAATCGTGTATGGCTATTTCGAACAAATTAATGTTGAATTCGGTTGCGATAGCTTGTAGAACAAAAAAGTTTTCCATACAAAGACTTGAAATCTGATTGATCGTTTGTATGGCAGCTATATGATATAGTGATCCGATCCGGATCAAACTTTCACAAATCGTGTGTGGTTATTCAAACAAATAAATGTTGAATTCGGTTGCGATAGCTTGTAGAACAAAAAAGTTTTCCATACAAAGACTTGAAATCTGATTGATCGTTTGTATGGCAGCTATATGATATAGTGAAACGATCCGGACCAAACTTTCACAAATCGTGTATGGCTATTTCGAACAAATTAATGTTGAATTCGGTTGCGATAGCTTGTAGAACAAAAAAGTTTTCCATACAAAGACTTGAAATCTGATTGATCGTTTGTATGGCAGCTATATGATATAGTGATCCGATCCGGACCAACCTTTCACAAATCGTGTATGGCTAAATCAAATAAATAAATGTAGAATTCGGTTGCAATAGGTTGGAAAACAAAAAAATTTTCCATACAAAGACTTGTTTTCATAGCGGTCGTTTGTATGGCAGCTATATGATGTAGTAATCTGATCCGAATCAAACTTTCACAAATCATGTATAGCAATGTCAAACATATAAACCTTGAATTCGGTTGCGATAGGTTATAGAACAAAAAAGTTTTCCATACAAAGACTTGAAATCTGATTGATCGTTTGTATTGCAGCTATATGATATTGTGGTCCGATCCGAATCAAACTTTCACACATCGTGTATGGCTATGTCTAACAAATTAATGTAGAATTCGGTTGCAATAGGTTGGAAAACAAAAAAATTGTTTTCAAATCGGTCGTTTGTATGACGGACAGACGGACATGGCTATATCGACTCGGCTATTGATGCTGATCAAGAATATATATACTTTGTGGGGTCGGAGATGCTTCCCTTAATGCGTTACACTTTTCTAGACAAAATTATAATACCCTTTTTCAAGGGTATAAAAAGTTTTCCATACAAAGACTTGAAATCTGATTGATCGTTTGTATGGCAGCTATATGATTTAGTGGTCCGATCCGGACCGTACTATCACAAATCGTGTATGGCAATACCAAATAAATAAATGTAGAATTCGGTTGCGATAGCTTGTAGAACAAAAAAGTTTTCCATACAAAGACTTGAAATCTGATTGATCGTTTGTATGGCAGCTATATGATATAGTGGTCCGATCCGGACCGTACTATCACAAATCGTGTATGGCTAAATCAAATAAATAAATGTAGAATTCGGTTGCAATAGGTTGGAAAACAAAAAAATTTTCCATACAAAGACTTGTTTTCATATCGGTCGTTTGTATGGCAGCTATATGATGTAGTAATCCGATCCGAATCAAACTTTCACAAATCATGTATAGCGATGTCATACAAATTAACGTCGAATTCGGTTGCGATAGCTTGTAGAACAAAAAAGTTTTCCATACAAAGACTTGAAATCTGATTGATCGTTTGTATGGCAGCTATATGATATAGTGGTCCGATCCGGACCGTACTATCACAAATCGTGTATGGCTACATTAAATAAATAAATGTAGAATTCGGTTGCAATAGGTTGGAAAACAAAAAAATTTTCCGTACAAAGACTTGTTTTCATATCGGTCGTTTGTATGGCAGCTATATGATGTAGTAATCCGATCCGAATCAAACTTTCACAAATCATGTATAGCGATGTCAAACAAATAAATGTTGAATTCGGTTGCGATAGCTAGTAGAACAAAAAAGTTTTCCATACAAAGACTTGAAATCTGATTGATCGTTTGTATGGCAGCTATATGATATTGTGGTCCGATCCGAATCAAACTTTCACAAATCGTGTATGGCTATGTCTAACAAATTAATGTAGAATTCGGTTGCAATAGGTTGGAAAACAAAAAAATTTTCCATACAAAGACTTGTTTTCGAATCGGTCGTTTGTATGACGGACAGACGGACATGGCTATATCGACTCGGCTGTTGATGCTGATCAAGAATATATATACTTTGTGGGGTCGGAGATGCTTCCCTTAATGCGTTACACTTTTCTAGACAAAATTATAATACCCTTTTTCAAGGGTATAAAAAGTTTTCCATACAAAGACTTGAAATCTGATTGATCGTTTGTATGGCAGCTATATGATTTAGTGGTCCGATCCGGACCGTACTATCACAAATCGTGTATGGCAATACCAAATAAATAAATGTAGAATTCGGTTGCAATAGGTTGGAAAACAAAAAAATTTTCCATACAAAGACTTGTTTTCATAGCGGTCGTTTGTATGGCAGCTATATGATGTAGTAATCTGATCCGAATCAAACTTTCACAAATCATGTAATAGCAATGTCAAACATATAAACCTTGAATTCGGTTGCGATAGGTTATAGAACAAAAAAGTTTTCCATACAAAGACTTGAAATCTGATTGATCGTTTGTATGGCAGCTATATGATATAGTGAAACGATCCGGACCAAACTTTCACAAATCGTGTATGGCTATTTCGAACAAATTAATGTTGAATTCGGTTGCGATAGCTTGTAGAACAAAAAAGTTTTCCATACAAAGACTTGAAATCTGATTGATCGTTTGTATGGCAGCTATATGATATAGTGATCCGATCCGGATCAAACTTTCACAAATCGTGTGTGGTTATTCAAACAAATAAATGTTGAATTCGGTTGCGATAGCTTGTAGAACAAAAAAGTTTTCCATACAAAGACTTGAAATCTGATTGATCGTTTGTATGGCAGCTATATGATATAGTGAAACGATCCGGACCAAACTTTCACAAATCGTGTATGGCTATTTCGAACAAATTAATGTTGAATTCGGTTGCGATAGCTTGTAGAACAAAAAAGTTTTCCATACAAAGACTTGAAATCTGATTGATCGTTTGTATGGCAGCTATATGATATAGTGATCCGATCCGAACCAACCTTTCACAAATCGTGTATGGCTAAATCAAATAAATAAATGTAGAATTCGGTTGCAATAGGTTGGAAAACAAAAAAATTTTCCATACAAAGACTTGTTTTCATAGCGGTCGTTTGTATGGCAGCTATATGATGTAGTAATCTGATCCGAATCAAACTTTCACAAATCATGTATAGCAATGTCAAACATATAAACCTTGAATTCGGTTGCGATAGGTTATAGAACAAAAAAGTTTTCCATACAAAGACTTGAAATCTGATTGATCGTTTGTATGGCAGCTATATGATATTGTGGTCCGATCCGAATCAAACTTTCACACATCGTGTATGGCTATGTCTAACAAATTAATGTAGAATTCGGTTGCAATAGGTTGGAAAACAAAAAAATTGTTTTCAAATCGGTCGTTTGTATGACGGACAGACGGACATGGCTATATCGACTCGGCTATTGATGCTGATCAAGAATATATATACTTTGTGGGGTCGGAGATGCTTCCCTTAATGCGTTACACTTTTCTAGACAAAATTATAATACCCTTTTTCAAGGGTATAAAAAGTTTTCCATACAAAGACTTGAAATCTGATTGATCGTTTGTATGGCAGCTATATGATTTAGTGGTCCGATCCGGACCGTACTATCACAAATCGTGTATGGCAATACCAAATAAATAAATGTAGAATTCGGTTGCAATAGGTTGGAAAACAAAAAAATTTTCCATACAAAGACTTGTTTTCACATCGGTCGTTTGTATGGCAGCTATATGATGTAGTAATCCGATCCGAATCAAACTTTCACAAATTATGTATAGCGATCTCAAACAAATAAATGTTGAATTCGGTTGCGATAGCTTGGAAAACAAAAAAGTTTTCCATACAAAGACTTGAAATCTGATTGATCGTTTGTATGGCAGCTATATGATATTGTGGTCCGATCCGAATCAAACTTTCACAAATCGTGTACGGCTATTTCAAACAAATAAATGTTGAATTCGGTTGCGATAGCTTGTAGAACAAAAAAGTTTTCCATACAAAGACTTGAAATCTGATTGATCGTTTGTATGGCAGCTATATGATATAGTGGTCCGATCCGGACCGTACTATCATAAATCGTGTATGGCTAAATCAAATAAATAAATGTAGAATTCGGTTGCAATAGGTTGGAAAACAAAAAAATTTTCCGTACCAAGACTTGTTTTCACATCGGTCGTTTGTATGGCAGCTATATCATGCAGTAATCCGATCCGAATCAAACTTTCACAAATCATGTATAGCGATGTCAAACAAATAAATGTTGAATTCGGTTGCGATAGCTAGTAGAACAAAAAAGTTTTCCATACAAAGACTTGAAATCTGATTGATCGTTTGTATGGCAGCTATATGATATTGTGGTCCGATCCGAATCAAACTTTCACAAATCGTGTATGGCTATGTCTAACAAATTAATGTAGAATTCGGTTGCAATAGGTTGGAAAACAAAAAAATTTTCCATACAAAGACTTGTTTTCGAATCGGTCGTTTGTATGACGGACAGACGGACATGGCTATATCGACTCGGCTGTTGATGCTGATCAAGAATATATATACTTTGTGGGGTCGGAGATGCTTCCCTTAATGCGTTACACTTTTCTAGACAAAATTATAATACCCTTTTTCAAGGGTATAAAAAGTTTTCCATACAAAGACTTGAAATCTGATTGATCGTTTGTATGGCAGCTATATGATTTAGTGGTCCGATCCGGACCGTACTATCACAAATCGTGTATGGCAATACCAAATAAATAAATGTAGAATTCGGTTGCGATAGCTTGTAGAACAAAAAAAGTTTTCCATACAAAGACTTGAAATCTGATTGATCGTTTGTATGGCAGCTATATGATATAGTGGTCCGATCCGGACCGTACTATCACAAATCGTGTATGGCTAAATCAAATAAATAAATGTAGAATTCGGTTGCAATAGGTTGGAAAACAAAAAAATTTTCCATACAAAGACTTGTTTTCATATCGGTCGTTTGTATGGCAGCTATATGATGTAGTAATCCGATCCGAATCAAACTTTCACAAATCATGTATAGCGATGTCATACAAATTAACGTCGAATTCGGTTGCGATAGCTTGTAGAACAAAAAAGTTTTCCATACAAATACTTGAAATCTGATTGATCGTTTGTATGGCAGCTATATGATATAGTGGTCCGATCCGGACCGTACTATCACAAATCGTGTATGGCTACATTAAATAAATAAATGTAGAATTCGGTTGCAATAGGTTGGAAAACAAAAAAATTTTCCGTACAAAGACTTGTTTTCATATCGGTCGTTTGTATGGCAGCTATATGATGTAGTAATCCGATCCGAATCAAACTTTCACAAATCATGTATAGCGATGTCAAACAAATAAATGTTGAATTCGGTTGCGATAGCTAGTAGAACAAAAAAGTTTTCCATACAAAGACTTGAAATCTGATTGATCGTTTGTATGGCAGCTATATGATATTGTGGTCCGATCCGAATCAAACTTTCACAAATCGTGTATGGCTATGTCTAACAAATTAATGTAGAATTCGGTTGCAATAGGTTGGAAAACAAAAAAATTTTCCATACAAAGACTTGTTTTCGAATCGGTCGTTTGTATGACGGACAGACGGACATGGCTATATCGACTCGGCTGTTGATGCTGATCAAGAATATATATACTTTGTGGGGTCGGAGATGCTTCCCTTAATGCGTTACACTTTTCTAGACAAAATTATAATACCCTTTTTCAAGGGTATAAAAAGTTTTCCATACAAAGACTTGAAATCTGATTGATCGTTTGTATGGCAGCTATATGATTTAGTGGTCCGATCCGGACCGTACTATCACAAATCGTGTATGGCAATACCAAATAAATAAATGTAGAATTCGGTTGCAATAGGTTGGAAAACAAAAAAATTTTCCATACAAAGACTTGTTTTCATAGCGGTCGTTTGTATGGCAGCTATATGATGTAGTAATCTGATCCGAATCAAACTTTCACAAATCATGTAATAGCAATGTCAAACATATAAACCTTGAATTCGGTTGCGATAGGTTATAGAACAAAAAAGTTTTCCATACAAAGACTTGAAATCTGATTGATCGTTTGTATGGCAGCTATATGATATAGTGAAACGATCCGGACCAAACTTTCACAAATCGTGTATGGCTATTTCGAACAAATTAATGTTGAATTCGGTTGCGATAGCTTGTAGAACAAAAAAGTTTTCCATACAAAGACTTGAAATCTGATTGATCGTTTGTATGGCAGCTATATGATATAGTGATCCGATCCGGATCAAACTTTCACAAATCGTGTGTGGTTATTCAAACAAATAAATGTTGAATTCGGTTGCGATAGCTTGTAGAACAAAAAAGTTTTCCATACAAAGACTTGAAATCTGATTGATCGTTTGTATGGCAGCTATATGATATAGTGAAACGATCCGGACCAAACTTTCACAAATCGTGTATGGCTATTTCGAACAAATTAATGTTGAATTCGGTTGCGATAGCTTGTAGAACAAAAAAGTTTTCCATACAAAGACTTGAAATCTGATTGATCGTTTGTATGGCAGCTATATGATATAGTGATCCGATCCGGACCAACCTTTCACAAATCGTGTATGGCTAAATCAAATAAATAAATGTAGAATTCGGTTGCAATAGGTTGGAAAACAAAAAAATTTTCCATACAAAGACTTGTTTTCATAGCGGTCGTTTGTATGGCAGCTATATGATGTAGTAATCTGATCCGAATCAAACTTTCACAAATCATGTATAGCAATGTCAAACATATAAACCTTGAATTCGGTTGCGATAGGTTATAGAACAAAAAAGTTTTCCATACAAAGACTTGAAATCTGATTGATCGTTTGTATGGCAGCTATATGATATTGTGGTCCGATCCGAATCAAACTTTCACACATCGTGTATGGCTATGTCTAACAAATTAATGTAGAATTCGGTTGCAATAGGTTGGAAAACAAAAAAATTGTTTTCAAATCGGTCGTTTGTATGACGGACAGACGGACATGGCTATATCGACTCGGCTATTGATGCTGATCAAGAATATATATACTTTGTGGGGTCGGAGATGCTTCCTTAATGCGTTACACTTTTCTAGACAAAATTATAATACCCTTTTTCAAGGGTATAAAAAGTTTTCCATACAAAGACTTGAAATCTGATTGATCGTTTGTATGGCAGCTATATGATTTAGTGGTCCGATCCGGACCGTACTATCACAAATCGTGTATGGCAATACCAAATAAATAAATGTAGAATTCGGTTGCAATAGGTTGGAAAACAAAAAAATTTTCCGTACCAAGACTTGTTTTCACATCGGTCGTTTGTATGGCAGCTATATCATGCAGTAAACCGATCCGAATCAAACTTTCACAAATCATGTATAGCGATGTCAAACAAATAAATGTTGAATTCGGTTGCGATAGCTAGTAGAACAAAAAAGTTTTCCATACAAAGACTTGAAATCTGATTGATCGTTTGTATGGCAGCTATATGATATTGTGGTCCGATCCGAATCAAACTTTCACAAATCGTGTATGGCTATGTCTAACAAATTAATGTAGAATTCGGTTGCAATAGGTTGGAAAACAAAAAATTTTCCATACAAAGACTTGTTTTCGAATCGGTCGTTTGTATGACGGACAGACGGACATGGCTATATCGACTCGGCTGTTGATGCTGATCAAGAATATATATACTTTGTGGGGTCGGAGATGCTTCCCTTAATGCGTTACACTTTTCTAGACAAAATTATAATACCCTTTTTCAAGGGTATAAAAAGTTTTCCATACAAAGACTTGAAATCTGATTGATCGTTTGTATGGCAGCTATATGATTTAGTGGTCCGATCCGGACCGTACTATCACAAATCGTGTATGGCAATACCAAATAAATAAATGTAGAATTCGGTTGCGATAGCTTGTAGAACAAAAAAGTTTTCCATACAAAGACTTGAAATCTGATTGATCGTTTGTATGGCAGCTATATGATATAGTGGTCCGATCCGGACCGTACTATCACAAATCGTGTATGGCTAAATCAAATAAATAAATGTAGAATTCGGTTGCAATAGGTTGGAAAACAAAAAAATTTTCCATACAAAGACTTGTTTTCATATCGGTCGTTTGTATGGCAGCTATATGATGTAGTAATCCGATCCGAATCAAACTTTCACAAATCATGTATAGCGATGTCATACAAATTAACGTCGAATTCGGTTGCGATAGCTTGTAGAACAAAAAAGTTTTCCATACAAATACTTGAAATCTGATTGATCGTTTGTATGGCAGCTATATGATATAGTGGTCCGATCCGGACCGTACTATCACAAATCGTGTATGGCTACATTAAATAAATAAATGTAGAATTCGGTTGCAATAGGTTGGAAAACAAAAAAATTTTCCGTACAAAGACTTGTTTTCATATCGGTCGTTTGTATGGCAGCTATATGATGTAGTAATCCGATCCGAATCAAACTTTCACAAATCATGTATAGCGATGTCAAACAAATAAATGTTGAATTCGGTTGCGATAGCTAGTAGAACAAAAAAGTTTTCCATACAAAGACTTGAAATCTGATTGATCGTTTGTATGGCAGCTATATGATATTGTGGTCCGATCCGAATCAAACTTTCACAAATCGTGTATGGCTATGTCTAACAAATTAATGTAGAATTCGGTTGCAATAGGTTGGAAAACAAAAAAATTTTCCATACAAAGACTTGTTTTCGAATCGGTCGTTTGTATGACGGACAGACGGACATGGCTATATCGACTCGGCTGTTGATGCTGATCAAGAATATATATACTTTGTGGGGTCGGAGATGCTTCCCTTAATGCGTTACACTTTTCTAGACAAAATTATAATACCCTTTTTCAAGGGTATAAAAAGTTTTCCATACAAAGACTTGAAATCTGATTGATCGTTTGTATGGCAGCTATATGATTTAGTGGTCCGATCCGGACCGTACTATCACAAATCGTGTATGGCAATACCAAATAAATAAATGTAGAATTCGGTTGCAATAGGTTGGAAAACAAAAAAATTTTCCATACAAAGACTTGTTTTCATAGCGGTCGTTTGTATGGCAGCTATATGATGTAGTAATCTGATCCGAATCAAACTTTCACAAATCATGTAATAGCAATGTCAAACATATAAACCTTGAATTCGGTTGCGATAGGTTATAGAACAAAAAAGTTTTCCATACAAAGACTTGAAATCTGATTGATCGTTTGTATGGCAGCTATATGATATAGTGAAACGATCCGGACCAAACTTTCACAAATCGTGTATGGCTATTTCGAACAAATTAATGTTGAATTCGGTTGCGATAGCTTGTAGAACAAAAAAAGTTTTCCATACAAAGACTTGAAATCTGATTGATCGTTTGTATGGCAGCTATATGATATAGTGATCCGATCCGGATCAAACTTTCACAAATCGTGTGTGGTTATTCAAACAAATAAATGTTGAATTCGGTTGCGATAGCTTGTAGAACAAAAAAGTTTTCCATACAAAGACTTGAAATCTGATTGATCGTTTGTATGGCAGCTATATGATATAGTGAAACGATCCGGACCAAACTTTCACAAATCGTGTATGGCTATTTCGAACAAATTAATGTTGAATTCGGTTGCGATAGCTTGTAGAACAAAAAAGTTTTCCATACAAAGACTTGAAATCTGATTGATCGTTTGTATGGCAGCTATATGATATAGTGATCCGATCCGGACCAACCTTTCACAAATCGTGTATGGCTAAATCAAATAAATAAATGTAGAATTCGGTTGCAATAGGTTGGAAAACAAAAAAATTTTCCATACAAAGACTTGTTTTCATAGCGGTCGTTTGTATGGCAGCTATATGATGTAGTAATCTGATCCGAATCAAACTTTCACAAATCATGTATAGCAATGTCAAACATATAAACCTTGAATTCGGTTGCGATAGGTTATAGAACAAAAAAGTTTTCCATACAAAGACTTGAAATCTGATTGATCGTTTGTATGGCAGCTATATGATATTGTGGTCCGATCCGAATCAAACTTTCACACATCGTGTATGGCTATGTCTAACAAATTAATGTAGAATTCGGTTGCAATAGGTTGGAAAACAAAAAAATTGTTTTCAAATCGGTCGTTTGTATGACGGACAGACGGACATGGCTATATCGACTCGGCTATTGATGCTGATCAAGAATATATATACTTTGTGGGGTCGGAGATGCTTCCTTAATGCGTTACACTTTTCTAGACAAAATTATAATACCCTTTTTCAAGGGTATAAAAAGTTTTCCATACAAAGACTTGAAATCTGATTGATCGTTTGTATGGCAGCTATATGATTTAGTGGTCCGATCCGGACCGTACTATCACAAATCGTGTATGGCAATACCAAATAAATAAATGTAGAATTCGGTTGCAATAGGTTGGAAAACAAAAAAATTTTCCGTACCAAGACTTGTTTTCACATCGGTCGTTTGTATGGCAGCTATATCATGCAGTAATCCGATCCGAATCAAACTTTCACAAATCATGTATAGCGATGTCAAACAAATAAATGTTGAATTCGGTTGCGATAGCTAGTAGAACAAAAAAGTTTTCCATACAAAGACTTGAAATCTGATTGATCGTTTGTATGGCAGCTATATGATATTGTGGTCCGATCCGAATCAAACTTTCACAAATCGTGTATGGCTATGTCTAACAAATTAATGTAGAATTCGGTTGCAATAGGTTGGAAAACAAAAAAATTTTCCATACAAAGACTTGTTTTCGAATCGGTCGTTTGTATGACGGACAGACGGACATGGCTATATCGACTCGGCTGTTGATGCTGATCAAGAATATATATACTTTGTGGGGTCGGAGATGCTTCCCTTAATGCGTTACACTTTTCTAGACAAAATTATAATACCCTTTTTCAAGGGTATAAAAAGTTTTCCATACAAAGACTTGAAATCTGATTGATCGTTTGTATGGCAGCTATATGATTTAGTGGTCCGATCCGGACCGTACTATCACAAATCGTGTATGGCAATACCAAATAAATAAATGTAGAATTCGGTTGCGATAGCTTGTAGAACAAAAAAGTTTTCCATACAAAGACTTGAAATCTGATTGATCGTTTGTATGGCAGCTATATGATATAGTGGTCCGATCCGGACCGTACTATCACAAATCGTGTATGGCTAAATCAAATAAATAAATGTAGAATTCGGTTGCAATAGGTTGGAAAACAAAAAATTTTCCATACAAAGACTTGTTTTCATATCGGTCGTTTGTATGGCAGCTATATGATGTAGTAATCCGATCCGAATCAAACTTTCACAAATCATGTATAGCGATGTCATACAAATTAACGTCGAATTCGGTTGCGATAGCTTGTAGAACAAAAAAGTTTTCCATACAAATACTTGAAATCTGATTGATCGTTTGTATGGCAGCTATATGATATAGTGGTCCGATCCGGACCGTACTATCACAAATCGTGTATGGCTACATTAAATAAATAAATGTAGAATTCGGTTGCAATAGGTTGGAAAACAAAAAAATTTTCCGTACAAAGACTTGTTTTCATATCGGTCGTTTGTATGGCAGCTATATGATGTAGTAATCCGATCCGAATCAAACTTTCACAAATCATGTATAGCGATGTCAAACAAATAAATGTTGAATTCGGTTGCGATAGCTAGTAGAACAAAAAAGTTTTCCATACAAAGACTTGAAATCTGATTGATCGTTTGTATGGCAGCTATATGATATTGTGGTCCGATCCGAATCAAACTTTCACAAATCGTGTATGGCTATGTCTAACAAATTAATGTAGAATTCGGTTGCAATAGGTTGGAAAACAAAAAAATTTTCCATACAAAGACTTGTTTTCGAATCGGTCGTTTGTATGACGGACAGACGGACATGGCTATATCGACTCGGCTGTTGATGCTGATCAAGAATATATATACTTTGTGGGGTCGGAGATGCTTCCCTTAATGCGTTACACTTTTCTAGACAAAATTATAATACCCTTTTTCAAGGGTATAAAAAGTTTTCCATACAAAGACTTGAAATCTGATTGATCGTTTGTATGGCAGCTATATGATTTAGTGGTCCGATCCGGACCGTACTATCACAAATCGTGTATGGCAATACCAAATAAATAAATGTAGAATTCGGTTGCAATAGGTTGGAAAACAAAAAAATTTTCCATACAAAGACTTGTTTTCATAGCGGTCGTTTGTATGGCAGCTATATGATGTAGTAATCTGATCCGAATCAAACTTTCACAAATCATGTAATAGCAATGTCAAACATATAAACCTTGAATTCGGTTGCGATAGGTTATAGAACAAAAAAGTTTTCCATACAAAGACTTGAAATCTGATTGATCGTTTGTATGGCAGCTATATGATATAGTGAAACGATCCGGACCAAACTTTCACAAATCGTGTATGGCTATTTCGAACAAATTAATGTTGAATTCGGTTGCGATAGCTTGTAGAACAAAAAAGTTTTCCATACAAAGACTTGAAATCTGATTGATCGTTTGTATGGCAGCTATATGATATAGTGATCCGATCCGGATCAAACTTTCACAAATCGTGTGTGGTTATTCAAACAAATAAATGTTGAATTCGGTTGCGATAGCTTGTAGAACAAAAAAGTTTTCCATACAAAGACTTGAAATCTGATTGATCGTTTGTATGGCAGCTATATGATATAGTGAAACGATCCGGACCAAACTTTCACAAATCGTGTATGGCTATTTCGAACAAATTAATGTTGAATTCGGTTGCGATAGCTTGTAGAACAAAAAAGTTTTCCATACAAAGACTTGAAATCTGATTGATCGTTTGTATGGCAGCTATATGATATAGTGATCCGATCCGGACCAACCTTTCACAAATCGTGTATGGCTAAATCAAATAAATAAATGTAGAATTCGGTTGCAATAGGTTGGAAAACAAAAAAATTTTCCATACAAAGACTTGTTTTCATAGCGGTCGTTTGTATGGCAGCTATATGATGTAGTAATCTGATCCGAATCAAACTTTCACAAATCATGTATAGCAATGTCAAACATATAAACCTTGAATTCGGTTGCGATAGGTTATAGAACAAAAAAGTTTTCCATACAAAGACTTGAAATCTGATTGATCGTTTGTATGGCAGCTATATGATATTGTGGTCCGATCCGAATCAAACTTTCACACATCGTGTATGGCTATGTCTAACAAATTAATGTAGAATTCGGTTGCAATAGGTTGGAAAACAAAAAAATTGTTTTCAAATCGGTCGTTTGTATGACGGACAGACGGACATGGCTATATCGACTCGGCTATTGATGCTGATCAAGAATATATATACTTTGTGGGGTCGGAGATGCTTCCTTAATGCGTTACACTTTTCTAGACAAAATTATAATACCCTTTTTCAAGGGTATAAAAAGTTTTCCATACAAAGACTTGAAATCTGATTGATCGTTTGTATGGCAGCTATATGATTTAGTGGTCCGATCCGGACCGTACTATCACAAATCGTGTATGGCAATACCAAATAAATAAATGTAGAATTCGGTTGCAATAGGTTGGAAAACAAAAAAATTTTCCATACAAAGACTTGTTTTCACATCGGTCGTTTGTATGGCAGCTATATGATGTAGTAATCCGATCCGAATCAAACTTTCACAAATTATGTATAGCGATCTCAAACAAATAAATGTTGAATTCGGTTGCGATAGCTTGGAAAACAAAAAAGTTTTCCATACAAAGACTTGAAATCTGATTGATCGTTTGTATGGCAGCTATATGATATTGTGGTCCGATCCGAATCAAACTTTCACAAATCGTGTACGGCTATTTCAAACAAATAAATGTTGAATTCGGTTGCGATAGCTTGTAGAACAAAAAAGTTTTCCATACAAAGACTTGAAATCTGATTGATCGTTTGTATGGCAGCTATATGATATAGTGGTCCGATCCGGACCGTACTATCACAAATCGTGTATGGCTAAATCAAATAAATAAATGTAGAATTCGGTTGCAATAGGTTGGAAAACAAAAAAATTTTCCGTACCAAGACTTGTTTTCACATCGGTCGTTTGTATGGCAGCTATATCATGCAGTAATCCGATCCGAATCAAACTTTCACAAATCATGTATAGCGATGTCAAACAAATTAACGTTGAATTCGGTTGCGATAGCTTGTAGAACAAAAAAGTTTTCCATACAAAGACTTGAAATCTGATTGATCGTTTGTATGGCAGCTATATGATGTAGTGGTCCGATCCGGACCGTACTATCACAAATCGTGTATGGCTACATAAAATAAATAAATGTAGAATTCGGTTGCAATAGGTTGGAAAACAAAAAAATTTTCCATACAAAGACTTGTTTTCATATCGGTCGTTTGTATGGCAGCTATATGATGTAGTAATCCGATCCGAATCAAACTTTCACAAATCATGTATAGCGATGTCATACAAATTAACGTCGAATTCGGTTGCGATAGCTTGTAGAACAAAAAAGTTTTCCATACAAAGACTTGAAATCTGATTGATCGTTTGTATGGCAGCTATATGATATAGTGGTCCGATCCGGACCGTACTATCACAAATCGTGTATGGCTACATTAAATAAATAAATGTAGAATTCGGTTGCAATAGGTTGGAAAACAAAAAATTTTCCATACAAAGACTTGTTTTCATATCGGTCGTTTGTATGGCAGCTATATGATGTAGTAATCCGATCCGAATCAAACTTTCACAAATCATGTATAGCGATGTCAAACAAATAAATGTTGAATTCGGTTGCGATAGCTAGTAGAACAAAAAAGTTTTCCATACAAAGACTTGAAATCTGATTGATCGTTTGTATGGCAGCTATATGATATTGTGGTCCGATCCGAATCAAACTTTCACAAATCGTGTATGGCTATGTCTAACAAATTAATGTAGAATTCGGTTGCAATAGGTTGGAAAACAAAAAAATTTTCCATACAAAGACTTGTTTTCGAATCGGTCGTTTGTATGACGGACAGACGGACATGGCTATATCGACTCGGCTGTTGATGCTGATCAAGAATATATATACTTTGTGGGGTCGGAGATGCTTCCCTTAATGCGTTACACTTTTCTAGACAAAATTATAATACCCTTTTTCAAGGGTATAAAAAGTTTTCCATACAAAGACTTGAAATCTGATTGATCGTTTGTATGGCAGCTATATGATTTAGTGGTCCGATCCGGACCGTACTATCACAAATCGTGTATGGCAATACCAAATAAATAAATGTAGAATTCGGTTGCAATAGGTTGGAAAACAAAAAAATTTTCCATACAAAGACTTGTTTTCATAGCGGTCGTTTGTATGGCAGCTATATGATGTAGTAATCTGATCCGAATCAAACTTTCACAAATCATGTAATAGCAATGTCAAACATATAAACCTTGAATTCGGTTGCGATAGGTTATAGAACAAAAAAGTTTTCCATACAAAGACTTGAAATCTGATTGATCGTTTGTATGGCAGCTATATGATATAGTGAAACGATCCGGACCAAACTTTCACAAATCGTGTATGGCTATTTCGAACAAATTAATGTTGAATTCGGTTGCGATAGCTTGTAGAACAAAAAAGTTTTCCATACAAAGACTTGAAATCTGATTGATCGTTTGTATGGCAGCTATATGATATAGTGATCCGATCCGGACCAACCTTTCACAAATCGTGTATGGCTAAATCAAATAAATAAATGTAGAATTCGGTTGCAATAGGTTGGAAAACAAAAAAATTTTCCATACAAAGACTTGTTTTCATAGCGGTCGTTTGTATGGCAGCTATATGATGTAGTAATCTGATCCGAATCAAACTTTCACACATCGTGTATGGCTATGTCTCACAAATTAATGTAGAATTCGGTTGCAATAGGTTGGAAAACAAAAAAATTGTTTTCAAATCGGTCGTTTGTATGACGGACAGACGGACATGGCTATATCGACTCGGCTATTGATGCTGATCAAGAATATATATACTTTGTGGGGTCGGAGATGCTTCCCTTAATGCGTTACACTTTTCTAGACAAAATTATAATACCCTTTTTCAAGGGTATAAAAAGTTTTCCATACAAAGACTTGAAATCTGATTGATCGTTTGTATGGCAGCTATATGATGTAGTGGTCCGATCCGGACCGTACTATCACAAATCGTGTATGGCTAAATCAAATAAATAAATGTAGAATTCGGTTGCAATAGGTTGGAAAACAAAAAAATTTTCCATACAAAGACTTGTTTTCACATCGGTCGTTTGTATGGCAGCTATATGATGTAGTAATCCGATCCGAATCAAACTTTCACAAATCATGTATAGCGATGTCAAACAAATAAATGTTGAATTCGGTTGCGATAGCTTGGAAAACAAAAAGTTTTCCATACAAAGACTTGAAATCTGATTGATCGTTTGTATGGCAGCTATATGATATTGTGGTCCGATCCGAATCAAACTTTCACAAATCGTGTAATAGCAATGTCAAACATATAAACCTTGAATTCGGTTGCGATAGGTTATAGAACAAAAAAGTTTTCCATACAAAGACTTGAAATCTGATTGATCGTTTGTATGGCAGCTATATGATATAGTGGTCCGATCCGGACCGTACTATCACAAATCGTGTATGGCTAAATCAAATAAATAAATGTAGAATTCGGTTGCAATAGGTTGGAAAACAAAAAAATTTTCCGTACCAAGACTTGTTTTCACATCGGTCGTTTGTATGGCAGCTATATCATGCAGTAATCCGATCCGAATCAAACTTTCACAAATCATGTATAGCGATGTCAAACAAATTAACGTTGAATTCGGTTGCGATAGCTTGTAGAACAAAAAAGTTTTCCATACAAAGACTTGAAATCTGATTGATCGTTTGTATGGCAGCTATATGATGTAGTGGTCCGATCCGGACCGTACTATCACAAATCGTGTATGGCTATATTAAATAAATAAATGTAGAATTCGGTTGCAATAGGTTGGAAAACAAAAAAATTTTCCATACAAAGACTTGTTTTCATATCGGTCGTTTGTATGGCAGCTATATGATGTAGTAATCCGATCCGAATCAAACTTTCACAAATCATGTATAGCGATGTCAAACAATTTAACGTTAAATTCGGTTGCGATAGCTTGTAGAACAAAAAAGTTTTCTATACAAAGACTTGCAATCTGATTGATCGTTTGTATGGCAGCTATATGATATAGAGCTCCGATCCGAATCAATCTTTCACAAATCATGTATAGCGATGTCAAACAAATAAATGTTGTATTCGGTTGCGATAGCTAGTAGAACAAAAAAGTTTTCCATACAAAGACTTGAAATCTGATTGATCGTTTGTATGGCAGCTATATGATATTGTGGTCCGATCCGAATCAAACTTTCACAAATCGTGTATGGCTATGTCTAACAAATTAATGTAGAATTCGGTTGCAATAGGTTGGAAAACAAAAAAATTGTTTTCAAATCGGTCGTTTGTATGACGGACAGACGGACATGGCTATATCGACTCGGCTATTGATGCTGATCAAGAATATATATACTTTGTGGGGTCGGAGATGCTTCCCTTAATGCGTTACACTTTTCTAGACAAAATTATAATACCCTTTTTCAAGGGTATAAAAAGTTTTCCATACAAAGACTTGAAATCTGATTGATCGTTTGTATGGCAGCTATATGATTTAGTGGTCCGATCCGGACCGTACTATCACAAATCGTGTATGGCAATACCAAATAAATAAATGTAGAATTCGGTTGCAATAGGTTGGAAAACAAAAAAATTTTCCATACAAAGACTTGTTTTCACATCGGTCGTTTGTATGGCAGCTATATGATGTAGTAATCCGATCCGAATCAAACTTTCACAAATCATGTATAGCGATGTCAAACAAATTAACGTTGAATTCGGTTGCGATAGCTTGTAGAACAAAAAAGTTTTCCATACAAAGACTTGAAATCTGATTGATCGTTTGTATGGCAGCTATATGATGTAGTGGTCCGATCCGGACCGTACTATCACAAATCGTGTATGGCTATATTAAATAAATAAATGTAGAATTCGGTTGCAATAGGTTGGAAAACAAAAAAATTTTCCATACAAAGACTTGTTTTCATATCGGTCGTTTGTATGGCAGCTATATGATGTAGTAATCCGATCCGAATCAAACTTTCACAAATCATGTATAGCGATGTCAAACAATTTAACGTTAAATTCGGTTGCGATAGCTTGTAGAACAAAAAAGTTTTCTATACAAAGACTTGCAATCTGATTGATCGTTTGTATGGCAGCTATATGATATAGAGCTCCGATCCGAATCAATCTTTCACAAATCATGTATAGCGATGTCAAACAAATAAATGTTGTATTCGGTTGCGATAGCTAGTAGAACAAAAAAGTTTTCCATACAAAGACTTGAAATCTGATTGATCGTTTGTATGGCAGCTATATGATATTGTGGTCCGATCCGAATCAAACTTTCACAAATCGTGTATGGCTATGTCTAACAAATTAATGTAGAATTCGGTTGCAATAGGTTGGAAAACAAAAAAATTTTCCATACAAAGACTTGATTTCATAGCGGTCGTTTGTATGGCAGCTATATGATGTATTAATCCGATCCAAATCAAACTTTCACAAATCATGTACAGCTATGACAAACAAATAAACCTTGAATTCGGTTGCGATAGGTTATAGAACAAAAAAAGTTTTCCATACAAAGACTTGAAATCTGATTGACCGTTTGTATGGCAGCTATATGATATAGTGATCCGATCCGGACCAACCTTTCACAAATCGTGTATGGCTAAATCATATAAATAAATGTAGAATTCGGTTGCAATAGGTTGGAAAACAAAAAAATTTTCCATACAAAGACTTGTTTTCATAGCGGTCGTTTGTATGGCAGCTATATGATGTAGTAATCTGATCCGAATCAAACTTTCACAAATCATGTATAGCAATGTCAAACATATAAACCTTGAATTCGGTTGCGATAGGTTATAGAACAAAAAAGTTTTCCATACAAAGACTTGAAATCTGATTGATCGTTTGTATGGCAGCTATATGATATAGTGATCCGATCCGGATCAAACTTTCACAAATCGTGTGTGGTTATTCAAACAAATAAATGTTAAATTCGGTTGCGATAGCTTGTAGAACAAAAAAGTTGTCCATACAAAGACTTGAAATCTGATTGATCGTTTGTATGGCAGCTATATGATATAGTGGTCCGATCCGGACCGTACTATCACAAATCGTGTATGGCTAAATCAAATAAATAAATGTAGAATTCGGTTGCAATAGGTTGGAAAACAAAAAAATTTTCCATACAAAGACTTGTTTTCACATCGGTCGTTTGTATGGCAGCTATATGATGTAGTAATCCGATCCGAATCAAACTTTCACAAATCATGTATAGCGATCTCAAACAAATAAATGTTGAATTCGGTTGCGATAGCTTGGAAAACAAAAAAGTTTTCCATACAAAGACTTGAAACCTGATTGATCGTTTGTATGGCAGCTATATGATATAGTGATCCGATCCGGATCAAACTTTCACAAATCGTGTGTGGTTATTCAAACAAATAAATGTTGAATTCGGTTGCGAGAGCTTGTAGAACAAAAAAGTTGTCCATACAAAGACTTGAAATCTGATTGATCGTTTGTATGGCAGCTAGATGATATAGTGGTCCGATCCGGACCGCACAATCACAAATCGTGTATGGCTATATCAAATAAATAAATGTAGAATTCGGTTGCAATAGGTTGGAAAACAAAAAAATTTTCCATACAAAGACTTGTTTTCATATCGGTCGTTTGTATGGCAGCTGCCATATATCATCATATAGCTTATGATGTAGTAATCCGATCCGAATCAAACTTTCACAAATCATGTATAGCGATGTCAAACAAATTAACGTTGAATTCGGTTGCGATAGCTTGTAGAACAAAAAAGTTTTCCATACAAAGACTTGAAATCTGATTGATCGTTTGTATGGCAGCTATATGATATAGTGGTCCGATCCGGACCTTACTATCACAAATCGTGTATGGCTACATTAAATAAATAAATGTAGAATTCGGTTGCAATAGGTTGGAAAACAAAAAAATTTTCCATACAAAGACTTGTTTTCACATCGGTCGTTTGTATGGCAGCTATATGATGTAGTAATCCGATCCGAATCAAACTTTCACAAATCATGTATAGCGTCGTCAAACAAATTAACGTTGAATTCGGTTGCGATAGCTTGTAGAACAAAAAAGTTTTCCATACAAAGACTTGAAATCTGATTGATCGTTTGTATGGCAGCTATATGATATAGTGGTCCGATCCGGACCTTACTATCACAAATCGTGTATGGCTACATTAAATAAATAAATGTAGAATTCGGTTGCAATAGGTTGGAAAACAAAAAAAATTTTCCATACAAAGACTTGTTTTCACATCGGTCGTTTGTATGGCAGCTATATGATGTAGTAATCCGATCCGAATCAAACTTTCACAAATCATGTATAGCGATGTCAAACAATTTAACGGTGAATTCGGTTGCGATAGCTTGTAGAACAAAAAGTTTTCCATACAAAGACTTGAAATCTGATTGATCGTTTGTATGGCAGCTATATGATATAGAGCTCCGATCCGAATCAATCTTTCACAAATCATGTATAGCGATGTCAAACAAATAAATGTTGAATTCGGTTGCGATAGCTAGTAGAACAAAAAAGTTTTCCATACAAAGACTTGAAATCTGATTGATCGTTTGTATGGCAGCTATATGATATTGTGGTCCGATCCGAATCAAACTTTCACAAATCGTATGGCTATGTCTAACAAATTAATGTAGAATTCGGTTGCAATAGGTTGGAAAACAAAAAAAATTTTCCATACAAAGACTTGTTTTCAAATCGGTCGTTTGTATGACGGACAGACGGACATGGCTATATCGACTCGGCTGTTGATGCTGATCAAGAATATATATACTTTGTGGGGTCGGAGATGCTTCCCTTAATGCGTTACACTTTTCTAGACAAAATTATAATACCCTTTTTCAAGGGTATAAAAAGTTTTCCATACAAAGACTTGAAATCTGATTGATCGTTTGTATGGCAGCTATATGATTTAGTGGTCCGATCCGGACCGTACTATCACAAATCGTGTATGGCAATACCAAATAAATAAATGTAGAATTCGGTTGCAATAGGTTGGAAAACAAAAAAATTTTCCATACAAAGACTTGTTTTCATAGCGGTCGTTTGTATGGCAGCTATATGATGTAGTAATCTGATCCGAATCAAACTTTCACAAATCATGTATAGCAATGTCAAACATATAAACCTTGAATTCGGTTGCGATAGGTTATAGAACAAAAAAGTTTTCCATACAAAGACTTGAAATCTGATTGATCGTTTGTATGGCAGCTATATGATATAGTGATCCGATCCGGATCAAACTTTCACAAATCGTGTGTGGTTATTCAAACAAATAAATGTTGAATTCGGTTGCGATAGCTTGTAGAACAAAAAAGTTGTCCATACAAAGACTTGAAATCTGATTGATCGTTTGTATAACAGCTAGATGATATAGTGGTCCGATCCGGACCGTACTATCACAAATCGTGTATGACTATATCAAATAAATAAATGTAGAATTCGGTTGCAATAGGTTGGAAAACAAAAAAATTTTCCATACAAAGACTTGTTTTCATATTGGTCGTTTGTATGGCAGCTATATGATGTAGTAATCCGATCCGAATCAAACTTTCACAAATCATGTATAGCGATGTCAAACAAATTAACATTGAATTCGGTTGCGATAGCTTGTAGAACAAAAAAGTTTTCCATACAAAGACTTGAAATCTGATTGATCGTTTGTATGGCAGCTATATGATATAGAGCTCCGATCCGAATCAATCTTTCACAAATCATGTATAGCGATGTCAAACAAATAAATGTTGAATTCGGTTGCGATAGCTAGTAGAACAAAAAAGTTTTCCATACAAAGACTTGAAATCTGATTGATCGTTTGTATGGCAGCTATATGATATTGTGGTCCGATCCGAATCAAACTTTCACAAATCGTGTATGGCTATGTCTAACAAATTAATGTAGAATTCGGTTGCAATAGGTTGGAAAACAAAAAAATTTTCCATACAAAGACTTGTTTTCAAATCGGTCGTTTGTATGACGGACAGACGGACATGGCTATATCGACTCGGCTGTTGATGCTGATCAAGAATATATATACTTTGTGGGGTCGGAGATGCTTCCCTTAATGCGTTACACTTTTCTAGACAAAATTATAATACCCTTTTTCAAGGGTATAAAAAGTTTTCCATACAAAGACTTGAAATCTGATTGATCGTTTGTATGGCAGCTATATGATTTAGTGGTCCGATCCGGACCGTACTATCACAAATCGTGTATGGCAATACCAAATAAATAAATGTAGAATTCGGTTGCAATAGGTTGGAAAACAAAAAAATTTTCCATACAAAGACTTGTTTTCATAGCGGTCGTTTGTATGGCAGCTATATGATGTAGTAATCTGATCCGAATCAAACTTTCACAAATCATGTATAGCAATGTCAAACATATAAACCTTGAATTCGGTTGCGATAGGTTATAGAACAAAAAAGTTTTCCATACAAAGACTTGAAATCTGATTGATCGTTTGTATGGCAGTTATATGATATAGTGATCCGATCCGGATCAAACTTTCACAAATCGTGTGTGGTTATTCAAACAAATAAATGTTGAATTCGGTTGCGATAGCTTGTAGAACAAAAAAGTTGTCCATACAAAGACTTGAAATCTGATTGATCGTTTGTATAACAGCTAGATGATATAGTGGTCCGATCCGGACCGTACTATCACAAATCGTGTATGACTATATCAAATAAATAAATGTAGAATTCGGTTGCAATAGGTTGGAAAACAAAAAAATTTTCCATACAAAGACTTGTTTTCATATTGGTCGTTTGTATGGCAGCTATATGATGTAGTAATCCGATCCGAATCAAACTTTCACAAATCATGTATAGCGATGTCAAACAAATTAACATTGAATTCGGTTGCGATAGCTTGTAGAACAAAAAAGTTTTCCATACAAAGACTTGAAATCTGATTGATCGTTTGTATGGCAGCTATATGATATAGAGCTCCGATCCGAATCAATCTTTCACAAATCATGTATAGCGATGTCAAACAAATAAATGTTGATTTCGGTTGCGATAGCTAGTAGAACAAAAAAGTTTTCCATACAAAGACTTGAAATCTGATTGATCGTTTGTATGGCAGCTATATGATATTGTGGTCCGATCCGAATCAAACTTTCACAAATCGTGTATGGCTATGTCTAACAAATTAATGTAGAATTCGGTTGCAATAGGTTGGAAAACAAAAAAATTTTCCATACAAAGACTTGTTTTCAAATCGGTCGTTTGTATGACGGACAGACGGACATGGCTATATCGACTCGGCTGTTGATGCTGATCAAGAATATATATACTTTGTGGGGTCGGAGATGCTTCCCTTAATGCGTTACACTTTTCTAGACAAAATTATAATACCCTTTTTCAAGGGTATAAAAAGTTTTCCATACAAAGACTTGAAATCTGATTGATCGTTTGTATGGCAGCTATATGATTTAGTGGTCCGATCCGGACCGTACTATCACAAATCGTGTATGGCAATACCAAATAAATAAATGTAGAATTCGGTTGCAATAGGTTGGAAAACAAAAAAATTTTCCATACAAAGACTTGTTTTCATAGCGGTCGTTTGTATGGCAGCTATATGATGTAGTAATCTGATCCGAATCAAACTTTCACAAATCATGTATAGCAATGTCAAACATATAAACCTTGAATTCGGTTGCGATAGGTTATAGAACAAAAAAGTTTTCCATACAAAGACTTGAAATCTGATTGATCGTTTGTATGGCAGCTATATGATATAGTGAAACGATCCGGACCAAACTTTCACAAATCGTGTATGGCTATTTCGAACAAATAAATGTTGAATTCGGTTGCGATAGCTTATAAAACAAAAAAGTTTTCCCTACAAAGACTTGAAATCTGATTGATCGTTTGTATGGCAGCTATATGATATAGTGATCCGATCCGCATCAAACTTTCACAAATCGTGTGTGGTTATTCAAACAAATTAACGTTGAATTCGGTTGCGATAGCTTGTAGAACAAAAAAGTTTTCCATACAAAGACTTGAAATCTGATTGATCGTGTGTATGGCAGCTATATGATATAGTGGTCCGATCCGGACCGTACTATCACAAATCGTGTATGGCTAAATCAAATAAATAAATGTAGAATTCGGTTGCAATAGGTTGGAAAACAAAAAAATTTTCCATACAAAGACTTGTTTTCACATCGGTCGTTTGTATGGCAGCTATATGATGTAGTAATCCGATCCGAATCAAACTTTCACAAATCATGTATAGCGATGTCAAACATTTTAACGTTGAATTCGGTTGCGATAGCTTGTAGAACAAAAAAGTTTTTCATACAAAGACATGAAATCTGATTGATCGTTTGTATGGCAGCTATATGATATAGAGCTCCGATCCGAATCAATCTTTCACAAATCATGTATAGCGATGTCAAACAATTTAACGTTGAATTCGGTTGCGATAGCTAGTAGAACAAAAAAGTTTTCCATACAAAGACTTGAAATCTGATTGATCGTTTGTATGGCAGCTATATGATATTGTGGTCCGATCCGAATCAAACTTTCACAAATCGTGTATGGCTATGTCTAACAAATTAATGTAGAATTCGGTTGCAATAGGTTGGAAAACAAAAAAATTTTCCATACAAAGACTTGTTTTCAAATCGGTCGTTTGTATGACGGACAGACGGACATGGCTATCTCGACTCGGCTGTTGATGCTGATCAAGAATATATATACTTTGTGGGGTCGGAGATGCTTCCCTTAATGCGTTACACTTTTCTAGACAAAATTATAATACCCTTTTTCAAGGGTATAAAAAGTTTTCCATACAAAGACTTGAAATCTGATTGATCGTTTGTATGGCAGTTATATGATTTAGTAGTCCGATCCGGACCGTACTATCACAAATCGTGTATGGCAATACCAAATAAATAAATGTGGAATTCGATTGCAATAGGTTGGAAAACAAAAAAATTTTCCATACAAAGACTTGTTTTCATAGCGGTCGTTTGTATGGCAGCTATATGATGTAGTAATCTGATCCGAATTAAACTTTCACAAATCATGTATAGCAATGTCAAACATATAAACCTTGAATTCGGTTGCGATAGGTTATAGAACAAAAAAGTTTTCCATACAAAGACTTGAAATCTGATTGATCGTTTGTATGGCAGCTATATGATATAGTGAAACGATCCGGACCAAACTTTCACAAATCGTGTATGGCTATTTCGAACAAATTAATGTTGAATTCGGTTGCGATAGCTTGTAGAACAAAAAAGTTTTCCATACAAAGACTTGAAATCTGATTGATCGTTTGTATGGCAGCTACATGATATAGTGGTCCGATCCGGACCGTACTATCACAAATCGTGTATGGCTGAATCAAATAAATAAATGTAGAATTCGGTTGCAATAGGTTGGAAAACAAAAAAAATTTTCCATACAAAGACTTGTTTTCATATCGGTCGTTTGTATGGCAGCTATATGATGTAGTAATCCGATCCGAATCAAACTTTCACAAATCATGTATAGCGATGTCAAACAATTTAACGTTGAATTCGGTTGCGATAGCTTGTAGAACAAAAAAGTTTTCCATACAAAGACTTGAAATCTACATACAAAGACTTGTTTTCATAGCGGTCGTTTGTATGGCAGCAAACTTTCACAAATCATGTATAGCGATCTCAAACAAATAAATGTTGAATTCGGTTGCGATAGCTTGGAAAACAAAAAAGTTTTCCATACAAAGACTTGAAATCTGATTGATCGTTTGTATGGCAGCTATATGATATAGTGATCCGATCCGGATCAAACTTTCACAAATCGTGTGTGGCTATTTCGAACAAATTAATGTTGAATTCGGTTGCGATAGCTTGTAGAACAAAAAAAGTTTTCCATACAAAGACTTGAAATCTGATTGATCGTTTGTATGGCAGCTATATGATATAGTGGTCCGATCCGGACCGTACTATCACAAATCGTGTATGGCTATATCACATAAATAAATGTAGAATTCGGTTGCAATAGGTTGGAAAACAAAAAAATTTTCCATACAAAGACTTGTTTTCATATCGGTCGTTTGTATGGCAGCTATATGATGTAGTAATCTGATCCGAATCAAACTTTCACAAATCATGTATAGCGATGTCAAACAAATTAACGTTGAATTCGGTTGCGATAGCTTGTAGAACAAAAAAGTTTTCCATACAAAGACTTGAAATCTGATTGATCGTTTGTATGGCAGCTATATGATATAGTGGTCCGATCCGGACCGTACTATCACAAATCGTGTATGGCTACATTAAATAAATAAATGTAGAATTCGGTTGCAATAGGTTGGAAAACACAAAAAATTTTCCATACAAAGACTTGTTTTCATATCGGTCGTTTGTATGGCAGCTATATGATGTAGTAATCCGATCCAAATCTAACTTTCACAAATCATGTATAGCGATGTCAAACAATTTAACGTTGAATTCGGTTGCGATAGACTTGTAGAACAAAAAAGTTTTCCATACAAAGACTTGAAATCTGATTGATCGTTTGTATGGCAGCTATATGATATAGTGGTCCGATCCGGACCGTACTATCACAAATCGTGTATGGCAATACCAAATAAATAAATGTAGAATTCGGTTGCAATAGGTTGGAAAACAAAAAAATTTTCCATACAAAGACTTGATTTCATAGCGGTCGTTTGTATGGCAGCTATATGATGTAGTAATCCGATCCGAATCAAACTTTTACAAATCATGTATAGCGATGTCAAACAAATAAATTTTGAATTCGGTTGCGATAGCTAGTAGAACAAAAACGTTTTCCATACAAAGACTTGAAATCTGATTGATCGTTTGTATGGCAGCTATATGATATAGAGCTCAGATCCGAATCAATCTTTCACAAATCATGTATAGCGATGTCAAACAAATAAATGTTGAATTCGATTGCGATAGTTTGGAGAACAAAAAAGTTTTCCATACAAAGACTTGAAATCTGATTGATCGTTTGTATGGCAGCTATATGATGTAGTGGTCCGATCCGGACCGTACTATCACAAATCGTGTATGGCTATATTAAATAAATAAATGTAGAATTCGGTTGCAATAGGTTGGAAAACAAAAAAAATTTTCCATACAAAGACTTGTTTTCAAATCGGTCGTTTGTATGACGGACAGACGGACATGGCTATATCGACTCGGCTGTTGATGCTGATCAAGAATATATATACTTTGTGGGGTCGGAGATGCTTCCTTTAATGCGTTACACTTTTCTAGACAAAATTATAATACCCTTTTTCAAGGGTATAAAAAAAGTTTTCCATACAAAGACTTGAAATCTGATTGATCGTTTGTATGGCAGCTATATGATATAGTGGTCCGATCCGGACCGTACTATCACAAATCGTGTATGGCAATACCAAATAAATAAATGTAGAATTCGGTTGCAATAGGTTGGAAAACAAAAAATTTTCCATACAAAGACTTGATTTCATAGCGGTCGTTTGTATGGCAGCTATATGATGTAGTAATCCGATCCGAATCAAACTTTTACAAATCATGTATAGCGATGTCAAACAAACAAAATTTGAATTCGATGGCGATAGGTTATAGAACAAAAAAGTTTTCCATACAAAGACTTGAAATCTGATTGATCGTTTGTATGGCAGCTATATGATGTAGTGGTCCGATCCGGACCGTACTATCACAAATCGTGTATGGCTATATTAAATAAATAAATGTAGAATTCGGTTGCAATAGGTTGGAAAACAAAAAAATTTTCCATACAAAGACTTGATTTCATAGCGGTCGTTTGTATGGCAGCTATATGATGTAGTAATCCGATCCGAATCAAACTTTCACAAATCATGTATAGCGATGTCAAACAAACAAAATTTGAATTCGATTGCGATAGGTTATAGAACAAAAAAGTTTTCCATACAAAGACTTGAAATCTGATTGATCGTTTGTATGGCAGCTATATGATATAGTGATCCGATCCGAATCAAACTTGCACAAATCATGTATAGCGATGTCAAACAAATAAATGTAGAATTCGGTTGCGATAGCTTGTAGAACAAAAAAGTTTTCCATACAAAGACTTGAAATCTGATTGATCGTTTGTATGGCAGCTATATGATATAGTGGTCCGATCCGGACCAAACTTTCACAAATCGTGTATAGTTATGTCAGACAAACAAATGTTGAATTCGGTTGCGATAACTTGTAGAACAAAAGAGTTTTCCATACAAAGACTTGAAATCTGATTGATCATTTGTATGGCAGCTATATGATATTGTGGTCCGATCCGAATCAAACTTTCACAAATCGTGTATAGCTATGTCGAACAAATTAATGTTGAATTCGGTTGCGATAGTTTGTAGAACAAAAAAGTTTTCCATACAAAGACTTGAAATCTGATTGATCGTTTGTATGGCAGCTATATGATGTAGTGGTCCGATCCGGACCGTACTATCACAAATCGTGTATGGCTATATTAAATAAATAAATGTAGAATTCGGTTGCAATAGGTTGGAAAACAAAAAAAATTTTCCATACAAAGACTTGTTTTCAAATCGGTCGTTTGTATGATGGACAGACGGACATGGCTATATCGACTCGGCTGTTGATGCTGATCAAGAATATATATACTTTGTGGGGTCGGAGATGCTTCCTTTAATGCGTTACACTTTTCTAGACAAAATTATAATACCCTTTTTCAAGGGTATAAAAAGTTTTCCATACAAAGACTTGTTTCCATATCGGTCGTTTGTATGGCAGCTATATGATGCAGTAATCCGATCCGAATCAAACTTTCACAAACCATGTATAGTGATGTCAAACAAATAAACCTTGAATTCGGTTGCGATAGCTTGTAGAACAAAAAGTTTTCCATACAAAGACTTGAAATCTGATTGATCGTTTGTATGGCAGCTATATGATATAGTGGTCCGATCCGGACCGTACTATCACAAATCGTGTATGGCAATACCAAATAAATAAATGTAGAATTCGGTTGCAATAGGTTGGAAAACAAAAAAATTTTCCATACAAAGACTTGATTTCATAGCGGTCGTTTGTATGGCAGCTATATGATGTATTAAACCGATCCAAATCAAACTTTCACAAATCATGTATAGCGATGACAAACAAATAAACCTTGAATTCGGTTGCGATAGGTTATAGAACAAACAAGTTTTCCATACAAAGACTTGAAATCTGATTGATCGTTTGTATGGCAGCTATATGATATAGTGATCCGATCCGGACCAAACTTTCACAAATCGTGTATGGCTATGTCAAACAAATAAATGTTGAATTCAGTTGCAATAGGTGGGAAAACAAAAAAATTTTCCATACAAAGACTTGAAATCTGATTGATCGTTTGTATGGCAGCTATATGATGTAGTGGTCCGATCCGGACCGTACTATCACAAATCGTGTATGGCTATATTAAATAAATAAATGTAGAATTCGGTTGCAATAGGTTGGAAAACAAAAAAAATTTTCCATACAAAGACTTGTTTTCAAATCGGTCGTTTGTATGACGGACAGACGGACATGGCTATATCGACTCGGCTGTTGATGCTGATCAAGAATATATATACTTTGTGGGGTCGGAGATGCTTCCTTTAATGCGTTACACTTTTCTAGACAAAATTATAATACCCTTTTTCAAGGGTATAAAAAGTTTTCCATACAAAGACTTGAAATCTGATTGATCGTTTGTATGGCAGCTATATGATATAGTGGTCCGATCCGGACCGTACTATCACAAATCGTGTATGGCAATACCAAATAAATAAATGTAGAATTCGGTTGCAATAGGTTGGAAAACAAAAAAATTTTCCATACAAAGACTTGATTTCATAGCGGTCGTTTGTATGGCAGCTATATGATGTAGTAATCCGATCCGAATCAAACTTTTACAAATCATGTATAGCGATGTCAAACAAATAAATGTTGAATTCGGTTGCGATAGCTAGTAGAACAAAAAGTTTTCCATACAAAGACTTGAAATCTGATTGATCGTTTGTATGGCAGCTATATGATATAGAGCTCCGATCCGAATCAATCTTTCACAAATCATGTATAGCGATTGCAAACAAATAAATGTTGAATTCGATTGCGATAGCTAGTAGAACAAAAAAGTTTTCCATAGAAAGACTTGAAATCTGATTGATCGTTTGTATGGCAGCTATATGATGTAGTGGTCCGATCCGGACCGTACTATCACAAATCGTGTATGGCTATAATCAATAAATAAATGTAGAATTCGGTTGCAATAGGTTGGAAAACAAAAAAAATTTTCCATACAAAGACTTGTTTTCAAATCGGTCGTTTGTATGATGGACAGACGGACATGGCTATATCGACTCGGCTGTTGATGCTGATCAAGAATATATATACTTTGTGGGGTCGGAGATGCTTCCTTTAATGCGTTACACTTTTCTAGACAAAATTATAATACCCTTTTTCAAGGGTATAAAAGTTTTCCATACAAAGACTTGTTTCCATATCGGTCGTTTGTATGGCAGCTATATGATGCAGTAATCCGATCCGAATCAAACTTTCACAAACCATGTATAGTGATGTCAAACAAATAAACCTTGAATTCGGTTGCGATAGCTTGTAGAACAAAAAAGTTTTCCATACAAAGACTTGAAATCTGATTGATCGTTTGTATGGCAGCTATATGATATAGTGGTCCGATCCGGACCGTACTATCACAAATCGTGTATGGCAATACCAAATAAATAAATGTAGAATTCGGTTGCAATAGGTTGGAAAACAAAAAATTTTCCATACAAAGACTTGATTTCATAGCGGTCGTTTGTATGGCAGCTATATGATGTATTAAACCGATCCAAATCAAACTTTCACAAATCATGTATAGCGATGACAAACAAATAAACCTTGAATTCGGTTGCGATAGGTTATAGAACAAACAAGTTTTCCATACAAAGACTTGAAATCTGATTGATCGTTTGTATGGCAGCTATATGATATAGTGATCCGATCCGGACCAAACTTTCACAAATCGTGTATGGCAATGTCAAACAAATAAATGTTGAATTCAGTTGCAATAGGTGGGAAAACAAAAAAATTTTCCATACAAAGACTTGAAATCTGATTGATCGTTTGTATGGCAGCTATATGATGTAGTGGTCCGATCCGGACCGTACTATCACAAATCGTGTATGGCTATATTAAATAAATAAATGTAGAATTCGGTTGCAATAGGTTGGAAAACAAAAAAAATTTTCCATACAAAAGACTTGTTTTCAAATCGGTCGTTTGTATGACGGACAGACGGACATGGCTATATCGACTCGGCTGTTGATGCTGATCAAGAATATATATACTTTGTGGGGTCGGAGATGCTTCCTTTAATGCGTTACACTTTTCTAGACAAAATTATAATACCCTTTTTCAAGGGTATAAAAAGTTTTCCATACAAAGACTTGAAATCTGATTGATCGTTTGTATGGCAGCTATATGATATAGTGGTCCGATCCGGACCGTACTATCACAAATCGTGTATGGCTATATTAAATAAATAAATGTAGAATTCGGTTGCAATAGGTTGGAAAACAAAAAAAATTTTCCATACAAAGACTTGTTTTCAAATCGGTCGTTTGTATGACGGACAGACGGACATAGCTATATCGACTCGGCTGTTGATGCTGATCAAGAATATATATACTTTGTGGGGTCGGAGATGCTTCCTTTAATGCGTTACACTTTTCTAGACAAAATTATAATACCCTTTTTCAAGGGTATAAAAAGTTTTCCATACAAAGACTTGAAATCTGATTGATCGTTTGTATGGCAGCTATATGATATAGTGGTCCGATCCGGACCGTACTATCACAAATCGTGTATGGCAATACCAAATAAATAAATGTAGAATTCGGTTGCAATAGGTTGGAAAACAAAAAAATTTTCCATACAAAGACTTGATTTCATAGCGGTCGTTTGTATGGCAGCTATATGATGTAGTAATCCGATCCGAATCAAACTTTTACAAATCATGTATAGCGATGTCAAACAAATAAATGTTGAATTCGGTTGCGATAGCTAGTAGAACAAAAAAGTTTTCCATACAAAGACTTGAAATCTGATTGATCGTTTGTATGGCAGCTATATGATATAGAGCTCCGATCCGAATCAATCTTTCACAAATCATGTATAGCGATTGCAAACAAATAAATGTTGAATTCGATTGCGATAGCTAGTAGAACAAAAAAGTTTTCCATAGAAAGACTTGAAATCTGATTGATCGTTTGTATGGCAGCTATATGATGTAGTGGTCCGATCCGGACCGTACTATCACAAATCGTGTATGGCTATATTAAATAAATAAATGTAGAATTCGGTTGCAATAGGTTGGAAAACAAAAAAAATTTTCCATACAAAGACTTGTTTTCAAATCGGTCGTTTGTATGACGGACAGACGGACATGGCTATATCGACTCGGCTGTTGATGCTGATCAAGAATATATATACTTTGTGGGGTCGGAGATGCTTCCTTAAATGCGTTACACTTTTCTAGACAAAATTATAATACCCTTTTTCAAGGGTATAAAAAGTTTTCCATACAAAGACTTGAAATCTGATTGATCGTTTGTATGGCAGCTATATGATATAGTGGTCCGATCCGGACCGTACTATTACAAATCGTGTATGGCAATACCAAATAAATAAATGTAGAATTCGGTTGCAATAGGTTGGAAAACAAAAAAATTTTCCATACAAAGACTTGATTTCATAGCGGTCGTTTGTATGGCAGCTATATGATGTAGTAATCCGATCCGAATCAAACTTTTACAAATCATGTATAGCGATGTCAAACAAATAAATTTTGAATTCGGTTGCGATAGCTAGTAGAACAAAAACGTTTTCCATACAAAGACTTGAAATCTGATTGATCGTTTGTATGGCAGCTATATGATATAGAGCTCCGATCCGAATCAATCTTTCACAAATCATGTATAGCGATGTCAAACAAATAAATGTTGAATTCGATTGCGATAGCTAGTAGAACAAAAAAGTTTTCCATACAAAGACTTGAAATCTGATTGATCGTTTGTATGGCAGCTATATGATGTAGTGGTCCGATCCGGACCGTACTATCAAAAATCGTGTATGGCTATATTAAATAAATAAATGTAGAATTCGGTTGCAATAGGTTGGAAAACAAAAAAAATTTTCCATACAAAGACTTGTTTTCAAATCGGTCGTTTGTATGACGGACATGGCTATATCGACTCGGCTGTTGATGCTGATCAAGAATATATATACTTTGTGGGGTCGGAGATGCTTCCTTTAATGCGTTACACTTTTCTAGACAAAATTATAATACCCTTTTTCAAGGGTATAAAAAGTTTTCCATACAAAGACTTGAAATCTGATTGATCGTTTGTATGGCAGCTATATGATATAGTGGTCCGATCCGGACCGTACTATCATAAATCGTGTATGGCAATACCAAATAAATAAATGTAGAATTCGGTTGCAATAGGTTGGAAAACAAAAAATTTTCCATACAAAGACTTGATTTCATAGCGGTCGTTTGTATGGCAGCTATATGATGTAGTAATCCGATCCGAATCAAACTTTTACAAATCATGTATAGCGATGTCAAACAAATAAATGTTGAATTCGGTTGCGATAGCTAGTAGAACAAAAAAGTTTTCCATACAAAGACTTGAAATCTGATTGATCGTTTGTATGGCAGCTATATGATATAGAGCTCCGATCCGAATCAATCTTTCACAAATCATGTATAGCGATGTCAAACAAATAAATGTTGAATTCGATTGCGATAGCTAGTAGAACAAAAAAGTTTTCCATACAAAGACTTGAAATCTGATTGATCGTTTGTATGGCAGCTATATGATGTAGTGGTCCGATCCGGACCGTACTATCACAAATCATGTATAGCGATGTCAAACAAATAAATGTTGAATTCGGTTGCGATAGCTAGTAGAACAAAAAAGTTTTCCATACAAAGACTTGAAATCTGATTGATCGTTTGTATGGCAGCTATATGATATAGAGCTCCGATCCGAATCAATCTTTCACAAATCATGTATAGCGATGTCAAACAAATAAATGTTGAATTCGATTGCGATAGCTAGTAGAACAAAAAAGTTTTCCATACAAAGACTTGAAATCTGATTGATCGTTTGTATGGCAGCTATATGATGTAGTGGTCCGATCCGGACCGTACTATCACAAATCGTGTATGGCTATATTAAATAAATAAATGTAGAATTCGGTTGCAATAGGTTGGAAAACAAAAAAAATTTTCCATACAAAGACTTGTTTTCAAATCGGTCGTTTGTATGACGGACAGACGGACATAGCTATATCGACTCGGCTGTTGATGCTGATCAAGAATATATATACTTTGTGGGGTCGGAGATGCTTCCTTTAATGCGTTACACTTTTCTAGACAAAATTATAATACCCTTTTTCAAGGGTATAAAAAGTTTTCCATACAAAGACTTGAAATCTGATTGATCGTTTGTATGGCAGCTATATGATATAGTGGTCCGATCCGGACCGTACTATCACAAATCGTGTATGGCAATACCAAATAAATAAATGTAGAATTCGGTTGCAATAGGTTGGAAAACAAAAAAAATTTTCCATACAAAGACTTGATTTCATAGCGGTCGTTTGTATGGCAGCTATATGATGTAGTAATCCGATCCGAATCAAACTTTTACAAATCATGTATAGCGATGTCAAACAAATAAATGTTGAATTCGGTTGCGATAGCTAGTAGAACAAAAAAGTTTTCCATACAAAGACTTGAAATCTGATTGATCGTTTGTATGGCAGCTATATGATGTAGTGGTCCGATCCGGACCGTTCTATCACAAATCGTGTATGGCTATATTAAATAAATAAATGTAGAATTCGGTTGCAATAGGTTGGAAAACAAAAAAATTTTCCATACAAAGACTTGTTTTCAAATCGGTCGTTTGTATGACGGACAGACGGACATGGCTATATCGACTCGGCTGTTGATGCTGATCAAGAATATATATACTTTGTGGGGTCGGAGATGCTTCCTTTAATGCGTTACACTTTTCTAGACAAAATTATAATACCCTTTTTCAAGGGTATAAAAAAGTTTTCCATACAAAGACTTGTTTCCATATCGGTCGTTTGTATGGCAGCTATATGATGTAGTAATCCGATCCGAATCAAACTTTTACAAATCATGTATAGCGATGTCAAACAAATAAACCTTGAATTCGGTTGCGATAGCTTGTAGAACAAAAAAGTTTTCCATACAAAGACTTGAAATCTGATTGATCGTTTGTATGGCAGCTATATGATATAGTGGTCCGATCCGGACCGTACTATCACAAATCGTGTATGGCAATACCAAATAAATAAATGTAGAATTCGGTTGCAATAGGTTGGAAAACAAAAAATTTTCCATACAAAGACTTGATTTCATAGCGGTCGTTTGTATGGCAGCTATATGATGTAGTAATCCGATCCGAATCAAACTTTCACAAACCATGTATAGTGATGTCAAACAAATAAACCTTGAATTCGGTTGCGATAGCTGGTAGAACAAAAAAGTTTTCCATACAAAGACTTGAAATCTGATTGATCGTTTGTATGGCAGCTATATGATATAGTGGTCCGATCCGGACCGTACTATCACAAATCGTGTATGGCAATACCAAATAAATAAATATAGAATTCGGTTGCAATAGGTTGGAAAACAAAAAAATTTTCCATACAAAGACTTGATTTCATAGCGGTCGTTTGTATGGCAGCTATATGATGTATTAAACCGATCCAAATCAAACTTTCACAAATCATGTATAGCGATGACAAACAAATAAACCTTGAATTCGGTTGCGATAGGTTATAGAACAAAAAAGTTTTCCATACAAAGACTTGAAATCTGATTGATCGTTTGTATGGCAGCTATATGATATAGTGATCCGATCCGGACCAAACTTTCACAAATCGTGTATGGCTATGTCAAACAAATAAATGTTGAATTCAGTTGCAATAGGTTGGAAAACAAAAAAATTTTCCATACAAAGACTTGTTTTCAAATCGGTCGTTTGTATGACGGACAGACGGACATGGCTATATCGACTCGGCTGTTGATGCTGATCAAGAATATATATACTTTGTGGGGTCGGAGATGCTTCCTTTAATGCGTTACACTTTTCTAGACAAAATTATAATACCCTTTTTCAAGGGTATAAAAAGTTTTCCATACAAAGACTTGAAATCTGATTGATCGTTTGTATGGCAGCTATATGATATAGTGGTCCGATCCGGACCGTACTATCACAAATCGTGTATGGCAATACCAAATAAATAAATGTAGAATTCGGTTGCAATAGGTTGGAAAACAAAAAAATTTTCCATACAAAGACTTGATTTCATAGCGGTCGTTTGTATGGCAGCTATATGATGTAGTAATCCGATCCGAATCAAACTTTTACAAATCATGTATAGCGATGTCAAACAAATAAATGTTGAATTCGGTTGCGATAGCTAGTAGAACAAAAAAGTTTTCCATACAAAGACTTGAAATCTGATTGATCGTTTGTATGGCAGCTATATGATATAGAGCTCCGATCCGAATCAATCTTTCACAAATCATGTATAGCGATGTCAAACAAATAAATGTTGAATTCGATTGCGATAGCTAGTAGAACAAAAAAGTTTTCCATACAAAGACTTGAAATCTGATTGATCGTTTGTATGGCAGCTATATGATGTAGTGGTCCGATCCGGACCGTACTATCACAAATCGTGTATGGCTATATTAAATAAATAAATGTAGAATTCGGTTGCAATAGGTTGGAAAACAAAAAAAATTTTCCATACAAAGACTTGTTTTCAAATCGGTCGTTTGTATGACGGACAGACGGACATGGCTATATCGACTCGGCTGTTGATGCTGATCAAGAATATATATACTTTGTGGGGTCGGAGATGCTTCCTTTAATGCGTTACACTTTTCTAGACAAAATTATAATACCCTTTTTCAAGGGTATAAAAAGTTTTCCATACAAAGACTTGAAATCTGATTGATCGTTTGTATGGCAGCTATATGATATAGTGGTCCGATCCGGACCGTACTATCACAAATCGTGTATGGCAATACCAAATAAATAAATGTAGAATTCGGTTGCAATAGGTTGGAAAACAAAAAAATTTTCCATACAAAGACTTGATTTCATAGCGGTCGTTTGTATGGCAGCTATATGATGTAGTAATCCGATCCGAATCAAACTTTCACAAACTATGTATAGTGATGTCAAACAAATAAACCTTGAATTCGGTTGCGATAGCTTGTAGAACAAAAAAGTTTTCCATACAAAGACTTGAAATCTGATTGATCGTTTGTATGGCAGCTATATGATATAGTGGTCCGATCCGGACCGTACTATCACAAATCGTGTATGACTATATCAAATAAATAAATGTAGAATTCGGTTGCAATAGGATGGAAAACAAAAAAATTTTCCATACAAAGACTTGATTTCATAGCGGTCGTTTGTATGGCAGCTATATGATGTAGTAATCCGATCCGAATCAAACTTTTACAAATCATGTATAGCGATGTCAAACAAATAAATGTTGAATTCGGTTGCGATAGCTAGTAGAACAAAAAAGTTTTCCATACAAAAAGACTTGAAATCTGATTGATCGTTTGTATGGCAGCTATATGATATAGAGCTCCGATCCGAATCAATCTTTCACAAATCATGTATAGCGATGTTAAACAAATAAATGTTGAATTCGATTGCGATAGCTAGTAGAACAAAAAAGTTTTCCATACAAAGACTTGAAATCTGATTGATCGTTTGTATGGCAGCTATATGATGTAGTGGTCCGATCCGGACCGTACTATCACAAATCGTGTATGGCTATATTAAATAAATAAATGTAGAATTCGGTTGCAATAGGTTGGAAAACAAAAAAAATTTTCCATACAAAGACTTGTTTTCAAATCGGTCGTTTGTATGACGGACAGACGGACATGGCTATATCGACTCGGCTGTTGATGCTGATCAAGAATATATATACTTTGTGGGGTCGGAGATGCTTCCTTTAATGCGTTACACTTTTCTAGACAAAATTATAATACCCTTTTTCAAGGGTATAAAAAGTTTTCCATACAAAGACTTGAAATCTGATTGATCGTTTGTATGGCAGCTATATGATATAGTGGTCCGATCCGGACCGTACTATCACAAATCGTGTATGGCAATACCAAATAAATAAATGTAGAATTCGGTTGCAATAGGTTGGAAAACCAAAAAATTTTCCATACAAAGACTTGATTTCATAGCGGTCGTTTGTATGGCAGCTATATGATGTAGTAATCCGATCCGAATCAAACTTTTACAAATCATGTATAGCGATGTCAAACAAATAAATGTTGAATTCGGTTGCGATAGCTAGTAGAACAAAAAAGGTTTCCATACAAAGACTTGAAATCTGATTGATCGTTTGTATGGCAGCTATATGATGTAGTGGTCCGATCCGACCGTACTATCACAAATCGTGTATGGCTATATTAAATAAATAAATGTAGAATTCGGTTGCAATAGGTTGGAAAAACAAAAAAAATTTTCCATACAAAGACTTGTTTTCAAATCGGTCGTTTGTATGACGGACAGACGGACATGGCTATATCGACTCGGCTGTTGATGCTGATCAAGAATATATATACTTTGTGGGGTCGGAGATGCTTCCTTTAATGCGTTACACTTTTCTAGACAAAATTATAATACCCTTTTTCAAGGGTATAAAAGTTTTCCATACAAAGACTTGTTTCCATATCGGTCGTTTGTATGGCAGCTATATGATGTAGTAATCCGATCCGAATCAAACTTTCACAAACCATGTATAGCGATGTCAAACAAATAAACCTTGAATTCGGTTGCGATAGCTTGTAGAACAAAAAAGTTTTCCATACAAAGACTTGAAATCTGATTGATCGTTTGTATGGCAGCTATATGATATAGTGGTCCGATCCGGACCGTACTATCACAAATCGTGTATGGCAATACCAAATAAATAAATGTAGAATTCGGTTGCAATAGGTTGGAAAACAAAAAAATTTTCCATACAAAGACTTGATTTCATAGCGGTCGTTCGTATGGCAGCTATATGATGTAGTAATCCGATCCGAATCAAACTTTTACAAATCATGTATAGCGATGTCAAACAAATAAATGTTGAATTCGGTTGCGATAGCTAGTAGAACAAAAAGTTTTCCATACAAAGACTTGAAATCTGATTGATCGTTTGTATGGCAGCTATATGATATAGAGCTCCGATCCGAATCAATCTTTCACAAATCATGTATAGCGATGTCAAACAAATAAATGTTGAATTCGATTGCGATAGCTTAGTAGAACAAAAAAAGTTTTCCATACAAAGACTTGAAATCTGATTGATCGTTTGTATGGCAGCTATATGATGTAGTGGTCCGATCCGGACCGTACTATCACAAATCGTGTATGGCTATATTAAATAAATAAATATAGAATTCGGTTGCAATAGGTTGGAAAACAAAAAAATTTTCCATACAAAGACTTGTTTTCAAATCGGTCGTTTGTATGACGGACAGACGGACATGGCTATATCGACTCGGCTGTTGATGCTGATCAAGAATATATATACTTTGTGGGGTCGGAGATGCTTCCTTTAATGCGTTACACTTTTCTAGACAAAATTATAATACCCTTTTTCAAGGGGTATAAAAAGTTTTCCATACAAAGACTTGAAATCTGATTGATCGTTTGTATGGCAGCTATATGATATAGTGGTCCGATCCGGACCGTACTATCACAAATCGTGTATGGCAATACCAAATAAATAAATGTAGAATTCGGTTGCAATAGGTTGGAAAACCAAAAAATTTTCCATACAAAGACTTGATTTCATAGCGGTCGTTTGTATGGCAGCTATATGATGTAGTAATCCGATCCGAATCAAACTTTTAGAAATCATGTATAGCGATGTCAAACAAATAAATGTTGAATTCGATTGCGATAGCTAGTAGAACAAAAAAAGGTTTCCATACAAAGACTTGAAATCTGATTGATCGTTTGTATGGCAGCTATATGATGTAGTGGTCCGATCCGGACCGTACTATCACAAATCGTGTATGGCTATATTAAATAAATAAATGTAGAATTCGGTTGCAATAGGTTGGAAAACAAAAAAATTTTCCATACAAAGACTTGTTTTCAAATCGGTCGTTTGTATGACGGACAGACGGACATGGCTATATCGACTCGGCTGTTGATGCTGATCAAGAATATATATACTTTGTGGGGTCGGAGATGCTTCCTTTAATGCGTTACACTTTTCTAGACAAAATTATAATACCCTTTTTCAAGGGTATAAAAGTTTTCCATACAAAGACTTGTTTCCATATCGGTCGTTTGTATGGCAGCTATATGATGTAGTAATCCGATCCGAATCAAACTTTCACAAACCATGTATAGCGATGTCAAACAAATAAACCTTGAATTCGGTTGCGATAGCTTGTAGAACAAAAAAGTTTTCCATACAAAAGACTTGAAATCTGATTGATCGTTTGTATGGCAGCTATATGATATAGTGGTCCGATCCGGACCGTACTATCACAAATCGTGTATGGCAATACCAAATAAATAAATATAGAATTCGGTTGCAATAGGTTGGAAAACAAAAAAAAATTTTCCATACAAAGACTTGTTTTCACATCGGTCGTTTGTATGGCAGCTATATGATGTAGTAATCCGATCCGAATCAAACTTTCACAAACCATGTATAGCGATGACAAACAAATAAACCTTGAATTCGGTTGCGATAGGTTATAGAACAAAAAAGTTTTCCATACAAAGACTTGAAATCTGATTGATCGTTTGTATGGCAGCTATATGATATAGTGATCCGATCCGGACCAAACTTTCACAAATCGTGTATGGCTATGTCAAACAAATAAATGTTGAATTCGGTTGCAATAGGTTGGAAAACAAAAAAAATTTTCCATACAAAGACTTGTTTTCAAATCGGTCGTTTGTATGACGGACAGACGGACATGGCTATATCGACTCGGCTGTTGATGCTGATCAAGAATATATATACTTTGTGGGGTCGGAGATGCTTCCTTTAATGCGTTACACTTTTCTAGACAAAATTATAATACCCTTTTTCAAGGGTATAAAAAGTTTTCCATACAAAGACTTGAAATCTGATTGATCGTTTGTATGGCAGCTATATGATATAGTGGTCCGATCCAGACCGTACTATCACAAATCGTGTATGGCAATACCAAATAAATAAATG
Organism: Drosophila merina; assembly: GCA_035047645.1. NCBI lineage: Eukaryota > Metazoa > Arthropoda > Insecta > Diptera > Drosophilidae > Drosophila > Drosophila merina. The sequence goes on from JAWNPH010000032.1 coordinate 584,279, forward strand.
TAGAATTCGGTTGCAATAGGTTGGAAAACAAAAAAATTTTCCATACAAAGACTTGATTTCATAGCGGTCGTTTGTATGGCAGCTATATGATGTAGTAATCCGATCCGAATCAAACTTTTACAAATCATGTATAGCGATGTCAAACAAACAAAATTAAAATTCGATTGTGATAGGTTATAGAACAAAAAAGTTTTCCATACAAAGACTTGAAATCTGATTGATCGTTTGTATGGCAGCTATATGATATAGTGATCCGATCCGAATCAAACTTTCACAAATCATGTATAGCGATGTCAAACAAATAAATGTTGAATTCGGTTGCGATAGCTTGTAGAACAAAAAAGTTTTCCATACAAAGACTTGAAATCTGATTGATCGTTTGTATGGCAGCTATATGATATAGTGGTCCGATCCGGACAAAACTTTCACAAATCGTGTATGGCTATGTCGAACAAATTAATGTTGAATTCGGTTGCGATAGTTTGGAGAACAAAAAAGTTTTCCATACAAAGACTTGAAAACTGATTGATCTTTTGTATGGCAGCTATATGATATAGTGGTCCGATCCGGACCGTACTTTCACAAAACGTGTATGGCTATGTCAAACAAATAAATGTTGAATTCGGTTGCGATAGCTTGTAGAACAAAAAAGTTTTCCATACAAAGACTTGAAATCTGATTGATCGTTTGTATGGCAGCTATATGATATTGTGGTCTGATCCGAATCAAACTTTCACAAATCGTGTATGGCTATATCGAACAAATAAATGTTGAATTCGGTTGCGATAGTTTGGAGAACAAAAAAGTTTTCCATACAAAGACTTGAAATCTGATTGATCTTTTGTATGGCAGCTATATGATATAGTGGTCCGATCCGGACCGTACTTTCACAAATCGTGTATGGCTATGTCAAACAAATAAATGTTGAATTCGGTTGCGATAGCTTGTAGAACAAAAAGTTTTCCATACAAAGACTTGAAATCTGATTGATCGTTTGTATGGCAGCTATATGATATAGTGATCCGATCCGGACCAAACTTTCACAAATCGTGTATGGCTATGTCAAACAAATAAATGTTGAATTCGGTTGCAATAGGTTGGAAAACAAAAAAATTTTCCATACAAAGACTTGTTTTCAAATCGGTCGTTTGTATGACGGACAGACGGACATGGCTATATCGACTCGGCTGTTGATGCTGATCAAGAATATATTTACTTTGTGGGGTCGGAGATGCTTCCTTTAATGCGTTACACTTTTCTAGACAAAATTATAATACCCTTTTTTCAAGGGTATAAAAAGTTTTCCATACAAAGACTTGAAATCTGATTGATCGTTTGTATGGCAGCTATATGATATAGTGATCCGATCCGAATCAAACTTTCACAAATCATGTATAGCGATGTCAAACAAATAAATGTTGAATTCGGTTGCGATAGTTTGTAGAACAAAAAAGTTTTCCATACAAAGACTTGAAATCTGATTGATCGTTTGTATGGCAGCTATATGATATTGTGGTATGTGGTATGGATCTTTTGTATGGCAGCTATATGATATAGTGGTCCGATCCGGACCGTACTTTCACAAATCGTGTATGGCTATGTCGAACAAATTAATGTTGAATTCGGTTGCGATAGTTTGGAGAACAAAAAAGTTTTCCATACAAAGACTTGAAATCTGATTGATCTTTTGTATGGCAGCTATATGATATAGTGGTCCGATCCGGACCGTACTTTCACAAATCGTGTATGGCTATGTCAAACAAATAAATGTTGAATTCGGTTGCGATAGCTTGTAGAACAAAAAAGTTTTCCATACAAAGACTTGAAATGTTGAATTCGGTTGCAATAGGTTGGAAAACAAAAAAATTTTCCATACAAAGACTTGTTTTCAAATCGGTCGTTTGTATGACGGACAGACGGACATGGCTATATCGACTCGGCTGTTGATGCTGATCAAGAATATATATACTTTGTGGGGTCGGAGATGCTTCCTTTAATGCGTTACACTTTTCTAGACAAAATTATAATACCCTTTTTCAAGGGTATAAAAAGTTTTCCATACAAAGACTTGAAATCTGATTGATCGTTTGTATGGCAGCTATATGATATAGTTGTCCGATCCAGACCGTACTATCACAAATCGTGTATGGCAATACCAAATAAATAAATGTAGAATTCGGTTGCAATAGGTTGGAAAACAAAAAAATTTTCCATACAAAGACTTGATTTCATAGCGGTCGTTTGTATGGCAGCTATATGATGTAGTAATCCGATCCGAATCAAACTTTTACAAATCATGTATAGCGATGTCAAACAAACAAAATTAAAATTCGATTGCGATAGGTTATAGAACAAAAAAGTTTTCCATACAAAGACTTGAAATCTGATTGATCGTTTGTATGGCAGCTATATGATATAGTGATCCGATCCGAATCAAACTTTCACAAATCATGTATAGCGATGTCAAACAAATAAATGTTGAATTCGGTTGCGATAGCTTGTAGAACAAAAAAGTTTTCCATACAAAGACTTGAAATCTGATTGATCGTTTGTATGGCAGCTATATGATATAGTGGTCCGATCCGGACAAAACTTTCACAAATCGTGTATGGCTATGTCGAACAAATTAATGTTGAATTCGGTTGCGATAGTTTGGAGAACAAAAAAGTTTTCCATACAAAGACTTGAAAACTGATTGATCTTTTGTATGGCAGCTATATGATATAGTGGTCCGATCCGGACCGTACTTTCACAAAACGTGTATGGCTATGTCAAACAAATAAATGTTGAATTCGGTTGCGATAGCTTGTAGAACAAAAAAGTTTTCCATACAAAGACTTGAAATCTGATTGATCGTTTGTATGGCAGCTATATGATATTGTGGTCTGATCCGAATCAAACTTTCACAAATCGTGTATGGCTACATTGAACAAATTAATGTTGAATTCGGTTGCGATAGTTTGGAGAACAAAAAAGTTTTCCATACAAAGACTTGAAATCTGATTGATCTTTTGTATGGCAGCTATATGATATAGTGGTCCGATCCGGACCGTACTTTCACAAATCGTGTATGGCTATGTCAAACAAATAAACCTTGAATTCGGTTGCGATAGCTTGTAGAACAAAAAAGTTTTCCATACAAAGACTTGAAATCTGATTGATCGTTTGTATGGCAGCTATATGATATAGTGATCCGATCCGGACCAAACTTTCACAAATCGTGTATGGCTATGTCAAACAAATAAATGTTGAATTCGGTTGCAATAGGTTGGAAAACAAAAAAATTTTCCATACAAAGACTTGTTTTCAAATCGGTCGTTTGTATGACGGACAGACGGACAGACGGACATGGCTATATCGACTCGGCTGTTGATGCTGATCAAGAATATATATACTTTGTGGGGTCGGAGATGCTTCCTTTAATGCGTTACACTTTTCTAGACAAAATTATAATACCCTTTTTCAAGGGTATAAAAAGTTTTCCATACAAAGACTTGAAATCTGATTGATCGTTTGTATGGCAGCTATATGATATAGTGGTCCGATCCAGACCGTACTATCACAAATCGTGTATGGCAATACCAAATAAATAAATGTAGAATTCGGTTGCAATAGGTTGGAAAACAAAAAAAATTTTCCATACAAAGACTTGATTTCATAGCGGTCGTTTGTATGGCAGCTATATGATGTAGTAATCCGATCCGAATCAAACTTTTACAAATCATGTATAGCGATGTCAAACAAACAAAAATTAAAATTCGATTGTGATAGGTTATAGAACAAAAAAGTTTTCCATACAAAGACTTGAAATCTGATTGATCGTTTGTATGGCAGCTATATGATATAGTGATCCGATCCGAATCAAACTTTCACAAATCATGTATAGCGATGTCAAACAAATAAATGTTGAATTCGGTTGCGATAGCTTGTAGAACAAAAAAGTTTTCCATACAAAGACTTGAAATCTGATTGATCGTTTGTATGGCAGCTATATGATATAGTGGTCCGATCCGGACAAAACTTTCACAAATCGTGTATGGCTATGTCGAACAAATTAATGTTGAATTCGGTTGCGATAGTTTGGAGAACAAAAAAGTTTTCCATACAAAGACTTGAAAACTGATTGATCTTTTGTATGGCAGCTATATGATATAGTGGTCCGATCCGGACCGTACTTTCACAAAACGTGTATGGCTATGTCAAACAAATAAATGTTGAATTCGGTTGCGATAGCTTGTAGAACAAAAAAGTTTTCCATACAAAGACTTGAAATCTGATTGATCGTTTGTATGGCAGCTATATGATATTGTGGTCTGATCCGAATCAAACTTTCACAAATCGTGTATGGCTATGTCAAACAAATAAATGTTGAATTCGGTTGCGATAGCTTGTAGAACAAAAAAGTTTTCCATACAAAGACTTGAAATCTGATTGATCGTTTGTATGGCAGCTATATGATATAGTGATCCGATCCGGACCAAACTTTCACAAATCGTGTATGGCTATGTCAAACAAATAAATGTTGAATTCGGTTGCAATAGGTTGGAAAACAAAAAAATTTTCCATACAAAGACTTGTTTTCAAATCGGTCGTTTGTATGACGGACAGACGGACATGGCTATATCGACTCGGCTGTTGATGCTGATCAAGAATATATTTACTTTGTGGGGTCGGAGATGCTTCCTTTAATGCGTTACACTTTTCTAGACAAAATTATAATACCCTTTTTCAAGGGTATAAAAAGTTTTCCATACAAAGACTTGAAATCTGATTGATCGTTTGTATGGCAGCTATATGATATAGTGATCCGATCCGAATCAAACTTTCACAAATCATGTATAGCGATGTCAAACAAATAAATGTTGAATTCGGTTGCGATAGTTTGTAGAACAAAAAAGTTTTCCATACAAAGACTTGAAATCTGATTGATCGTTTGTATGGCAGCTATATGATATTGTGGTATGTGGTATGGATCTTTTGTATGGCAGCTATATGATATAGTGGTCCGATCCGGACCGTACTTTCACAAATCGTGTATGGCTATGTCGAACAAATTAATGTTGAATTCGGTTGCGATAGTTTGGAGAACAAAAAAGTTTTCCATACAAAGACTTGAAATCTGATTGATCTTTTGTATGGCAGCTATATGATATAGTGGTCCGATCCGGACCGTACTTTCACAAATCGTGTATGGCTATGTCAAACAAATAAATGTTGAATTCGGTTGCGATAGCTTGTAGAACAAAAAAGTTTTCCATACAAAGACTTGAAATGTTGAATTCGGTTGCAATAGGTTGGAAAACAAAAAAATTTTCCATACAAAGACTTGTTTTCAAATCGGTCGTTTGTATGACGGACAGACGGACATGGCTATATCGACTCGGCTGTTGATGCTGATCTAAGAATATATATACTTTGTGGGGGTCGGAGATGCTTCCTTTAATGCGTTACACTTTTCTAGACAAAATTATAATACCCTTTTTCAAAGGGTATAAAAAAGTTTTCCATACAAAGACTTGAAATCTGATTGATCGTTTGTATGGCAGCTATATGATATAGTGGTCCGATCCAGACCGTACTATCACAAATCGTGTATGGCAATACCAAATAAATAAATGTAGAATTCGGTTGCAATAGGTTGGAAAACAAAAAATTTTCCATACAAAGACTTGATTTCATAGCGGTCGTTTGTATGGCAGCTATATGATGTAGTAATCGATCCGAATCAAACTTTTACAAATCATGTATAGCGATGTCAAACAAACAAAATTAAAATTCGATTGCGATAGGTTATAGAACAAAAAAGTTTTCCATACAAAGACTTGAAATCTGATTGATCGTTTGTATGGCAGCTATATGATATAGTGATCCGATCCGAATCAAACTTTCACAAATCATGTATAGCGATGTCAAACAAATAAATGTTGAATTCGGTTGCGATAGCTTGTAGAACAAAAAGTTTTCCATACAAAGACTTGAAATCTGATTGATCGTTTGTATGGCAGCTATATGATATAGTGGTCCGATCCGGACCGTACTATCACAAATCGTGTATGGCTATTTCGAACAAATTAATGTTGAATTCGGTTGCGATAGTTTGGAGAACAAAAAAGTTTTCCATACAAAGACTTGAAAACTGATTGATCTTTTGTATGGCAGCTATATGATATAGTGGTCCGATCCGGACCGTACTTTCATAAAACGTGTATGGCTATGTCAAACAAATAAATGTTGAATTCGGTTGCGATAGCTTGTAGAACAAAAAAGTTTTCCATACAAAGACTTGAAATCTGATTGATCGTTTGTATGGCAGCTATATGATATTGTGGTCTGATCATAATCAAACTTTCACAAATCGTGTATGGCTATATTGAACAAATTAATGTTGAATTCGGTTGCGATAGTTTGGAGAACAAAAAAGTTTTCCATACAAAGACTTGAAATCTGATTGATCTTTTGTATGGCAGCTATATGATATAGTGGTCCGATCCGGACCGTACTTTCACAAATCGTGTATGGCTATGTCAAACAAATAAACCTTGAATTCGGTTGCGATAGCTTGTAGAACAAAAAAGTTTTCCATACAAAGACTTGAAATCTGATTGATCGTTTGTATGGCAGCTATATGATATAGTGATCCGATCCGGACCAAACTTTCACAAATCGTGTATGGCTATGTCAAACAAATAAATGTTGAATTCGGTTGCAATAGGTTGGAAAACAAAAAATTTTCCATACAAAGACTTGTTTTCAAATCGGTCGTTTGTATGACGGACAGACGGACATGGCTATATCGACTCGGCTGTTGATGCTGATCAAGAATATATATACTTTGTGGGGTCGGAGGTGCTTCCTTTAATGCGTTACACTTTTCTAGACAAAATTATAATACCCTTTTTCAAGGGTATAAAAAGTTTTCCATACAAAGACTTGAAATCTGATTGATCGTTTGTATGGCAGCTATATGATATAGTGGTCCGATCCGGACCGTACTATCACAAATCGTGTATGGCAATACCAAATAAATAAATGTAGAATTCGGTTGCAATAGGTTGGAAAACAAAAAAAATTTTCCATACAAAGACTTGATTTCATAGCGGTCGTTTGTATGGCAGCTATATGATGTAGTAATCCGATCCGAATTAAACTTTTACAAATCATGTATAGCGATGTCAAACAAATAAATGTTGAATGCGGTTGCGATAGCTTGTAGAACAAAAAAGTTTTCCATACAAAGACTTGAAATCTGATTGATCGTTTGTATGGCAGCTATATGATATAGTGGTCCGATCCGGACCAAACTTTCACAAATCATGTATAGCGATGTCAAACAAATAAATGTTGAATGCGGTTGCGATAGCTTGTAGAACAAAAAAGTTTTCCATACAAAGACTTGAAATCTGATTGATCGTTTGTATGGCAGCTATATGATATAGTGGTCCGATCCGGACCAAACTTTCACAAATCGTGTATAGTTATGTCAGACAAACAAATGTGGAAGTCGGTTGCGATAACTTGTAGAACAAAAAAGTTTTCCATACAAAGACTTGAAATCTGATTGATCATTTGTATGGCAGCTATATGATATTGTGGTCCGATCCGAATCAAACTTTCACAAATCGTGTATGGCTATGTCGAACAAATTAATGTTGAAGTCGGTTGCGATAGCTTGTAGAACAAAAAAGTTTTCCATACAAAGACTTGAAAACTGATTGATCTTTTGTATGGCAGCTATATGATATAGTGGTCCGATCCGGACCGTACTTTCACAAATCGTGTATGGCTATGTCAAACAAATAAATGTTGAAGTCGGTTGCGATAGCTTGTAGAACAAAAAAGTTTTCCATACAAAGACTTGAAATCTGATTGATCGTTTGTATGGCAGCTATATGATATTGTGGTCTGATCCGAATCAAACTTTCACAAATCGTGTATGGCTATATCAAACAAATTAATGTTGAATTCGGTTGCGATAGTTTGGAGAACAAAAAAGTTTTCCATACAAAGACTTGAAATTTGATTGATCTTTTGTATGGCAGCTATATGATATAGTGCTCCGATCCGGACCATACTTTCACAAATCGTGTATGGCTATGTCAAACAAATAAATGTTGAATTCGGTTGCGATAGCTTGTAGAACAAAAAGTTTTCCATACAAAGACTTGAAATCTGATTGATCGTTTGTATGGCAGCTATATGATATAGTGATCCAATCCGAATCAAACTTTCACAAATCATGTATAGCGATGTCAAACAAATAAATGTTGAATTCGGTTGCGATAGTTTGTAGAACAAAAAAGTTTTCCATACAAAGACTTGAAATCTGATTGATCGTTTGTATGGCAGCTATATGATATTGTGGTATGTGGTATGGATCTTTTGTATGGCAGCTATATGATATAGTGCTCCGATCCGGACCGTACTTTCACAAATCGTGTATGGCTATGTCAAACAAATAAATGTTGAATTCGGTTGCGATAGCTTGTAGAACAAAAAAGTTTTCCATACAAAGACTTGAAATCTGATTGATCGTTTGTATGGCAGCTATATGATATAGTGATCCGATCCGAATCAAACTTTCACAAATCATGTATAGCGATGTCAAACAAATAAATGTTGAATTCGGTTGCGATAGTTTGTAGAACAAAAAAGTTTTCCATACAAAGACTTGAAATCTGATTGATCGTTTGTATGGCAGCTATATGATATTGTGGTATGTGGTATGGATCTTTTGTATGGCAGCTATATGATATAGTGGTCCGATCCGGACCGTACTTTCACAAATCGTGTATGGCTATGTCGAACAAATTAATGTTGAATTCGGTTGCGATAGTTTGCAGAACAAAAAAGTTTTCCATACAAAGACTTGAAATCTGATTGATCTTTTGTATGGCAGCTATATGATATAGTGGTCCGATCCGGACCGTACTTTCACAAATCGTGTATGGCTATGTCAAACAAATAAATGTTGAATTCGGTTGCGATAGCTTGTAGAACAAAAAAAGTTTTCCATACAAAGACTTGAAATGTTGAATTCGGTTGCAATAGGTTGGAAAACAAAAAAATTTTCCATACAAAGACTTGTTTTCAAATCGGTCGTTTGTATGACGGACAGACGGACATGGCTATATCGACTCGGCTGTTGATGCTGATCAAGAATATATATACTTTGTGGGGTCGGAGATGCTTCCTTTAATGCGTTACACTTTTCTAGACAAAATTATAATACCCTTTTTCAAGGGTATAAAAAGTTTTCCATACAAAGACTTGAAATCTGATTGATCGTTTGTATGGCAGCTATATGATATAGTGGTCCGATCCAGACCGTACTATCACAAATCGTGTATGGCAATACCAAATAATTAAATGTAGAATTCGGTTGCAATAGGTTGGAAAACAAAAAAATTTTCCATACAAAGACTTGATTTCATAGCGGTCGTTTGTATGGCAGCTATATGATGTAGTAATCCGATCCGAATCAAACTTTTACAAATCATGTATAGCGATGTCAAACAAACAAAATTAAAATTCGATTGCGATAGGTTATAGAACAAAAAAGTTTTCCATACAAAGACTTGAAATCTGATTGATCGTTTGTATGGCAGCTATATGATATAGTGATCCGATCCGAATCAAACTTTCACAAATCATGTATAGCGATGTCAAACAAATAAATGTTGAATTCGGTTGCGATAGCTTGTAGAACAAAAAAGTTTTCCATACAAAGACTTGAAATCTGATTGATCGTTTGTATGGCAGCTATATGATATAGTGGTCCGATCCGGACCGTACTATCACAAATCGTGTATGGCTATGTCGAACAAATTAATGTTGAATTCGGTTGCGATAGTTTGGAGAACAAAAAAGTTTTCCATACAAAGACTTGAAAACTGATTGATCTTTTGTATGGCAGCTATATGATATAGTGGTCCGATCCGGACCGTACTTTCACAAAACGTGTATGGCTATGTCAAACAAATAAATGTTGAATTCGGTTGCGATAGCTTGTAGAACAAAAAAGTTTTCCATACAAAGACTTGAAATCTGATTGATCGTTTGTATGGCAGCTATATGATATTGTGGTCTGATCCGAATCAAACTTTCACAAATCGTGTATGGCTATATTGAACAAATTAATGTTGAATTCGGTTGCGATAGTTTGGAGAACAAAAAAGTTTTCCATACAAAGACTTGAAATCTGATTGATCTTTTGTATGGCAGCTATATGATATAGTGGTCCGATCCGGACCGTACTTTCACAAATCGTGTATGGCTATGTCAAACAAATAAACCTTGAATTCGGTTGCGATAGCTTGTAGAACAAAAAAGTTTTCCATACAAAGACTTGAAATCTGATTGATCGTTTGTATGGCAGCTATATGATATAGTGATCCGATCCGGACCAAACTTTCACAAATCGTGTATGGCTATGTCAAACAAATAAATGTTGAATTCGGTTGCAATAGGTTGGAAAACAAAAAAATTTTCCATACAAAGACTTGTTTTCAAATCGGTCGTTTGTATGACGGACAGACGGACATGGCTATATCGACTCGGCTGTTGATGCTGATCAAGAATATATATACTTTGTGGGGTCGGAGGTGCTTCCTTTAATGCGTTACACTTTTCTAGACAAAATTATAATACCCTTTTTCAAGGGTATAAAAAGTTTTCCATACAAAGACTTGAAATCTGATTGATCGTTTGTATGGCAGCTATATGATATAGTGGTCCGATCCGGACCGTACTATCACAAATCGTGTATGGCAATACCAAATAAATAAATGTAGAATTCGGTTGCAATAGGTTGGAAAACAAAAAAAATTTTCCATACAAAGACTTGATTTCATAGCGGTCGTTTGTATGGCAGCTATATGATGTAGTAATCCGATCCGAATTAAACTTTTACAAATCATGTATAGCGATGTCAAACAAACAAAATTTGAATTCGATTGCGATAGGTTATAGAACAAAAAAGTTTTCCATACAAAGACTTGAAATCTGATTGATCGTTTGTATGGCAGCTATATGATATAGTGATCCGATCCGAATCAAACTTTCACAAATCATGTATAGCGATGTCAAACAAATAAATGTTGAATGCGGTTGCGATAGCTTGTAGAACAAAAAAGTTTTCCATACAAAGACTTGAAATCTGATTGATCGTTTGTATGGCAGCTATATGATATAGTGGTCCGATCCGGACCAAACTTTCACAAATCGTGTATAGTTATGTCAGACAAACAAATGTGGAATTCGGTTGCGATAACTTGTAGAACAAAAAGTTTTCCATACAAAGACTTGAAATCTGATTGATCATTTGTATGGCAGCTATATGATATTGTGGTCCGATCCGAATCAAACTTTCACAAATCGTGTATGGCTATGTCGAACAAATTAATGTTGAAGTCGGTTGCGATAGCTTGTAGAACAAAAAAGTTTTCCATACAAAGACTTGAAAACTGATTGATCTTTTGTATGGCAGCTATATGATATAGTGGTCCGATCCGGACCGTACTTTCACAAATCGTGTATGGCTATGTCAAACAAATAAATGTTGAAGTCGGTTGCGATAGCTTGTAGAACAAAAAGTTTTCCATACAAAGACTTGAAATCTGATTGATCGTTTGTATGGCAGCTATATGATATTGTGGTCTGATCCGAATCAAACTTTCACAAATCGTGTATGGCTATATCGAACAAATTAATGTTGAATTCGGTTGCGATAGTTTGGAGAACAAAAAAGTTTTCCATACAAAGACTTGAAATTTGATTGATCTTTTGTATGGCAGCTATATGATATAGTGCTCCGATCCGGACCGTACTTTCACAAATCGTGTATGGCTATGTCAAACAAATAAATGTTGAATTCGGTTGCGATAGCTTGTAGAACAAAAAAGTTTTCCATACAAAGACTTGAAATCTGATTGATCGTTTGTATGGCAGCTATATGATATAGTGATCCGATCCGAATCAAACTTTCACAAATCATGTATAGCGATGTCAAACAAATAAATGTTGAATTCGGTTGCGATAGTTTGTAGAACAAAAAAGTTTTCCATACAAAGACTTGAAATCTGATTGATCGTTTGTATGGCAGCTATATGATATTGTGGTATGTGGTATGGATCTTTTGTATGGCAGCTATATGATATAGTGCTCCGATCCGGACCGTACTTTCACAAATCGTGTATGGCTATGTCAAACAAATAAATGTTGAATTCGGTTGCGATAGCTTGTAGAACAAAAAAGTTTTCCATACAAAGACTTGAAATCTGATTGATCGTTTGTATGGCAGCTATATGATATAGTGATCCGATCCGAATCAAACTTTCACAAATCATGTATAGCGATGTCAAACAAATAAATGTTGAATTCGGTTGCGATAGTTTGTAGAACAAAAAAGTTTTCCATACAAAGACTTGAAATCTGATTGATCGTTTGTATGGCAGCTATATGATATTGTGGTATGTGGTATGGATCTTTTGTATGGCAGCTATATGATATAGTGGTCCGATCCGGACCGTACTTTCACATATCGTGTATGGCTATGTCAAACAAATAAATGTTGAATTCAGTTGCGATAGCTTGTAGAACAAAAAAGTTTTCCATACAAAGACTTGAAATCTGATTGATCGTTTGTATGGCAGCTATATGATATAGTGGTCCGATCCGGACCGTACTTTCACAAATCGTGTATGGCTATGTCGAACAAATTAATGTTGAATTCGGTTGCGATAGTTTGGAGAACAAAAAAGTTTTCCATACAAAGACTTGAAATCTGATTGATCGTTTGTATGGCAGCTATATGATGTAGTAATCCGATCCGAATCAAACTTTCACAAACCATGTATAGCGATGACAAACAAATAAACCTTGAATTCGGTTGCGATAGGTTATAGAACAAAAAAGTTTTCCATACAAAGACTTGAAATCTGATTGATCGTTTGTATGGCAGCTATATGATATAGTGGTCCGATCCGGACCGTACTATCACAAATCGTGTATGGCAATACCAAATAAATAAATGTAGAATTCGGTTGCAATAGGTTGGAAAACCAAAAAATTTTCCATACAAAGACTTGATTTCATAGCGGTCGTTTGTATGGCAGCTATATGATGTAGTAATCCGATCCGAATCAAACTTTTACAAATCATGTATAGCGATGTCAAACAAACAAAATTTGAATTCGATTGCGATAGGTTATAGAACAAAAAAGTTTTCCATACAAAGACTTGAAATCTGATTGATCGTTTGTATGGCAGCTATATGATATAGTGATCCGATCCGAATCAAACTTTCACAAATCATGTATAGCGATGTCAAACAAATAAATGTTGAATGCGGTTGCGATAGCTTGTAGAACAAAAAAGTTTCCATACAAAGACTTGAAATCTGATTGATCGTTTGTATGGCAGCTATATGATATAGTGGTCCGATCCGGACCGTACTTTCACAAATCGTGTATGGCTATGTCGAACAAATTAATGTTGAATTCGGTTGCGATAGTTTGGAGAACAAAAAAGTTTTCCATACAAAGACTTGAAATCTGATTGATCGTTTGTATGGCAGCTATATGATATAGTGGTCCGATCCGGACCGTACTTTCACAAATCGTGTATGGCTATGTCAAACAAATAAATGTTGAATTCGGTTGCGATAGCTTGTAGAACAAAAAGTTTTCCATACAAAGACTTGAAATGTTGAATTCGGTTGCAATAGGTTGGAAAACAAAAAAATTTTCCATACAAAGACTTGTTTTCAAATCGGTCGTTTGTATGACGGACAGACGGACATGGCTATATCGACTCGGCTGTTGATGCTGATCAAGAATATATATACTTTGTGGGGTCGGAGATGCTTCCTTTAATGCGTTACACTTTTCTAGACAAAATTATAATACCCTTTTTCAAGGGTATAAAAAGTTTTCCATACAAAGACTTGAAATCTGATTGATCGTTTGTATGGCAGCTATATGATATAGTGGTCCGATCCGGACCGTACTATCACAAATCGTGTATGGCAATACCAAATAAATAAATGTAGAATTCGGTTGCAATAGGTTGGAAAACAAAAAAATTTTCCATACAAAGACTTGATTTCATAGCGGTCGTTTGTATGGCAGCTATATGATGTAGTAATCCGATCCGAATTAAACTTTTACAAATCATGTATAGCGATGTCAAACAAACAAAATTTGAATTCGATTGCGATAGGTTATAGAACAAAAAAGTTTTCCATACAAAGACTTGAAATCTGATTGATCGTTTGTATGGCAGCTATATGATATAGTGATCCGATCCGAATCAAACTTTCACAAATCATGTATAGCGATGTCAAACAAATAAATGTTGAATGCGGTTGCGATAGCTTGTAGAACAAAAAAGTTTCCATACAAAGACTTGAAATCTGATTGATCGTTTGTATGGCAGCTATATGATATAGTAGTCCGATCCGGACCGTACTTTCACAAATCGTGTATGGCTATGTCGAACAAATTAATGTTGAATTCGGTTGCGATAGTTTGGAGAACAAAAAAGTTTTCCATACAAAGACTTGAAATCTGATTGATCTTTTGTATGGCAGCTATATGATATAGTGGTCCGATCCGGACCGTACTTTCACAAATCGTGTATGGCTATGTCAAACAAATAAATGTTGAATTCGGTTGCGATAGCTTGTAGAACAAAAAAGTTTTCCATACAAAGACTTGAAATCTGATTGATCGTTTGTATGGCAGCTATATGATATTGTGGTATGTGGTATGGATCTTTTGTATGGCAGCTATATGATATAGTGGTCCGATCCGGACCGTACTTTCACAAATCGTGTATGGCTATGTCGAACAAATTAATGTTGAATTCGGTTGCGATAGTTTGGAGAACAAAAAAGTTTTCCATACAAAGACTTGAAATCTGATTGATCTTTTGTATGGCAGCTATATGATATAGTGGTCCGATCCGGACCGTACTTTCACAAATCGTGTATGGCTATGTCAAACAAATAAATGTTGAATTCGGTTGCGATAGCTTGTAGAACGAAAAAGTTTTCCATACAAAGACTTGAAATGTTGAATTCGGTTGCAATAGGTTGGAAAACAAAAAAATTTTCCATACAAAGACTTGTTTTCAAATCGGTCGTTTGTATGACGGACAGACGGACATGGCTATGTCGACTCGGCTGTTGATGCTGATCAAGAATAAAATTACTTTGTGGGGTCGGAGATGCTTCCTTTAATGCGTTACACTTTTCTAGACAAAATTATAATACCCTTTTTCAAGGGTATAAAAAGTTTTCCATACAAAGACTTGAAATCTGATTGATCG
The DNA here is from genome assembly GCA_035047645.1 of Drosophila merina. NCBI lineage: Eukaryota > Metazoa > Arthropoda > Insecta > Diptera > Drosophilidae > Drosophila > Drosophila merina. The sequence continues at coordinate 599,606 of JAWNPH010000032.1, forward strand.
TTTGTATGGCAGCTATATGATATAGTGGTCCGATCCGGACCGTACTTTCATAAATCGTGTATGGCGATACCAAATAAATAAATGTAGAATTCGGTTGCAATAGGTTGGAAAACAAAAAAATTTTCCATACAAAGACTTGATTTCATAGCGGTCGTTTGTATGGCAGCTATATGATGTAGTAATCCGATCCGAATTAAACTTTTACAAATCATGTATAGCGATGTCAAACAAACAAAATTTGAATTCGATTGCGATAGGTTATAGAACAAAAAAGTTTTCCATACAAAGACTTGAAATCTGATTGATCGTTTGTATGGCAGCTATATGATATAGTGATCCGATCCGAATCAAACTTTCACAAATCATGTATAGCGATGTCAAACAAATAAATGTTGAATGCGGTTGCGATAGCTTGTAGAACAAAAAAGTTTTCCATACAAAGACTTGAAATCTGATTGATCGTTTGTATGGCAGCTATATGATATAGTGGTCCAATCCGGACCAAACTTTCACAAATCGTGTATGGCTATGTCGAACAAATTAATGTTGAATTCGGTTGCGATAGTTTGGAGAACAAAAAAGTTTTCCATACAAAGACTTGAAATCTGATTGATCTTTTGTATGGCAGCTATATGATATAGTGGTCCGATCCGGACCGTACTTTCACAAATCGTGTATGGCTATGTCAAACAAATAAATGTTGAATTCGGTTGCGATAGCTTGTAGAACAAAAAAGTTTTCCATACAAAGACTTGAAATCTGATTGATCGTTTGTATGGCAGCTATATGATATAGTGGTCCGATCCGGACCGTACTTTCACAAATCGTGTATGGCTATGTCAAACAAATAAATGTTGAATTCGGTTGCGATAGCTTGTAGAACGAAAAAGTTTTCCATACAAAGACTTGAAATGTTGAATTCGGTTGCAATAGGTTGGAAAACAAAAAAATTTTCCATACAAAGACTTGTTTTCAAATCGGTCGTTTGTATGGCAGCTATATGATGTAGTAATCCGATCCGAATTAAACTTTTACAAATCATGTATAGTGATGTCAAACAAACAAAATTTGAATTCGATTGCGATAGGTTATAGAACAAAAAAGTTTTCCATACAAAGACTTGAAATCTGATTGATCGTTTGTATGGCAGCTATATGATATAGTGATCCGATCCGAATCAAACTTTCACAAATCATGTATAGCGATGTCAAACAAATAAATGTTGAATGCGGTTGCGATAGCTTGTAGAACAAAAAAGTTTTCCATACAAAGACTTGAAATCTGATTGATCGTTTGTATGGCAGCTATATGATATAGTGGTCCAATCCGGACCAAACTTTCACAAATCGTGTATGGCTATGTCGAACAAATTAATGTTGAATTCGGTTGCGATAGTTTGGAGAACAAAAAAGTTTTCCATACAAAGACTTGAAAACTGATTGATCTTTTGTATGGCAGCTATATGATATAGTGGTCCGATCCGGACCGTACTTTCACAAATCGTGTATGGCTATGTCAAACAAATAAATGTTGAATTCGGTTGCGATAGCTTGTAGAACAAAAAAGTTTTCCATACAAAGACTTGAAATCTGATTGATCGTTTGTATGGCAGCTATATGATATAGTGGTCCGATCCGGACCGTACTTTCACAAATCGTGTATGGCTATGTCAAACAAATAAATGTTGAATTCGGTTGCGATAGCTTGTAGAACAAAAAAGTTTTCCATACAAAGACTTGAAATGTTGAATTCGGTTGCAATAGGTTGGAAAACAAAAAAATTTTCCATACAAAGACTTTCAAATCGGTCGTTTGTATGACGGACAGACGGACGTGGCTATATCGACTCGGCTGTTGATGCTGATCAAGAATATATATACTTTGTGGGGTCGGAGATGCTTCCTTTAATGCGTTACACTTTTCTAGACAAAATTATAATACCCTTTTTCAAGGGTATAAAAAGTTTTCCATACAAAGACTTGAAATCTGATTGATCGTTTGTATGGCAGCTATATGATATAGTGGTCCGATCCGGACCGTACTATCACAAATCGTGTATGGCAATACCAAATAAATAAATGTAGAATTCGGTTGCAATAGGTTGGAAAACAAAAAAATTTTCCATACAAAGACTTGATTTCATAGCGGTCGTTTGTATGGCAGCTATATGATGTAGTAATCCGATCCGAATTAAACTTTTACAAATCATGTATAGCGATGTCAAACAAACAAAATTTGAATTCGATTGCGATAGGTTATAGAACAAAAAAGTTTTCCATACAAAGACTTGAAATCTGATTGATCGTTTGTATGGCAGCTATATGATATAGTGATCCGATCCGAATCAAACTTTCACAAATCATGTATAGCGATGTCAAACAAACAAATGTGGAATTCGGTTGCGATAACTTGTAGAACAAAAAAGTTTTGCATACAAAGACTTGAAATCTGATTGATCGTTTGTATGGCAGCTATATGATATTGTGGTCTGATCCGAATCAAACTTTCACAAATCGTGTATGGCTATATCGAACAAATTAATGTTGAATTCGGTTGCGATAGTTTGGAGAACAAAAAAGTTTTCCATACAAAGACTTGAAATTTGATTGATCTTTTGTATGGCAGCTATATGATATAGTGGTCCGATCCGGACCGTACTTTCACAAATCGTGTATGGCTATGTCAAACAAATAAATGTTGAATTCGGTTGCGATAGCTTGTAGAACAAAAAAGTTTTCCATACAAAGACTTGAAATCTGATTGATCGTTTGTATGGCAGCTATATGATATAGTGATCCGATCCGAATCAAACTTTCACAAATCATGTATAGCGATGTCAAACAAATAAATGTTGAATTCGGTTGCGATAGTTTGGAGAACAAAAAAGTTTTCCATACAAAGACTTGAAATCTGATTGATCGTTTGTATGGCAGCTATATGATATTGTGGTATGTGGTATGGATCTTTTGTATGGCAGCTATATGATATAGTGGTCCGATCCGGACCGTACTTTCACAAATCGTGTATGGCTATGTCGAACAAATTAATGTTGAATTCGGTTGCGATAGTTTGTAGAACAAAAAAGTTTCCATACAAAGACTTGAAATCTGATTGATCGTTTGTATGGCAGCTATATGATATAGTGGTCCGATCCGAATCAAACTTTCACAAATCGTGTATGGCTATGTCGAACAAATTAATGTTGAATTCGGTTGCGATAGTTTGGAGAACAAAAAAGTTTTCCATACAAAGACTTGAAATCTGATTGATCTTTTGTATGGCAGCTATATGATATAGTGGTCCGATCCGGACCGTACTTTCACAAATCGTGTATGGCTATGTCAAACAAATAAATGTTGAATTCGGTTGCGATAGCTTGTAGAACAAAAAAGTTTTCCATACAAAGACTTGAAATGTTGAATTCGGTTGCAATAGGTTGGAAAACAAAAAATTTTCCATACAAAGACTTTCAAATCGGTCGTTTGTATGACGGACAGACGGACATGGCTATATCGACTCGGCTGTTGATGCTGATCAAGAATATATATACTTTGTGGGGTCGGAGATGCTTCCTTTAATGCGTTACACTTTTCTAGACAAAATTATAATACCCTTTTTCAAGGGTATAAAAAGTTTTCCATACAAAGACTTGAAATCTGATTGATCGTTTGTATGGCAGCTATATGATATAGTGGTCCGATCCGGACCGTACTATCACAAATCGTGTATGGCAATACCAAATAAATAAATGTAGAATTCGGTTGCAATAGGTTGGAAAACAAAAAAATTTTCCATACAAAGACTTGATTTCATAGCGGTCGTTTGTATGGCAGCTATATGATGTAGTAATCCGATCCGAATTAAACTTTTACAAATCATGTATAGCGATGTCAAACAAACAAAATTTGAATTCGATTGCCATAGGTTATAGAACAAAAAAGTTTTCCATACAAAGACTTGAAATCTGATTGATCGTTTGTATGGCAGCTATATGATATAGTGATCCGATCCGAATCAAACTTTCACAAATCATGTATAGCGATGTCAAACAAACAAATGTGGAATTCGGTTGCGATAACTTGTAGAACAAAAAAGTTTTCCATACAAAGACTTGAAATCTGATTGATCATTTGTATGGCAGCTATATGATATTGTGGTCCGATCCGAATCAAACTTTCACAAATCGTGTATGGCTATGTCGAACAAATTAATGTTGAATTCGGTTGCGATAGTTTGGAGAACAAAAAAGTTTTCCATACAAAGACTTGAAAACTGATTGATCTTTTGTATGGCAGCTATATGATATAGTGGTCCGATCCGGACCGTACTTTCACAAATCGTGTATGGCTATGTCAAACAAATAAATGTTGAATTCGGTTGCGATAGCTTGTAGAACAAAAAAGTTTTCCATACAAAGACTTGAAATCTGATTGATCGTTTGTATGGCAGCTATATGATATTGTGGTCTGATCCGAATCAAACTTTCACAAATCGTGTATGGCTATATCGAACAAATTAATGTTGAATTCGGTTGCGATAGTTTGGAGAACAAAAAAGTTTTCCATACAAAGACTTGAAATTTGATTGATCTTTTGTATGGCAGCTATATGATATAGTGGTCCGATCCGGACCGTACTTTCACAAATCGTGTATGGCTATGTCAAACAAATAAATGTTGAATTCGGTTGCGATAGCTTGTAGAACAAAAAAGTTTTCCATACAATGACTTGAAATCTGATTGATCGTTTGTATGGCAGCTATATGATATAGTGATCCGATCCGAATCAAACTTTCACAAATCATGTATAGCGATGTCAAACAAATAAATGTTGAATTCGGTTGCGATAGTTTGTAGAACAAAAAGTTTTCCATACAAAGACTTGAAATCTGATTGATCGTTTGTATGGCAGCTATATGATATTGTGGTATGTGGTATGGATCTTTTGTATGGCAGCTATATGATATAGTGGTCCGATCCGGACCGTACTTTCACAAATCGTGTATGGCTATGTCGAACAAATTAATGTTGAATTCGGTTGCGATAGTTTGTAGAACAAAAAAGTTTCCATACAAAGACTTGAAATCTGATTGATCGTTTGTATGGCAGCTATATGATATAGTGGTCCGATCCGAATCAAACTTTCACAAATCGTGTATGGCTATGTCGAACAAATTAATGTTGAATTCGGTTGCGATAGTTTGGAGAACAAAAAAGTTTTCTATACAAAGACTTGAAATCTGATTGATCTTTTGTATGGCAGCTATATGATATAGTGGTCCGATCCGGACCGTACTTTCACAAATCGTGTATGGCTATGTCAAACAAATAAATGTTGAATTCGGTTGCGATAGCTTGTAGAACAAAAAAGTTTTCCATACAAAGACTTGAAATGTTGAATTCGGTTGCAATAGGTTGGAAAACAAAAAAATTTTCCATACAAAGACTTTCAAATCGGTCGTTTGTATGACGGACAGACGGACATGGCTATATCGACTCGGCTGTTGATGCTGATCAAGAATATATATACTTTGTGGGGTCGGAGATGCTTCCTTTAATGCGTTACACTTTTCTAGACAAAATTATAATACCCTTTTTCAAGGGTATAAAATGTTTTCCATACAAAGACTTGAAATCTGATTGATCGTTTGTATGGCAGCTATATGATATAGTGGTCCGATCCGGACCGTACTATCACAAATCGTGTATGGCAATACCAAATAAATAAATGTAGAATTCGGTTGCAATAGGTTGGAAAACAAAAAATTTTCCATACAAAGACTTGATTTCATAGCGGTCGTTTGTATGGCAGCTATATGATGTAGTAATCCGATCCGAATTAAACTTTTACAAATCATGTATAGCGATGTCAAACAAACAAAATTTGAATTCGATTGCGATAGGTTATAGAACAAAAAAGTTTTCCATACAAAGACTTGAAATCTGATTGATCGTTTGTATGGCAGCTATATGATATAGTGATCCGATCCGAATCAAACTTTCACAAATCATGTATAGCGATGTCAAACAAATAAATGTTGAATGCGGTTGCGATAGCTTGTAGAACAAAAAAGTTTTCCATACAAAGACTTGAAATCTGATTGATCGTTTGTATGGCAGCTATATGATATAGTGGTCCGATCCGGACCAAACTTTCACAAATCGTGTATAGTTATGTCAGACAAACAAATGTGGAATTCGGTTGCGATAACTTGTAGAACAAAAAAGTTTTCCATACAAAGACTTGAAATCTGATTGATCATTTGTATGGCAGCTATATGATATTGTGGTCCGATCCGAATCAAACTTTCACAAATCGTGTATGGCTATGTCGAACAAATTAATGTTGAATTCGGTTGCGATAGTTTGTAGAACAAAAAAGTTTTCCATACAAAGACTTGAAAACTGATTGATCTTTTGTATGGCAGCTATATGATATAGTGGTCCGATCCGGACCGTACTTTCACAAATCGTGTATGGCTATGTCAAACAAATAAATTTTGAATTCGGTTGCGATAGCTTGTAGAACAAAAAGTTTTCCATACAAAGACTTGAAATCTGATTGATCGTTTGTATGGCAGCTATATGATATAGTGATCCGATCCGAATCAAACTTTCACAAATCATGTATAGCGATGTCAAACAAACAAATGTGGAATTCGGTTGCGATAGTTTGTAGAACAAAAAAGTTTTCCATACAAAGACTTGAAATCTGATTGATCGTTTGTATGGCAGCTATATGATATAGTGGTCCGATCCGAATCAAACTTTCACAAATCGTGTATAGTTATGTCAGACAAACAAATGTGGAATTCGGTTGCGATAACTTGTAGAACAAAAAAGTTTTCCATACAAAGACTTGAAATCTGATTGATCGTTTGTATGGCAGCTATATGATATTGTGGTCTGATCCGAATCAAACTTTCACAAATCGTGTATGGCTATATCGAACAAATTAATGTTGAATTCGGTTGCGATAGTTTGGAGAACAAAAAAGTTTTCCATACAAAGACTTGAAATTTGATTGATCTTTTGTATGGCAGCTATATGATATAGTGGTCCGATCCGGACCGTACTTTCACAAATCGTGAACGGCTATGTCAAACAAATAAATGTTGAATTCGGTTGCGATACCTTGTAGAACAAAAAAGTTTTCCATACAAAGACTTGAAATCTGATTGATCGTTTGTATGGCAGCTATATGATATAGTGATCCGATCCGAATCAAACTTTCACAAATCATGTATAGCGATGTCAAACAAATAAATGTTGAATTCGGTTGCGATAGTTTGTAGAACAAAAAAGTTTTCCATACAAAGACTTGAAATCTGATTGATCGTTTGTATGGCAGCTATATGATATTGTGGTATGTGGTATGGATCTTTTGTATGGCAGCTATATGATATAGTGGTCCGATCCGGACCGTACTTTCACAAATCGTGTATGGCTATGTCGAACAAATTAATGTTGAATTCGGTTGCGATAGTTTGGAGAACAAAAAAGTTTTCCATACAAAGACTTGAAATCTGATTGATCTTTTGTATGGCAGCTATACGATATAGTGGTCCGATCCGGACCGTACTTTCACAAATCGTGTATGGCTATGTCAAACAAATAAATGTTGAATTCGGTTGCGATAGCTTGTAGAACAAAAAAGTTTTCCATACAAAGACTTGAAATGTTGAATTCGGTTGCAATAGGTTGGAAAACAAAAAAATTTTCCATACAAAGACTTGTTTTCAAATCGGTCGTTTGTATGACGGACAGACGGACATGGCTATGTCGACTCGGCTGTTGATGCTGATCAAGAATATAATTACTTTGTGGGGTCGGAGATGCTTCCTTTAATGCGTTACACTTTTCTAGACAAAATTATAATACCCTTTTTCAAGGGTATAAAAAGTTTTCCATACAAAGACTTGAAATCTGATTGATCGTTTGTATGGCAGCTATATGATATAGTGGTCCAATCCGGACCAAACTTTCACAAATCGTGTATGGCTATGTCGAACAAATTAATGTTGAATTCGGTTGCGATAGTTTGGAGAACAAAAAAGTTTTCCATACAAAGACTTGAAAACTGATTGATCTTTTGTATGGCAGCTATATGATATAGTGGTCCGATCCGGACCGTACTTTCACAAATCGTGTATGGCTATGTCAAACAAATAAATGTTGAATTCGGTTGCGATAGCTTGTAGAACAAAAAAGTTTTCCATACAAAGACTTGAAATCTGATTGATCGTTTGTATGGCAGCTATATGATATAGTGGTCCGATCCGGACCGTACTTTCACAAATCGTGTATGGCTATGTCAAACAAATAAATGTTGAATTCGGTTGCGATAGCTTGTAGAACAAAAAAGTTTTCCATACAAAGACTTGAAATGTTGAATTCGGTTGCAATAGGTTGGAAAACAAAAAAATTTTCCATACAAAGACTTTCAAATCGGTCGTTTGTATGACGGACAGACGGACGTGGCTATATCGACTCGGCTGTTGATGCTGATCAAGAATATATATACTTTGTGGGGTCGGAGATGCTTCCTTTAATGCGTTACACTTTTCTAGACAAAATTATAATACCCTTTTTCAAGGGTATAAAAAGTTTTCCATACAAAGACTTGAAATCTGATTGATCGTTTGTATGGCAGCTATATGATATAGTGGTCCGATCCGGACCGTACTATCACAAATCGTGTATGGCAATACCAAATAAATAAATGTAGAATTCGGTTGCAATAGGTTGGAAAACAAAAAAATTTTCCATACAAAGACTTGATTTCATAGCGGTCGTTTGTATGGCAGCTATATGATGTAGTAATCCGATCCGAATTAAACTTTTACAAATCATGTATAGCGATGTCAAACAAACAAAATTTGAATTCGATTGCGATAGGTTATAGAACAAAAAAGTTTTCCATACAAAGACTTGAAATCTGATTGATCGTTTGTATGGCAGCTATATGATATAGTGATCCGATCCGAATCAAACTTTCACAAATCATGTATAGCGATGTCAAACAAACAAATGTGGAATTCGGTTGCGATAACTTGTAGAACAAAAAAGTTTTGCATACAAAGACTTGAAATCTGATTGATCGTTTGTATGGCAGCTATATGATATTGTGGTCTGATCCGAATCAAACTTTCACAAATCGTGTATGGCTATATCGAACAAATTAATGTTGAATTCGGTTGCGATAGTTTGGAGAACAAAAAAGTTTTCCATACAAAGACTTGAAATTTGATTGATCTTTTGTATGGCAGCTATATGATATAGTGGTCCGATCCGGACCGTACTTTCACAAATCGTGTATGGCTATGTCAAACAAATAAATGTTGAATTCGGTTGCGATAGCTTGTAGAACAAAAAAGTTTTCCATACAAAGACTTGAAATCTGATTGATCGTTTGTATGGCAGCTATATGATATAGTGATCCGATCCGAATCAAACTTTCACAAATCATGTATAGCGATGTCAAACAAATAAATGTTGAATTCGGTTGCGATAGTTTGGAGAACAAAAAGTTTTCCATACAAAGACTTGAAATCTGATTGATCGTTTGTATGGCAGCTATATGATATTGTGGTATGTGGTATGGATCTTTTGTATGGCAGCTATATGATATAGTGGTCCGATCCGGACCGTACTTTCACAAATCGTGTATGGCTATGTCGAACAAATTAATGTTGAATTCGGTTGCGATAGTTTGTAGAACAAAAAAGTTTCCATACAAAGACTTGAAATCTGATTGATCGTTTGTATGGCAGCTATATGATATAGTGGTCCGATCCGAATCAAACTTTCACAAATCGTGTATGGCTATGTCGAACAAATTAATGTTGAATTCGGTTGCGATAGTTTGGAGAACAAAAAGTTTTCCATACAAAGACTTGAAATCTGATTGATCTTTTGTATGGCAGCTATATGATATAGTGGTCCGATCCGGACCGTACTTTCACAAATCGTGTATGGCTATGTCAAACAAATAAATGTTGAATTCGGTTGCGATAGCTTGTAGAACAAAAAAGTTTTCCATACAAAGACTTGAAATGTTGAATTCGGTTGCAATAGGTTGGAAAACAAAAATTTTCCATACAAAGACTTTCAAATCGGTCGTTTGTATGACGGACAGACGGACATGGCTATATCGACTCGGCTGTTGATGCTGATCAAGAATATATATACTTTGTGGGGTCGGAGATGCTTCCTTTAATGCGTTACACTTTTCTAGACAAAATTATAATACCTTTTTCAAGGGTATAAAAAAGTTTTCCATACAAAGACTTGAAATCTGATTGATCGTTTGTATGGCAGCTATATGATATAGTGGTCCGATCCGGACCGTACTATCACAAATCGTGTATGGCAATACCAAATAAATAAATGTAGAATTCGGTTGCAATAGGTTGGAAAACAAAAAATTTTCCATACAAAGACTTGATTTCATAGCGGTCGTTTGTATGGCAGCTATATGATGTAGTAATCCGATCCGAATTAAACTTTTACAAATCATGTATAGCGATGTCAAACAAACAAAATTTGAATTCGATTGCCATAGGTTATAGAACAAAAAAGTTTTCCATACAAAGACTTGAAATCTGATTGATCGTTTGTATGGCAGCTATATGATATAGTGATCCGATCCGAATCAAACTTTCACAAATCATGTATAGCGATGTCAAACAAACAAATGTGGAATTCGGTTGCGATAACTTGTAGAACAAAAAGTTTTCCATACAAAGACTTGAAATCTGATTGATCATTTGTATGGCAGCTATATGATATTGTGGTCCGATCCGAATCAAACTTTCACAAATCGTGTATGGCTATGTCGAACAAATTAATGTTGAATTCGGTTGCGATAGTTTGGAGAACAAAAAGTTTTCCATACAAAGACTTGAAAACTGATTGATCTTTTGTATGGCAGCTATATGATATAGTGGTCCGATCCGGACCGTACTTTCACAAATCGTGTATGGCTATGTCAAACAAATAAATGTTGAATTCGGTTGCGATAGCTTGTAGAACAAAAAAGTTTTCCATACAAAGACTTGAAATCTGATTGATCGTTTGTATGGCAGCTATATGATATTGTGGTCTGATCCGAATCAAACTTTCACAAATCGTGTATGGCTATATCGAACAAATTAATGTTGAATTCGGTTGCGATAGTTTGGAGAACAAAAAAGTTTTCCATACAAAGACTTGAAATTTGATTGATCTTTTGTATGGCAGCTATATGATATAGTGGTCCGATCCGGACCGTACTTTCACAAATCGTGTATGGCTATGTCAAACAAATAAATGTTGAATTCGGTTGCGATAGCTTGTAGAACAAAAAAGTTTTCCATACAATGACTTGAAATCTGATTGATCGTTTGTATGGCAGCTATATGATATAGTGATCCGATCCGAATCAAACTTTCACAAATCATGTATAGCGATGTCAAACAAATAAATGTTGAATTCGGTTGCGATAGTTTGTAGAACAAAAAAGTTTTCCATACAAAGACTTGAAATCTGATTGATCGTTTGTATGGCAGCTATATGATATTGTGGTATGTGGTATGGATCTTTTGTATGGCAGCTATATGATATAGTGGTCCGATCCGGACCGTACTTTCACAAATCGTGTATGGCTATGTCGAACAAATTAATGTTGAATTCGGTTGCGATAGTTTGTAGAACAAAAAAGTTTCCATACAAAGACTTGAAATCTGATTGATCGTTTGTATGGCAGCTATATGATATAGTGGTCCGATCCGAATCAAACTTTCACAAATCGTGTATGGCTATGTCGAACAAATTAATGTTGAATTCGGTTGCGATAGTTTGGAGAACAAAAAAGTTTTCTATACAAAGACTTGAAATCTGATTGATCTTTTGTATGGCAGCTATATGATATAGTGGTCCGATCCGGACCGTACTTTCACAAATCGTGTATGGCTATGTCAAACAAATAAATGTTGAATTCGGTTGCGATAGCTTGTAGAACAAAAAAGTTTTCCATACAAAGACTTGAAATGTTGAATTCGGTTGCAATAGGTTGGAAAACAAAAAAATTTTCCATACAAAGACTTTCAAATCGGTCGTTTGTATGACGGACAGACGGACATGGCTATATCGACTCGGCTGTTGATGCTGATCAAGAATATATATACTTTGTGGGGTCGGAGATGCTTCCTTTAATGCGTTACACTTTTCTAGACAAAATTATAATACCCTTTTTCAAGGGTATAAAATGTTTTCCATACAAAGACTTGAAATCTGATTGATCGTTTGTATGGCAGCTATATGATATAGTGGTCCGATCCGGACCGTACTATCACAAATCGTGTATGGCAATACCAAATAAATAAATGTAGAATTCGGTTGCAATAGGTTGGAAAACAAAAAAATTTTCCATACAAAGACTTGATTTCATAGCGGTCGTTTGTATGGCAGCTATATGATGTAGTAATCCGATCCGAATTAAACTTTTACAAATCATGTATAGCGATGTCAAACAAACAAAATTTGAATTCGATTGCGATAGGTTATAGAACAAAAAAGTTTTCCATACAAAGACTTGAAATCTGATTGATCGTTTGTATGGCAGCTATATGATATAGTGATCCGATCCGAATCAAACTTTCACAAATCATGTATAGCGATGTCAAACAAATAAATGTTGAATGCGGTTGCGATAGCTTGTAGAACAAAAAAGTTTTCCATACAAAGACTTGAAATCTGATTGATCGTTTGTATGGCAGCTATATGATATAGTGGTCCGATCCGGACCAAACTTTCACAAATCGTGTATAGTTATGTCAGACAAACAAATGTGGAATTCGGTTGCGATAACTTGTAGAACAAAAAAGTTTTCCATACAAAGACTTGAAATCTGATTGATCATTTGTATGGCAGCTATATGATATTGTGGTCCGATCCGAATCAAACTTTCACAAATCGTGTATGGCTATGTCGAACAAATTAATGTTGAATTCGGTTGCGATAGTTTGTAGAACAAAAAAGTTTTCCATACAAAGACTTGAAAACTGATTGATCTTTTGTATGGCAGCTATATGATATAGTGGTCCGATCCGGACCGTACTTTCACAAATCGTGTATGGCTATGTCAAACAAATAAATTTTGAATTCGGTTGCGATAGCTTGTAGAACAAAAAAGTTTTCCATACAAAGACTTGAAATCTGATTGATCGTTTGTATGGCAGCTATATGATATAGTGATCCGATCCGAATCAAACTTTCACAAATCATGTATAGCGATGTCAAACAAACAAATGTGGAATTCGGTTGCGATAGTTTGTAGAACAAAAAGTTTTCCATACAAAGACTTGAAATCTGATTGATCGTTTGTATGGCAGCTATATGATATAGTGGTCCGATCCGGACCAAACTTTCACAAATCGTGTATAGTTATGTCAGACAAACAAATGTGGAATTCGGTTGCGATAACTTGTAGAACAAAAAAGTTTTCCATACAAAGACTTGAAATCTGATTGATCGTTTGTATGGCAGCTATATGATATTGTGGTCTGATCCGAATCAAACTTTCACAAATCGTGTATGGCTATATCGAACAAATTAATGTTGAATTCGGTTGCGATAGTTTGGAGAACAAAAAAGTTTTCCATACAAAGACTTGAAATTTGATTGATCTTTTGTATGGCAGCTATATGATATAGTGGTCCGATCCGGACCGTACTTTCACAAATCGTGAACGGCTATGTCAAACAAATAAATGTTGAATTCGGTTGCGATACCTTGTAGAACAAAAAAGTTTTCCATACAAAGACTTGAAATCTGATTGATCGTTTGTATGGCAGCTATATGATATAGTGATCCGATCCGAATCAAACTTTCACAAATCATGTATAGCGATGTCAAACAAATAAATGTTGAATTCGGTTGCGATAGTTTGTAGAACAAAAAAGTTTTCCATACAAAGACTTGAAATCTGATTGATCGTTTGTATGGCAGCTATATGATATTGTGGTATGTGGTATGGATCTTTTGTATGGCAGCTATATGATATAGTGGTCCGATCCGGACCGTACTTTCACAAATCGTGTATGGCTATGTCGAACAAATTAATGTTGAATTCGGTTGCGATAGTTTGGAGAACAAAAAGTTTTCCATACAAAGACTTGAAATCTGATTGATCTTTTGTATGGCAGCTATACGATATAGTGGTCCGATCCGGACCGTACTTTCACAAATCGTGTATGGCTATGTCAAACAAATAAATGTTGAATTCGGTTGCGATAGCTTGTAGAACAAAAAAGTTTTCCATACAAAGACTTGAAATGTTGAATTCGGTTGCAATAGGTTGGAAAACAAAAAATTTTCCATACAAAGACTTGTTTTCAAATCGGTCGTTTGTATGACGGACAGACGGACATGGCTATGTCGACTCGGCTGTTGATGCTGATCAAGAATATAATTACTTTGTGGGGTCGGAGATGCTTCCTTTAATGCGTTACACTTTTCTAGACAAAATTATAATACCCTTTTTCAAGGGTATAAAAGTTTTCCATACAAAGACTTGAAATCTGATTGATCGTTTGTATGGCAGCTATATGATATAGTGGTCCGATCCGGACCGTACTTTCACAAATCGTGTATGGCGATACCAAATAAATAAATGTAGAATTCGGTTGCAATAGGTTGGAAAACAAAAAATTTTCCATACAAAGACTTGATTTCATAGCGGTCGTTTGTATGGCAGCTATATGATGTAGTAATCCGATCCGAATTAAACTTTTACAAATCATGTATAGCGATGTCAAACAAACAAAATTTGAATTCGATTGCGATAGGTTATAGAACAAAAAAGTTTTCCATACAAAGACTTGAAATCTGATTGATCGTTTGTATGGCAGCTATATGATATAGTGATCCGATCCGAATCAAACTTTCACAAATCATGTATAGCGATGTCAAACAAATAAATGTTGAATGCGGTTGCGATAGCTTGTAGAACAAAAAAGTTTTCCATACAAAGACTTGAAATCTGATTGATCGTTTGTATGGCAGCTATATGATATAGTGGTCCAATCCGGACCAAACTTTCACAAATCGTGTATGGCTATGTCGAACAAATTAATGTTGAATTCGGTTGCGATAGTTTGGAGAACAAAAAAGTTTTCCATACAAAGACTTGAAAACTGATTGATCTTTTGTATGGCAGCTATATGATATAGTAGTCCGATCCGGACCGTACTTTCACAAATCGTGTATGGCTATGTCAAACAAATAAATGTTGAATTCGGTTGCGATAGCTTGTAGAACAAAAAAGTTTTCCATACAAAGACTTGAAATCTGATTGATCGTTTGTATGGCAGCTATATGATATAGTAGTCCGATCCGGACCGTACTTTCACAAATCGTGTATGGCTATGTCAAACAAATAAATGTTGAATTCGGTTGCGATAGCTTGTAGAACAAAAAAGTTTTCCATACAAAGACTTGAAATCTGATTGATCGTTTGTATGGCAGCTATATGATATAGTGATCCGATCCGAATCAAACTTTCACAAATCATGTATAGCGATGTCAAACAAACAAATGTGGAATTCGGTTGCGATAACTTGTAGAACAAAAAAGTTTTCCATACAAAGACTTGAAATGTTGAATTCGGTTGCAATAGGTTGGAAAACAAAAAAATTTTCCATACAAAGACTTGTTTTCAAATCGGTCGTTTGTATGACGGACAGACGGACATGGCTATATCGACTCGGCTGTTGATGCTGATCAAGAATATAATTACTTTGTGGGGTCGGAGATGCTTCCTTTAATGCGTTACACTTTTCTAGACAAAATTATAATACCCTTTTTCAAGGGTATAAAAAGTTTTCCATACAAAGACTTGAAATCTGATTGATCGTTTGTATGGCAGCTATATGATATAGTGCTCCGATCCGGACCGTACTTTCACAAATCGTGTATGGCGATACCAAATAAATAAATGTAGAATTCGGTTGCAATAGGTTGGAAAACAAAAAAATTTTCCATACAAAGACTTGATTTCATAGCGGTCGTTTGTATGGCAGCTATATGATGTAGTAATCCGATCCGAATTAAACTTTTACAAATCATGTATAGCGATGTCAAACAAACAAAATTTGAATTCGATTGCGATAGGTTATAGAACAAAAAAGTTTTCCATACAAAGACTTGAAATCTGATTGATCGTTTGTATGGCAGCTATATGATATAGTGATCCGATCCGAATCAAACTTTCACAAATCATGTATAGCGATGTCAAACAAACAAATGTGGAATTCGGTTGCGATAACTTGTAGAACAAAAAAGTTTTCCATACAAAGACTTGAAATCTGATTGATCATTTGTATGGCAGCTATATGATATTGTGGTCCGATCCGAATCAAACTTTCACAAATCGTGTATGGCTATGTCGAACAAATTAATGTTGAATTCGGTTGCGATAGTTTGGAGAACAAAAAAGTTTTCCATACAAAGACTTGAAATTTGATTGATCTTTTGTATGGCAGCTATATGATATTGTGGTCTGATCCGAATCAAACTTTCACAAATCATGTATAGCGATGTCAAACAAATAAATGTTGAATTCGGTTGCGATAGTTT
Organism: Drosophila merina; assembly: GCA_035047645.1. Lineage (NCBI taxonomy): Eukaryota > Metazoa > Arthropoda > Insecta > Diptera > Drosophilidae > Drosophila > Drosophila merina. The sequence continues at coordinate 616,220 of JAWNPH010000032.1, forward strand.
GTAGAACAAAAAAGTTTTCCATACAAAGACTTGAAATCTGATTGATCGTTTGTATGGCAGCTATATGATATTGTGGTATGTGGTATGGATCTTTTGTATGGCAGCTATATGATATAGTGGTCCGATCCGACCGTACTTTCACAAATCGTGTATGGCTATGTTGAACAAATTAATGTTGAATTCGGTTGCGATAGTTTGTAGAACAAAAAAGTTTCCATACAAAGACTTGAAATCTGATTGATCGTTTGTATGGCAGCTATATGATATAGTGGTCCGATCCGAATCAAACTTTCACAAATCGTGTATGGCTATGTCGAACAAATTAATGTTGAATTCGGTTGCGATAGTTTGGAGAACAAAAAGTTTTCCATACAAAGACTTGAAATCTGATTGATCTTTTGTATGGCAGCTATATGATATAGTGGTCCGATCCGGACCGTACTTTCACAAATCGTGTATGGCTATGTCAAACAAATAAATGTTGAATTCGGTTGCGATAGCTTGTAGAACAAAAAAGTTTTCCATACAAAGACTTGAAATGTTGAATTCGGTTGCAATAGGTTGGAAAACAAAAAAATTTTCCATACAAAGACTTTCAAATCGGTCGTTTGTATGACGGACAGACGGACATGGCTATATCGACTCGGCTGTTGATGCTGATCAAGAATATATATACTTTGTGGGGTCGGAGATGCTTCCTTTAATGCGTTACACTTTTCTAGACAAAATTATAATACCCTTTTTCAAGGGTATAAAAAGTTTTCCATACAAAGACTTGAAATCTGATTGATCGTTTGTATGGCAGCTATATGATATAGTGGTCCGATCCGGACCGTACTATCACAAATCGTGTATGGCAATACCAAATAAATAAATGTAGAATTCGGTTGCAATAGGTTGGAAAACAAAAAATTTTCCATACAAAGACTTGATTTCATAGCGGTCGTTTGTATGGCAGCTATATGATGTAGTAATCCGATCCGAATTAAACTTTTACAAATCATGTATAGCGATGTCAAACAAACAAAATTTGAATTCGATTGCGATAGGTTATAGAACAAAAAAGTTTTCCATACAAAGACTTGAAATCTGATTGATCGTTTGTATGGCAGCTATATGATATAGTGATCCGATCCGAATCAAACTTTCACAAATCATGTATAGCGATGTCAAACAAACAAATGTGGAATTCGGTTGCGATAACTTGTAGAACAAAAAAGTTTTCCATACAAAGACTTGAAATCTGATTGATCATTTGTATGGCAGCTATATGATATAGTGGTCCGATCCGAATCAAACTTTCACAAATCGTGTATGGCTATGTCGAACAAATTAATGTTGAATTCGGTTGCGATAGTTTGGAGAACAAAAAAGTTTTCCATACAAAGACTTGAAAACTGATTGATCTTTTGTATGGCAGCTATATGATATAGTGGTCCGATCCGGACCGTACTTTCACAAATCGTGTATGGCTATGTCAAACAAATAAATGTTGAATTCGGTTGCGATAGCTTGTAGAACAAAAAAGTTTTCCATACAAAGACTTGAAATCTGATTGATCGTTTGTATGGCAGCTATATGATATTGTGGTCTGATCCGAATCAAACTTTCACAAATCGTGTATGGCTATATCGAACAAATTAATGTTGAATTCGGTTGCGATAGTTTGGAGAACAAAAAGTTTTCCATACAAAGACTTGAAATTTGATTGATCTTTTGTATGGCAGCTATATGATATAGTGGTCCGATCCGGACCGTACTTTCACAAATCGTGTATGGCTATGTCAAACAAATAAATGTTGAATTCGGTTGCGATAGCTTGTAGAACAAAAAAGTTTTCCATACAAAGACTTGAAATCTGATTGATCGTTTGTATGGCAGCTATATGATATAGTGATCCGATCCGAATCAAACTTTCACAAATCATGTATAGCGATGTCAAACAAATAAATGTTGAATTCGGTTGCGATAGTTTGTAGAACAAAAAGTTTTCCATACAAAGACTTGAAATCTGATTGATCGTTTGTATGGCAGCTATATGATATTGTGGTATGTGGTATGGATCTTTTGTATGGCAGCTATATGATATAGTGGTCCGATCCGGACCGTACTTTCACAAATCGTGTATGGCTATGTCGAACAAATTAATGTTGAATTCGGTTGCGATAGTTTGTAGAACAAAAAAGTTTCCATACAAAGACTTGAAATCTGATTGATCGTTTGTATGGCAGCTATATGATATAGTGGTCCGATCCGAATCAAACTTTCACAAATCGTGTATGGCTATGTCGAACAAATTAATGTTGAATTCGGTTGCGATAGTTTGGAGAACAAAAAAGTTTTCCATACAAAGACTTGAAATCTGATTGATCTTTTGTATGGCAGCTATATGATATAGTGGTCCGATCCGGACCGTACTTTCACAAATCGTGTATGGCTATGTCAAACAAATAAATGTTGAATTCGGTTGCGATAGCTTGTAGAACAAAAAAGTTTTCCATACAAAGACTTGAAATGTTGAATTCGGTTGCAATAGGTTGGAAAACAAAAAAATTTTCCATACAAAGACTTTCAAATCGGTCGTTTGTATGACGGACAGACGGACATGGCTATATCGACTCGGCTGTTGATGCTGATCAAGAATATATATACTTTGTGGGGTCGGAGATGCTTCCTTTAATGCGTTACACTTTTCTAGACAAAATTATAATACCCTTTTTCAAGGGTATAAAAAGTTTTCCATACAAAGACTTGAAATCTGATTGATCGTTTGTATGGCAGCTATATGATATAGTGGTCCGATCCGGACCGTACTATCACAAATCGTGTATGGCAATACCAAATAAATAAATGTAGAATTCGGTTGCAATAGGTTGGAAAACAAAAAAATGTTCCATACAAAGACTTGATTTCATAGCGGTCGTTTGTATGGCAGCTATATGATGTAGTAATCCGATCCGAATTAAACTTTTACAAATCATGTATAGCGATGTCAAACAAACAAAATTTGAATTCGATTGCGATAGGTTATAGAACAAAAAAGTTTTCCATACAAAGACTTGAAATCTGATTGATCGTTTGTATGGCAGCTATATGATATAGTGATCCGATCCGAATCAAACTTTCACAAATCATGTATAGCGATGTCAAACAAATAAATGTTGAATGCGGTTGCGATAGCTTGTAGAACAAAAAAGTTTTCCATACAAAGACTTGAAATCTGATTGATCGTTTGTATGGCAGCTATATGATATAGTGGTCCGATCCGGACCAAACTTTCACAAATCGTGTATAGTTATGTCAGACAAACAAATTTGGAATTCGGTTGCGATAGTTTGTAGAACAAAAAAGTTTCCATACAAAGACTTGAAATCTGATTGATCGTTTGTATGGCAGCTATATGATATAGTGGTCCGATCCGAATCAAACTTTCACAAATCGTGTATGGCTATGTCGAACAAATTAATGTTGAATTCGGTTGCGATAGTTTGGAGAACAAAAAAGTTTTCCATACAAAGACTTGAAATCTGATTGATCTTTTGTATGGCAGCTATATGATATAGTGGTCCGATCCGGACCGTACTTTCACAAATCGTGTATGGCTATGTCAAACAAATAAATGTTGAATTCGGTTGCGATAGCTTGTAGAACAAAAAAGTTTTCCATACAAAGACTTGAAATGTTGAATTCGGTTGCAATAGGTTGGAAAACAAAAAATTTTCCATACAAAGACTTTCAAATCGGTCGTTTGTATGACGGACAGACGGACATGGCTATATCGACTCGGCTGTTGATGCTGATCAAGAATATATATACTTTGTGGGGTCGGAGATGCTTCCTTTAATGCGTTACACTTTTCTAGACAAAATTATAATACCCTTTTTCAAGGGTATAAAAAGTTTTCCATACAAAGACTTGAAATCTGATTGATCGTTTGTATGGCAGCTATATGATATAGTGGTCCGATCCGGACCGTACTATCACAAATCGTGTATGGCAATACCAAATAAATAAATGTAGAATTCGGTTGCAATAGGTTGGAAAACAAAAAAATTTTCCATACAAAGACTTGATTTCATAGCGGTCGTTTGTATGGCAGCTATATGATGTAGTAATCCGATCCGAATTAAACTTTTACAAATCATGTATAGCGATGTCAAACAAACAAAATTTGAATTCGATTGCGATAGGTTATAGAACAAAAAAGTTTTCCATACAAAGACTTGAAATCTGATTGATCGTTTGTATGGCAGCTATATGATATAGTGATCCGATCCGAATCAAACTTTCACAAATCATGTATAGCGATGTCAAACAAACAAATGTGGAATTCGGTTGCGATAACTTGTAGAACAAAAAAGTTTTCCATACAAAGACTTGAAATCTGATTGATCATTTGTATGGCAGCTATATGATATAGTGGTCCGATCCGAATCAAACTTTCACAAATCGTGTATGGCTATGTCGAACAAATTAATGTTGAATTCGGTTGCGATAGTTTGGAGAACAAAAAAGTTTTCCATACAAAGACTTGAAAACTGATTGATCTTTTGTATGGCAGCTATATGATATAGTGGTCCGATCCGGACCGTACTTTCACAAATCGTGTATGGCTATGTCAAACAAATAAATGTTGAATTCGGTTGCGATAGCTTGTAGAACAAAAAAGTTTTCCATACAAAGACTTGAAATCTGATTGATCGTTTGTATGGCAGCTATATGATATTGTGGTCTGATCCGAATCAAACTTTCACAAATCGTGTATGGCTATATCGAACAAATTAATGTTGAATTCGGTTGCGATAGTTTGGAGAACAAAAAAGTTTTCCATACAAAGACTTGAAATTTGATTGATCTTTTGTATGGCAGCTATATGATATAGTGGTCCGATCCGGACCGTACTTTCACAAATCGTGTATGGCTATGTCAAACAAATAAATGTTGAATTCGGTTGCGATAGCTTGTAGAACAAAAAAGTTTTCCATACAAAGACTTGAAATCTGATTGATCGTTTGTATGGCAGCTATATGATATAGTGATCCGATCCGAATCAAACTTTCACAAATCATGTATAGCGATGTCAAACAAATAAATGTTGAATTCGGTTGCGATAGTTTGTAGAACAAAAAAGTTTTCCATACAAAGACTTGAAATCTGATTGATCGTTTGTATGGCAGCTATATGATATTGTGGTATGTGGTATGGATCTTTTGTATGGCAGCTATATGATATAGTGGTCCGATCCGGACCGTACTTTCACAAATCGTGTATGGCTATGTCGAACAAATTAATGTTGAATTCGGTTGCGATAGTTTGTAGAACAAAAAAGTTTCCATACAAAGACTTGAAATCTGATTGATCGTTTGTATGGCAGCTATATGATATAGTGGTCCGATCCGAATCAAACTTTCACAAATCGTGTATGGCTATGTCGAACAAATTAATGTTGAATTCGGTTGCGATAGTTTGGAGAACAAAAAGTTTTCCATACAAAGACTTGAAATCTGATTGATCTTTTGTATGGCAGCTATATGATATAGTGGTCCGATCCGGACCGTACTTTCACAAATCGTGTATGGCTATGTCAAACAAATAAATGTTGAATTCGGTTGCGATAGCTTGTAGAACAAAAAAGTTTTCCATACAAAGACTTGAAATGTTGAATTCGGTTGCAATAGGTTGGAAAACAAAAAAATTTTCCATACAAAGACTTTCAAATCGGTCGTTTGTATGACGGACAGACGGACATGGCTATATCGACTCGGCTGTTGATGCTGATCAAGAATATATATACTTTGTGGGGTCGGAGATGCTTCCTTTAATGCGTTACACTTTTCTAGACAAAATTATAATACCCTTTTTCAAGGGTATAAAAAGTTTTCCATACAAAGACTTGAAATCTGATTGATCGTTTGTATGGCAGCTATATGATATAGTGGTCCGATCCGGACCGTACTATCACAAATCGTGTATGGCAATACCAAATAAATAAATGTAGAATTCGGTTGCAATAGGTTGGAAAACAAAAAAATGTTCCATACAAAGACTTGATTTCATAGCGGTCGTTTGTATGGCAGCTATATGATGTAGTAATCCGATCCGAATTAAACTTTTACAAATCATGTATAGCGATGTCAAACAAACAAAATTTGAATTCGATTGCGATAGGTTATAGAACAAAAAAGTTTTCCATACAAAGACTTGAAATCTGATTGATCGTTTGTATGGCAGCTATATGATATAGTGATCCGATCCGAATCAAACTTTCACAAATCATGTATAGCGATGTCAAACAAATAAATGTTGAATGCGGTTGCGATAGCTTATAGAACAAAAAAGTTTTCCATACAAAGACTTGAAATCTGATTGATCGTTTGTATGGCAGCTATATGATATAGTGGTCCGATCCGGACCAAACTTTCACAAATCGTGTATAGTTATGTCAGACAAACAAATTTGGAATTCGGTTGCGATAGTTTGTAGAACAAAAAAGTTTCCATACAAAGACTTGAAATCTGATTGATCGTTTGTATGGCAGCTATATGATATAGTGGTCCGATCCGAATCAAACTTTCACAAATCGTGTATGGCTATGTCGAACAAATTAATGTTGAATTCGGTTGCGATAGTTTGGAGAACAAAAAAGTTTTCCATACAAAGACTTGAAATCTGATTGATCTTTTGTATGGCAGCTATATGATATAGTGGTCCGATCCGGACCGTACTTTCACAAATCGTGTATGGCTATGTCAAACAAATAAATGTTGAATTCGGTTGCGATAGCTTGTAGAACAAAAAAGTTTTCCATACAAAGACTTGAAATGTTGAATTCGGTTGCAATAGGTTGGAAAACAAAAAAATTTTCCATACAAAGACTTGTTTTCAAATCGGTCGTTTGTATGACGGACAGACGGACATGGCTATATCGACTCGGCTGTTGATGCTGATCAAGAATATATATACTTTGTGGGGTCGGAGATGCTTCCTTTAATGCGTTACACTTTTCTAGACAAAATTATAATACCCTTTTTCAAGGGTATAAAAAGTTTTCCATACAAAGACTTGAAATCTGATTGATCGTTTGTATGGCAGCTATATGATATAGTGGTCCGATCCGGACCGTACTATCACAAATCGTGTATGGCAATACCAAAAAAATAAATGTAGAATTCGGTTGCAATAGGTTGGAAAACAAAAAAATTTTCCATACAAAGACTTGATTTCATAGCGGTCGTTTGTATGGCAGCTATATGATGTAGTAATCCGATCCGAATTAAACTTTTACAAATCATGTATAGCGATGTCAAACAAACAAAATTTGAATTCGATTGCGATAGGTTATAGAACAAAAAAGTTTTCCATACAAAGACTTGAAATCTGATTGATCGTTTGTATGGCAGCTATATGATATAGTGATCCGATCCGAATCAAACTTTCACAAATCATGTATAGCGATGTCAAACAAATAAATGTTGAATGCGGTTGCGATAGCTTGTAGAACAAAAAAGTTTTCCATACAAAGACTTGAAATCTGATTGATCGTTTGTATGGCAGCTATATGATATAGTGGTCCGATCCGGACCAAACTTTCACAAATCGTGTATAGTTATGTCAGACAAACAAATGTGGAATTCGGTTGCGATAACTTGTAGAACAAAAAAGTTTTCCATACAAAGACTTGAAATCTGATTGATCATTTGTATGGCAGCTATATGATATTGTGGTCCGATCCGAATCAAACTTTCACAAATCGTGTATGGCTATGTCGAACAAATTAATGGTGAATTCGGTTGCGATAGTTTGTAGAACAAAAAAGTTTTCCATACAAAGACTTGAAAACTGATTGATCTTTTGTATGGCAGCTATATGATATAGTGGTCCGATCCGGACCGTACTTTCACAAATCGTGTATGGCTATGTCAAACAAATAAATGTTGAATTCGGTTGCGATAGCTTGTAGAACAAAAAAGTTTTCCATACAAAGACTTGAAATCTGATTGATCGTTTGTATGGCAGCTATATGATATTGTGGTCTGATCCGAATCAAACTTTTACAAATCGTGTATGGCTATATCGAACAAATTAATGTTGAATTCGGTTGCGATAGTTTGGAGAACAAAAAAGTTTTCCATACAAAGACTTGAAATTTGATTGATCTTTTGTATGGCAGCTATATGATATAGTGGTCCGATCCGGACCGTACTTTCACAAATCGTGTATGGCTATGTCGAACAAATTAATGTTGAATTCGGTTGCGATAGTTTGTAGAACAAAAAAGTTTCCATACAAAGACTTGAAATCTGATTGATCGTTTGTATGGCAGCTATATGATATAGTGGTCCGATCCGGACCGTACTTTCACAAATCGTGTATGGCTATGTCGAACAAATTAATGTTGAATTCGGTTGCGATAGTTTGTAGAACAAAAAAGTTTTCCATACAAAGACTTGAAATCTGATTGATCGTTTGTATGGCAGCTATATGATATAGTGGTCCGATCCGGACCGTACTTTCACAAATCGTGTATGGCTATGTCGAACAAATTAATGTTGAATTCGGTTGCGATAGTTTGTAGAACAAAAAAGTTTTCCATGCAAAGACTTGAAATCTGATTGATCGTTTGTATGGCAGCTATATGATATAGTGATCCGATCCGAATCAAACTTTCACAATTCATGTATAGCGATGTCAAACAAATAAATGTTGAATTCGGTTGCGATAGCTTGTAGAACAAAAAAGTTTTCCATACAAAGACTTGAAATCTGATTGATCGTTTGTATGGCAGCTATATGATATTGTGGTCTGATCCGAATCAAACTTTCACAAATCGTGTATGGCTATATCGAACAAATTAATGTTGAATTCGGTTGCGATAGTTTGGAGAACAAAAAAGTTTTCCATACAAAGACTTGAAATTTGATTGATCTTTTGTATGGCAGCTATATGATATAGTGGTCCGATCCGGACCGTACTTTCACAAATCGTGCACGGCTATGTCAAACAAATAAATGTTGAATTCGGTTGCGATACCTTGTAGAACAAAAAAGTTTTCCATACAAAGACTTGAAATCTGATTGATCGTTTGTATGGCAGCTATATGATATAGTGATCCGATCCGAATCAAACTTTCACAAATCATGTATAGCGATGTCAAACAAATAAATGTTGAATTCGGTTGCGATAGTTTGTAGAACAAAAAAGTTTTCCATACAAAGACTTGAAATCTGATTGATCGTTTGTATGGCAGCTATATGATATTGTGGTATGTGGTATGGATCTTTTGTATGGCAGCTATATGATATAGTGGTCCGATCCGGACCGTACTTTCACAAATCGTGTATGGCTATGTCGAACAAATTAATGTTGAATTCGGTTGCGATAGTTTGTAGAACAAAAAAGTTTCCATACAAAGACTTGAAATCTGATTGATCGTTTGTATGGCAGCTATATGATATAGTGGTCCGATCCGGACCGTACTTTCACAAATCGTGTATGGCTATGTCGAACAAATTAATGTTGAATTCGGTTGCGATAGTTTGTAGAACAAAAAAGTTTTCCATACAAAGACTTGAAATCTGATTGATCGTTTGTATGGCAGCTATATGATATAGTGGTCCGATCCGGACCGTACTTTCACAAATCGTGTATGGCTATGTCGAACAAATTAATGTTGAATTCGGTTGCGATAGTTTGTAGAACAAAAAAGTTTTCCATGCAAAGACTTGAAATCTGATTGATCGTTTGTATGGCAGCTATATGATATAGTGATCCGATCCGAATCAAACTTTCACAATTCATGTATAGCGATGTCAAACAAATAAATGTTGAATTCGGTTGCGATAGCTTGTAGAACAAAAAAGTTTTCCATACAAAGACTTGAAATCTGATTGATCGTTTGTATGGCAGCTATATGATATAGTGGTCCGATCCGGACCAAACTTTCACAAATCGTGTATAGTTATGTCAGACAAATAAATGTTGAATTCGGTTGCGATAACTTGTAGAACAAAAAAGTTTTCCATACAAAGACTTGAAATCTGATTGATCGTTTGTATGGCAGCTATATGATATTGTGGTATGTGGTATGGATCTTTTGTATGGCAGCTATATGATATAGTGGTCCGATCCGGACCGTACTTTCACAAATCGTGTATGGCTATGTCGAACAAATTAATGTTGAATTCGGTTGCGATAGTTTGTAGAACAAAAAAGTTTCCATACAAAGACTTGAAATCTGATTGATCGTTTGTATGGCAGCTATATGATATAGTGGTCCGATCCGGACCGTACTTTCACAAATCGTGTATGGCTATGTCGAACAAATTAATGTTGAATTCCGTTGCGATAGTTTGTAGAACAAAAAAGTTTTCCATACAAAGACTTGAAATCTGATTGATCGTTTGTATGGCAGTTATATGATATAGTGGTCCGATCCGGACCAAACTTTCACAAATCGTGTATAGTTATGTCAGACAAATAAATGTTGAATTCGGTTGCGATAGCTTGTAGAACAAAAAAGTTTTCCATACAAAGACTTGAAATCTGATTGATCGTTTGTATGGCAGCTATATGATATTGTGGTCTGATCCGAATTAAACTTTAACAAATCGTGTATGGCTATATCGAACAAATAAATGTTGAATTCGGTTGCGATAGTTTGGAGAACAAAAAAGTTTTCCATACAAAGACTTGAAATCTGATTGATCGTTTGTATGGCAGCTATATGATATAGTGGTCCGATCCGGACCAAACTTTCACAAATCGTGTATAGTTATGTCAGACAAATAAATGTTGAATTCGGTTGCGATAACTTGTAGAACAAAAAAGTTTTCCATACAAAGACTTGAAATCTGATTGATCGTTTGTATGGCAGCTATATGATATTGTGGTACGATCCGAATCAAACTTTCACAAATCGTGTATGGCTATGTCAAACAAATAAATGTTGAATTCGGTTGCGATAGTTTGTAGAACAAAAAAGTTTTCCATACAAAGACTTGAAATCTGATTGATCTTTTGTATGGCAGCTATATGATATAGTGGTCCGATCCGGACCGTACTTTCACGAATCGTGTATGTCTATGTCAAACAAATAAATGTTGAATTCGGTTGCGATAGCTTGTAGAACAAAAAAGTTTTCCATACAAAGACTTGAAATCTGATTGATCGTTTGTATGGCAGATATATGATATAGTAGTCCGATCCGGACCGTACTATCACAAATCGTGTATGGCTAAATCAAATAAATAAATGTAGAATTCGGTTGCAATAGGTTGGAAAACAAAAAAATTTTCCTTACAATGACTTGTTTTCATAGCGGTCGTTTGTATGGCAGCTATATGATGTAGTAATCCGATCCGAATCAAACTTTCACAAATCATGTATAGCGATGTCAAACAATTAAATGTTGAATTCGGTTGCGATAGCTTGTAGAACAAAAAAGTTTTCCATACAAAGACTTGAAATCTGATTGATCGTTTGTATGGCAGCTATATGATATAGTGGTCCGATCCGGACCGTACTTTCACAAATCGTGTATGGCTATGTCAAACAATTAAATGTTGAATTCGGTTGCGATAGCTTGTAGAACAAAAAAGTTTTCCATACAAAGACTTGAAATCTGATTGATCGTTTGTATGGCAGCTATATGATATAGTGGTCCGATCCGGACCGTACTTTCACAAATTGTGTATGGCTATGTCAAACAAATAAAGGTAGAATTCGGTTGCAATAGGTTGGAAAACAAAAAAATTTTCCATACAAAGACTTGTTTTCATAGCGGTCGTTTGTATGGCAGCTATATGATGTAGTAATCCGATCCGAATCAAACTTTCACAAATCATGTACAGCGATGTCAAACAAATAAACCTTGAATTCGGTTGCGATAGCTTGTAGAACAAAAAAGTTTTCCATACAAAGACTTGAAATCTGATTGATCGTTTGTATGGCAGCTATATGATATAGTGGTCCGATCCGACCAATCTTTCACAAATCGTGTATAGTTATGTCAGACAAACAAATGTTGAATTCGGTTGCGATAACTTGTAGAACAAAAAAGTTTTCCATACAAAGGCTTGAAATCTGATTGATCATTTGTATGGCAGCTATATGATATTGTGGTCCGATCCGAATCAAACTTTCACAAATCGTGTATGGCTATGTCGAACAAATTAATGTTGAATTCGGTTCCGATAGTTTGTAGAACAAAAAAGTTTTCCATACAAAGACTTGAAAACTGATTGATCTTTTGTATGGCAGCTATATGATATAGTGGTCCGATCCGGACCAAACTTATACAAATGGTGTATGGTTTAATCGAATGAATAAATGTTGAAGTCGGTTGCAATAGGTTGAAAACAAAAAAATTTTCCATACAAAGACTTGTTTTCATATCGGTCGTTTGTATGGCAGCTATATTATATGGTGGTCCGATCCGGACCAAACTTTTACAAATCGTGTACGGCTATGTCAAATGAATAAATGTTGAATTCGGTTGCAATTTATTGGATAACAAAAAAATTTTCCGTACAAAGACTTGTTTTCATATCGGTCGTTTGTATGGCAGCTATAGGATATAGTGATGCGATTCATATTAAACTTTTACAAATCATGTATGGCTATGTCAAAAGAAAAAATTTTGAATTCGGTTGCAATAACTTGGAAAACAAAAAAGTTTTCCATACAAAGACTTGTTTTCATATCGGTCGTTTGTATGGCAGCGATATGATATAGTGGTCCGATCCGGACCAAACTTTTACAAATGGTGTATGGCTATTTCAAATAAATAAATGTTGAATTCGGTTGCAATTAATTGGAAAACAAAAAATGTTCCATACAAAGACTTGTTTTCATATCGGTCGTTTGTATGGCAGCTATAGGATATAGTGATGCGATCCATATCAAACTTTTACAAATCATTTATGGTTATGTCAAAAGAAAAAATTTTGAATTCGGTTGTATAGCTTGGAAAACAAAAAAATTTTCCATGCAAAGACTTGTTTTCATATCAGTCGTTTGTATGGCAGCTATATGATATAGTCATTTGTTCCGGATCAAACTTTTAAAAATCATGTACAGCTATGTCAAATATATAAATGTTGAATTCGGTAGCAATAGCTTGGAAAACCAAGCAGTTTTCCATACAAAGACTTGTTTTCATATCGGTCGTTTGTATGGCAGCGATATGATATAGTGGTCCGATCCGGACCAAACTTTTACAAATGGTGTATGGCTATGTCAAATAAATAAATGTTGAATTCGGTTGCAATTAATTGGAAAACAAAAAAATTTTCCATGCAAAGACTTGTTTTCATATCAGTCGTTTGTATGGCAGCTATAGGATATAGTGATGCGATCCATATCAAACTTTCACAAATCATGTACAGCTATGTCAAAAGAAAAAATTTTGAATTCGGTTGCAATAGGTTGGAAAACAAAAAAGTTTTCCATACAAAGACTTGTTTTCATATCGGTCGTTTGTATGGCAGCGATATGATATAGTGGTCCGATCCGGACCAAACTTTTACAAATGGTGTATGGCTTTATCGAATGAATAAATGTTGAATTCGGTTGCAATTAATTGGAAAACAAAAAATGTTCCATACAAAGACTTGTTTTCATATCGGTCGTTTGTATGGCAGCTATAGGATATAGTGATGCGATCCATATCAAACTTTTACAAATCATTTATGGTTATGTCAAAAGAAAAAATTTTGAATTCGGTTGTATAGCTTGGAAAACAAAAAAGTTTTCCATACAAAGACTTGTTTTCATATCGGTCGTTTGTATGGCAGCGATATGATATAGTGGTCCCATCCGGACCAAACTTTTACAAATGGTGTATGGCTTTATCGAATGAACAAATGTTGAATTCGGTTGCAATAGGTTGGAAAACAAAAAAATTTTCCATACAAGGACTTGTTTTCATATCGGTCGTTTGTATGGCAGCTATATGATATGGTGGTCCGATCCGGACCAAACTTTCACAAATCGTGTACAGCTTTAACGAATAAATAAATTTTGAATTCGGTTGCAATAGGTTGGAAAACAAAAAAGTTTTCCATACAAAGACTTGTTATCATATCGGTCGTTTGTATGGCAGCTATAGGATATAGTGATGCGATCCATATCAAACTTTTACAAATCATTTATGGCTATGTCAAAAAAAAAAATTTTGAAGTCGGTTGCAATAACTTGGAAAACAAAAAAGTTTCCATACAAAGACTTGTTTTCATATCGGTCGTTTGTATGGGAGCGATATGATATAGTGGTCCGATCCGGACCAAACTTTTACAAATGGTGTATGGCTTTATCGGATGAATAAATGTTGAATTCGGTTGCAATTAATTGGAAAACAAAAAATGTTCCATACAAAGACTTGTTTTCATATCGGTCGTTTGTATGGCAGCTATAGGATATAGTGATGCGATCCATATCAAACTTTTACAAATCCTTTATGGCTATGTCAAAAAAAAAAATTTTGAATTCGGTTGCAATAGCTTGGAAAACAAAAAAGTTTTCCATACAAAGACTTGAAATGTTGAATTCGGTTGCAATAGGTTGGAAAACAAAAAAATTTTCCATACAAAGACTTTCAAATCGGTCGTTTGTATGACGGACAGACGGACATGGCTATATCGACTCGGCTGTTGATGCTGATCAAGAATATATATACTTTGTGGGGTCGGAGATGCTTCCTTTAATGCGTTACACTTTTCTAGACAAAATTATAATACCCTTTTTCAAGGGTATAAAAAGTTTTCCATACAAAGACTTGAAATCTGATTGATCGTTTGTATGGCAGCTATATGATATAGTGGTCCGATCCGGACCGTACTATCACAAATCGTGTATGGCAATACCAAATAAATAAATGTAGAATTCGGTTGCAATAGGTTGGAAAACAAAAAAATTTTCCATACAAAGACTTGATTTCATAGCGGTCGTTTGTATGGCAGCTATATGATGTAGTAATCCGATCCGAATTAAACTTTTACAAATCATGTATAGCGATGTCAAACAAACAAAATTTGAATTCGATTGCGATAGGTTATAGAACAAAAAAGTTTTCCATACAAAGACTTGAAATCTGATTGATCGTTTGTATGGCAGCTATATGATATAGTGATCCGATCCGAATCAAACTTTCACAAATCATGTATAGCGATGTCAAACAAATAAATGTTGAATGCGGTTGCGATAGCTTGTAGAACAAAAAAAGTTTTCCATACAAAGACTTGAAATCTGATTGATCGTTTGTATGGCAGCTATATGATATAGTGGTCCGATCCGGACCAAACTTTCACAAATCGTGTATAGTTATGTCAGACAAACAAATGTGGAATTCGGTTGCGATAACTTGTAGAACAAAAAAGTTTTCCATACAAAGACTTGAAATCTGATTGATCATTTGTATGGCAGCTATATGATATTGTGGTCCGATCCGAATCAAACTTTCACAAATCGTGTATGGCTATGTCGAACAAATTAATGTTGAATTCGGTTGCGATAGTTTGTAGAACAAAAAAGTTTTCCATACAAAGACTTGAAAACTGATTGATCTTTTGTATGGCAGCTATATGATATAGTGGTCCGATCCGGACCGTACTTTCACAAATCGTGTATGGCTATGTCAAACAAATAAATGTTGAATTCGGTTGCGATAGCTTGTAGAACAAAAAAGTTTTCCATACAAAGACTTGAAATCTGATTGATCGTTTGTATGGCAGCTATATGATATTGTGGTCTGATCCGAATCAAACTTTCACAAATCGTGTATGGCTATATCGAACAAATTAATGTTGAATTCGGTTGCGATAGTTTGGAGAACAAAAAGTTTTCCATACAAAGACTTGAAATTTGATTGATCTTTTGTATGGCAGCTATATGATATAGTGGTCCGATCCGGACCGTACTTTCACAAATCGTGTACGGCTATGTCAAACAAATAAATGTTGAATTCGGTTGCGATACCTTGTAGAACAAAAAAGTTTTCCATACAAAGACTTGAAATCTGATTGATCGTTTGTATGGCAGCTATATGATATAGTGATCCGATCCGAATCAAACTTTCACAAATCATGTATAGCGATGTCAAACAAATAAATGTTGAATTCGGTTGCGATAGTTTGTAGAACAAAAAAGTTTTCCATACAAAGACTTGAAATCTGATTGATCGTTTGTATGGCAGCTATATGATATTGTGGTATGTGGTATGGATCTTTTGTATGGCAGCTATATGATATAGTGGTCCGATCCGGACCGTACTTTCACAAATCGTGTATGGCTATGTCGAACAAATTAATGTTGAATTCGGTTGCGATAGTTTGTAGAACAAAAAAGTTTCCATACAAAGACTTGAAATCTGATTGATCGTTTGTATGGCAGCTATATGATATAGTGGTCCGATCCGGACCGTACTTTCACAAATCGTGTATGGCTATGTCGAACAAATTAATGTTGAATTCGGTTGCGATAGTTTGTAGAACAAAAAAGTTTTCCATACAAAGACTTGAAATCTGATTGATCGTTTGTATGGCAGCTATATGATATAGTGGTCCGATCCGGACCGTACTTTCACAAATCGTGTATGGCTATGTCGAACAAATTAATGTTGAATTCGGTTGCGATAGTTTGTAGAACAAAAAAGTTTTCCATGCAAAGACTTGAAATCTGATTGATCGTTTGTATGGCAGCTATATGATATAGTGATCCGATCCGAATCAAACTTTCACAATTCATGTATAGCGATGTCAAACAAATAAATGTTGAATTCGGTTGCGATAGCTTGTAGAACAAAAAAGTTTTCCATACAAAGACTTGAAATCTGATTGATCGTTTGTATGGCAGCTATATGATATAGTGGTCCGATCCGGACCAAACTTTCAAAAATCGTGTATAGTTATGTCAGACAAATAAATGTTGAATTCGGTTGCGATAACTTGTAGAACAAAAAAGTTTTCCATACAAAGACTTGAAATCTGATTGATCGTTTGTATGGCAGCTATATGATATTGTGGTATGTGGTATGGATCTTTTGTATGGCAGCTATATGATATAGTGGTCCGATCCGGACCGTACTTTCACAAATCGTGTATGGCTATGTCGAACAAATTAATGTTGAATTCGGTTGCGATAGTTTGTAGAACAAAAAAGTTTCCATACAAAGACTTGAAATCTGATTGATCGTTTGTATGGCAGCTATATGATATAGTGGTCCGATCCGGACCGTACTTTCACAAATCGTGTATGGCTATGTCGAACAAATTAATGTTGAATTCCGTTGCGATAGTTTGTAGAACAAAAAAGTTTTCCATACAAAGACTTGAAATCTGATTGATCGTTTGTATGGCAGCTATATGATATTGTGGTCTGATCCGAATTAAACTTTAACAAATCGTGTATGGCTATATCGAACAAATAAATGTTGAATTCGGTTGCGATAGTTTGGAGAACAAAAAAGTTTTCCATACAAAGACTTGAAATCTGATTGATCGTTTGTATGGCAGCTATATGATATAGTGGTCCGATCCGGACCAAACTTTCACAAATCGTGTATAGTTATGTCAGACAAATAAATGTTGAATTCGGTTGAGATAACTTGTAGAACAAAAAAGTTTTCCATACAAAGACTTGAAATCTGATTGATCGTTTGTATGGCAGCTATATGATATTGTGGTCCGATCCGAATCAAACTTTCACAAATCGTGTATGGCAATGTCAAACAAATTAATGTTGAATTCGGTTGCGATAGTTTGTAGAACAAAAAAGTTTTCCATACAAAGACTTGAAATCTGATTGATCTTTTGTATGGCAGCTATATGATATAGTAGTCCGATCCGGACCGTACTTTCACGAATCGTGTATGTCTATGTCAAACAAATAAATGTTGAATTCGGTTGCGATAGCTTGTAGAACAAAAAAGTTTTCCATACAAAGACTTGAAATCTGATTGATCGTTTGTATGGCAGATATATGATATAGTAGTCCGATCCGGACCGTACTATCACAAATCGTGTATGGCTAAATCAAATAAATAAATGTAGAATTCGGTTGCAATAGGTTGGAAAACAAAAAAATTTTCCTTACAATGACTTGTTTTCATAGCGGTCGTTTGTATGGCAGCTATATGATGTAGTAATCCGATCCGAATCAAACTTTCACAAATCATGTATAGCGATGTCAAACAATTAAATGTTGAATTCGGTTGCGATAGCTTGTAGAACAAAAAGTTTTCCATACAAAGACTTGAAATCTGATTGATCGTTTGTATGGCAGCTATATGATATAGTGGTCCGATCCGGACCGTACTTTCACAAATCGTGTATGGCTATGTCAAACAATTAAATGTTGAATTCGGTTGCGATAGCTTGTAGAACAAAAAAGTTTTCCATACAAAGACTTGAAATCTGATTGATCGTTTGTATGGCAGCTATATGATATAGTGGTCCGATCCGGACCGTACTTTCACAAATTGTGTATGGCTATGTCAAACAAATAAAGGTAGAATTCGGTTGCAATAGGTTGGAAAACAAAAAAATTTTCCATACAAAGACTGGTTTTCATAGCGGTCGTTTGTATGGCAGCTATATGATGTAGTAATCCGATCCGAATCAAACTTTCACAAATCATGTATAGCGATGTCAAACAAATAAACCTTGAATTCGGTTGCGATAGCTTGTAGAACAAAAAAGTTTTCCATACAAAGACTTGAAATCTGATTGATCGTTTGTATGGCAGCTATATGATATAGTGGTCCGATCCGGACCAATCTTTCACAAATCGTGTATAGTTATGTCAGACAAACAAATGTTGAATTCGGTTGCGATAACTTGTAGAACAAAAAAGTTTTCCATACAAAGGCTTGAAATCTGATTGATCATTTGTATGGCAGCTATATGATATTGTGGTCCGATCCGAATCAAACTTTCACAAATCGTGTATGGCTATGTCGAACAAATTAATGTTGAATTCGGTTCCGATAGTTTGTAGAACAAAAAAGTTTTCCATACAAAGACTTCAAAACTGATTGATCTTTTGTATGGCAGCTATATGATATAGTGGTCCGATCCGGACCGTACTTTCACAAATCGTGTATGGCTATGTGAAACAAATAAATGTTGAATTCGGTTGCGATAGCTTGTAGAACCAAAAAGTTTTCCATACAAAGACTTGAAATCTGATTGATCGTTTGTATGGCAGCTATATGATATTGTGGTCTGATCCGAATCAAACTTTCACAAATCGTGTATGGCTATATCGAACAAATTAATGTTGAATTCGGTTGCGATAGTTTGGAGAACAAAAAAGTTTTCCATACAAAGACTTGAAATCTGATTGATCTTTTGTATGGCAGCTATATGATATAGGGGTCCGATCCGGACCGTACTTTCACAAATCGTGTATGGCTATGTTAAACAAATAAATGTTGAATTCGGTTGCGATAGCTTGTAGAACAAAAAAGTTTTCCATACAAAGACTTGAAATCTGATTGATCGTTTGTATGGCAGATATATGATATAGTAGTCCGATCCGGACCGTACTATCACAAATCGTGTATGGCTAAATCAAATAAATAAATGTAGAATTCGGTTGCAATAGGTTGGAAAACAAAAAAATTTTCCATACAAAGACTTGTTTTCATAGCGGTCGTTTGTATGACAGCTATATGATGTAGTAATCCGATCCGAATCAAACTTTCACAAATCATGTATAGCGATGTCAAACAAATAAACCTTGAATTCGGTTGCGATAGCTTGTAGAACAAAAAAGTTTTCCATACAAAGACTTGAAATCTGATTGATCGTTTGTATGGCAGCTATATGATATAGTGGTCCGATCCGGACCAATCTTTCACAAATCGTGTATGGCTGTGTCGAACAAATTAATGTTGAATTCGGTTGCGATAGGTTATAGAACAAAAAAGTTTTCCATACAAAGACTTGAAATCTGATTGATCGTTTGTATGGCAGCTATATGATATAGTGGTCCGATCCGAACCAATCTTTCACAAATCGTGTATAGTTATGTCAGACAAACAAATGTTGAATTCGGTTGCGATAACTTGTAGAACCAAAAAGTTTTCCATACAAAGACTTGAAATCTGTTTGATCGTTTGTATGGCAGCTATATGATATTGTGGTCCGATCCGAATCAAACTTTCACAAATCGTGTATGGCCTTGTCGAACAAATTAATGTTGAATTCGGTTGCGATAGTTTGTAGAACAAAAAAGTTTTCCATACAAAGACTTGAAATCTGATTGATCGTTTGTATGGCAGCTATATGATATAGTGGTCCGATCCGGACCAATCTTTCACAAATCGTGTATGGCCTTGTCCAACAAATTAATGTTGAATTCGGTTGCGATAGTTTGTAGAACAAAAAAGTTTTCCATACAAAGACTTGAAATCTGATTGATCTTTTGTATGGCAGCTATATGATATAGTGGTCCGATCCGGACCGTACTTTCACGAATCGTGTATGTCTATGTCAAACAAATAAATGTTGAATTCGGTTGCGATAGCTTGTAGAACAAAAAAGTTTTCCATACAAAGACTTGAAATCTGATTGATCGTTTGTATGGCAGCTATATGATATTGTGGTCCGAACCGGACCAAACTTTCACAAATCGTGTATAGTTATGTCAGACAAATGTTGAATTCGGTTGCGATAGCTTGTAGAACAAAAAAGTTTTCCATACAAAGACTTGAAATCTGATTGATCGTTTGTATGGCAGCTATATGATATTGTGGTCTGATCCGAATTAAACTTTCACAAATCGTGTATGGCTAAAACAAATTAATGTTGAATTCGGTTGCGATAGTTTGGAGAACAAAAAAGTTTTCCATACAAAGACTTGAAATCTGATTGATCTTTTGTATGGCAGCTATATGATATAGTGGTCCGATCCGGACCGTACTTTCACAAATCGTGTATGGCTATGTCAAACAATTAAATGTTGAATTCGGTTGCAATAGCTTGTAGAACAAAAAAGTTTTCCATACAAAGACTTGAAATCTGATTGATCGTTTGTATGGCAGCTATATGATATAGTGGTCCGATCCGGACCGTACTTTCACAAATCGTGTATGGCTATGTTAAACAAATAAATGTTGAATTCGGTTGCGATAGCTTGTAGAACAAAAAAGTTTTCCATACAAAGACTTGAAATCTTATTGATCGTTTGTATGGCAGATATATGATATAGTAGTCCGATCCGGACCGTACTATCACAAATCGTGTATGGCTAAATCAAATAAATAAATGTAGAATTCGGTTGCAATAGGTTGGAAAACAAAAAAATTTTCCATACAAAGACTTGTTTTAACATCGGTCGTTTGTATGGCAGCTATATGATATAGTGGTCCGATCCGGACCAATCTTTCACAAATCGTGTATGGCTGTGTCGAACAAATTAATGTTGAATTCGGTTGCGATAGGTTATAGAACAAAAAAGTTTTCCATACAAAGACTTGAAATCTGATTGATCGTTTGTATGGCAGCTATATGATATAGTGGTCCGATCCGAATCAAACTTTTACAAATCATGTATAGCGATGTCAAACAAACAAAATTAAAATTCGATTGCGATAGGTTATAGAACAAAAAAGTTTTCCATACAAAGACTTGAAATCTGATTGATCGTTTGTATGGCAGCTATATGATATAGTGATCCGATCCGAATCAAACTTTCACAAATCATGTATAGCGATGTCAAACAAATAAATGTTGAATTCGGTTGCGATAGCTTGTAGAACAAAAAAGTTTTCCATACAAAGACTTGAAATCTGATTGATCGTTTGTATGGCAGCTATATGATATAGTGGTCCGATCCGGACCAATCTTTCACAAATCCTGTATGGCCTTGTCCAACAAATTAATGTTGAATTCGGTTGCGATAGCTTGTAGAACAAAAAAGTTTTCCATACAAAGACCTGAAATCTGATTGATCGTTTGTATGGCAGCTATATGATATAGTGGTCCGATCCGGATCAAACTTTCACAAATCGTGTGTGGTTATTCAAACAAACAAATGTTGAATTCGGTTGCGATAACTTGTAGAACAAAAAAGTTTTCCATACAAAGACTTGAAATCTGATTGATCATTTGTATGGCAGCTATATGATATTGTGGTCCGATCCGAATCAAACTTTCACAAATCGTGTATGGCTGTGTCGAACAAATTAATGTTGAATTCGGTTGCGATAGGTTATAGAACAAAAAAGTTTTCCATACAAAGACTTGAAATCTGATTGATCGTTTGTATGGCAGCTATATGATATAGTGGTTCGATCCCGACCAAACTTTCACAAATCGTGTATTTTTATGTCAGACAAATAAATGTTGAATTCGGTTGCGATAGCTTGTAGAACCAAAAAGTCTTCCATACAAAGACTTGAAATCTGATTGATCGTTTGTATGGCAGCTATATGATATTGTGGTCCGATCCGAATCAAACTTTCACAAATCGTGTATGGCTATGTCGAACAAATAAATGTTGAATTCGGTTGCGATAACTTGTAGAACAAAAAAGTTTTCCATACAAAGACTTGAAATCTGATTGATCGTTTGTATGGCAGCTATATGATATTGTGGTCCGATCCGAATCAAACTTTC
This sequence comes from Drosophila merina, assembly GCA_035047645.1. Classification (NCBI taxonomy): domain Eukaryota; kingdom Metazoa; phylum Arthropoda; class Insecta; order Diptera; family Drosophilidae; genus Drosophila; species Drosophila merina. The sequence continues at coordinate 638,836 of JAWNPH010000032.1, forward strand.
ACAAATCGTGTATAGTTATGTCAAACAAATAAATGTTGATTTCGGTTGCGATAGCTTGTAGAACAAAAAAGTTTTCCATACAAAGACTTGAAATCTGATTGATCGTTTGTATGGCAGCTATATGATATAGTGGTCCGATCCGGACCGTACTTTCACAAATCGTGTATGGCTATGTCGAACAAATTAATGTTGAATTCGGTTGCGATAGTTTGTAGAACAAAAAAGTTTTCCATACAAAGACTTGAAATCTGATTGATCGTTTGTATGGCAGCTATATGATATAGTGATCCGATCCGAATCAAACTTTCATAAATCATGTATAGCGATGTCAGACAAATAAATGTTGAATTCGGTTGCGATAACTTGTAGAACAAAAAAGTTTTCCATACAAAGACTTGAAATCTGATTGATCGTTTGTATGGCAGCTATATGATATTGTGGTCCGATCCGAATCAAACTTTCACAAATCGTGTATGGCTATGTCGAACAAATTAATGTTGAATTCGGTTGCGATAGTTTGTAGAACAAAAAAGTTTTCCATACAAAGACTTGAAATCTGATTGATCTTTTGTATGGCAGCTATATGATATAGTGGTCCGATGCGGACCGTACTTTCACGAATCGTGTATGTCTATGTCAAACAAATAAATGTTGAATTCGGTTGCGATAGCTTGTAGAACAAAAAAGTTTTCCATACAAAGACTTGAAATCTGATTGATCGTTTGTATGGCAGCTATATGATATAGTGGTCCGAACCGGACCAAACTTTCACAAATCGTGTATAGTTATGTCAGACAAATAAATGTTGAATTCGGTTGCAATAGCTTGTAGAACAAAAAAGTTTTCCATACAAAGACTTGAAATCTGATTGATCGTTTGTATGGCAGCTATATGATATTGTGGTCTGATCCGAATCAAACTTTCATAAATCATGTATAGCGATGTCAGACAAATAAATGTTGAATTCGGTTGCGATAGCTTGTAGAACAAAAAAGTTTTCCATACAAAGACTTGAAATCTGATTGATCGTTTGTATGGCAGCTATATGATATTGTGGTCCGATCCGAATCAAACTTTCACAAATCGTGTATGGCTATGTCGAACAAATTAATGTTGAATTCGGTTGCGATAGTTTGGAGAACAAAAAAGTTTTCCATACAAAGACTTGAAATCTGATTGATCTTTTGTATGGCAGCTATATGATATAGTGGTCCGATCCGGACCGTACTTTCACAAATCGTGTATGGCTATGTCAAACAATTAAATGTTGAATTCGGTTGCGATAGCTTGTAGAACAAAAAAGTTTTCCATACAAAGACTTGAAATCTGATTGATCGTTTGTATGGCAGCTATATGATATAGTGGTCCGATCCGGACCGTACTTTCACAAATCGTGTATGGCTATGTTAAACAAATAAATGTTGAATTCGGTTGCGATAGCTTGTAGAACAAAAAAGTTTTCCATACAAAGACTTGAAATCTTATTGATCGTTTGTATGGCAGATATATGATATAGTAGTCCGATCCGGACCGTACTATCACAAATCGTGTATGGCTAAATCAAATAAATAAATGTAGAATTCGGTTGCAATAGGTTGGAAAACAAAAAAATTTTCCATACAAAGACTTGTTTTAACATCGGTCGTTTGTATGGCAGCTATATGATATAGTGGTCCGATCCGGACCGTACTTTCACAAATCGTGTATGGCTATGTCGAACAAATTAATGTTGAATTCGGTTGCGATAGTTTGTAGAACAAAAAAGTTTTCCATACAAAGACTTGAAATCTGATTGATCGTTTGTATGGCAGCTATATGATATAGTGATCCGATCCGAATCAAACTTTCATAAATCATGTATAGCGATGTCAGACAAATAAATGTTGAATTCGGTTGCGATAACTTGTAGAACAAAAAAGTTTTCCATACAAAGACTTGAAATCTGATTGATCGTTTGTATGGCAGCTATATGATATTGTGGTCCGATCCGAATCAAACTTTCACAAATCGTGTATGGCTATGTCGAACAAATTAATGTTGAATTCGGTTGCGATAGTTTGTAGAACAAAAAAGTTTTCCATACAAAGACTTGAAATCTGATTGATCTTTTGTATGGCAGCTATATGATATAGTGGTCCGATGCGGACCGTACTTTCACGAATCGTGTATGTCTATGTCAAACAAATAAATGTTGAATTCGGTTGCGATAGCTTGTAGAACAAAAAAGTTTTCCATACAAAGACTTGAAATCTGATTGATCGTTTGTATGGCAGCTATATGATATAGTGGTCCGAACCGGACCAAACTTTCACAAATCGTGTATAGTTATGTCAGACAAATAAATGTTGAATTCGGTTGCAATAGCTTGTAGAACAAAAAAGTTTTCCATACAAAGACTTGAAATCTGATTGATCGTTTGTATGGCAGCTATATGATATTGTGGTCTGATCCGAATCAAACTTTCATAAATCATGTATAGCGATGTCAGACAAATAAATGTTGAATTCGGTTGCGATAACTTGTAGAACAAAAAAGTTTTCCATACAAAGACTTGAAATCTGATTGATCGTTTGTATGGCAGCTATATGATATTGTGGTCCGATCCGAATCAAACTTTCACAAATCGTGTATGGCTATGTCGAACAAATTAATGTTGAATTCGGTTGCGATAGTTTGGAGAACAAAAAAGTTTTCCATACAAAGACTTGAAATCTGATTGATCTTTTGTATGGCAGCTATATGATATAGTGGTCCGATCCGGACCGTACTTTCACAAATCGTGTATGGCTATGTCAAACAATTAAATGTTGAATTCGGTTGCGATAGCTTGTAGAACAAAAAGTTTTCCATACAAAGACTTGAAATCTGATTGATCGTTTGTATGGCAGCTATATGATATAGTGGTCCGATCCGGACCGTACTTTCACAAATCGTGTATGGCTATGTTAAACAAATAATTGTTGAATTCGGTTGCGATAGCTTGTAGAACAAAAAAGTTTTCCATACAAAGACTTGAAATCTTATTGATCGTTTGTATGGCAGATATATGATATAGTAGTCCGATCCGGACCGTACTATCACAAATCGTGTATGGCTAAATCAAATAAATAAATGTAGAATTCGGTTGCAATAGGTTGGAAAACAAAAAAATTTTCCATACAAAGACTTGTTTTAACATCGGTCGTTTGTATGGCAGCTATATGATATAGTGGTCCGATCCGGACCAATCTTTCACAAATCGTGTATGGCTGTGTCGAACAAATTAATGTTGAATTCGGTTGCGATAGGTTATAGAACAAAAAAGTTTTCCATACAAAGACTTGAAATCTGATTGATCGTTTGTATGGCAGCTATATGATATAGTGGTCCGATCCGAATCAAACTTTTACAAATCATGTATAGCGATGTCAAACAAACAAAATTAAAATTCGATTGCGATAGGTTATAGAACAAAAAAGTTTTCCATACAAAGACTTGAAATCTGATTGATCGTTTGTATGGCAGCTATATGATATAGTGATCCGATCCGAATCAAACTTTCACAAATCATGTATAGCGATGTCAAACAAATAAATGTTGAATTCGGTTGCGATAGCTTGTAGAACAAAAAAGTTTTCCATACAAAGACTTGAAATCTGATTGATCGTTTGTATGGCAGCTATATGATATAGTGGTCCGATCCGGACCAATCTTTCACAAATCGTGTATGGCCTTGTCCAACAAATTAATGTTGAATTCGGTTGCGATAGTTTGTAGAACAAAAAAGTTTTCCATACAAAGACTTGAAATCTGATTGATCTTTTGTATGGCAGCTATATGATATAGTGGACCGATCCGGACCGTACTTTCACAAATCGTGTATGGCTATGTTAAACAAATAAATGTTGAATTCGGTTGCGATAGCTTGTAGAACAAAAAAGTTTTCCATACAAAGACCTGAAATCTGATTGATCGTTTGTATGGCAGCTATATGATATAGTGATCCGATCCGGATCAAACTTTCACAAATCGTGTGTGGTTATTCAAACAAACAAATGTTGAATTCGGTTGCGATAACTTGTAGAACAAAAAAGTTTTCCATACAAAGACTTGAAATCTGATTGATCATTTGTATGGCAGCTATATGATATTGTGGTCCGATCCGAATCAAACTTTCACAAATCGTGTATGGCTGTGTCGAACAAATTAATGTTGAATTCGGTTGCGATAGGTTATAGAACAAAAAAGTTTTCCATACAAAGACTTGAAATCTGATTGATCGTTTGTATGGCAGCTATATGATATAGTGGTTCGATCCCGACCAAACTTTCACAAATCGTGTATTTTTATGTCAGACAAATAAATGTTGAATTCGGTTGCGATAGCTTGTAGAACCAAAAAGTCTTCCATACAAAGACTTGAAATCTGATTGATCGTTTGTATGGCAGCTATATGATATTGTGGTCCGATCCGAATCAAACTTTCACAAATCGTGTATGGCTATGTCGAACAAATTAATGTTGAATTCGGTTGCGATAGTTTGTAGAACAAAAAAGTTTTCCATACAAAGACTTGAAATCTGATTGATCGTTTGTATGGCAGCTATATGATATTGTGGTCCGATCCGAATCAAACTTTCACAAATCGTGTATAGTTATGTCAAACAAATAAATGTTGATTTCGGTTGCGATAGCTTGTAGAACAAAAAAGTTTTCCATACAAAGACTTGAAATCTGATTGATCGTTTGTATGGCAGCTATATGATATAGTGGTCCGATCCGGACCGTACTTTCACAAATCGTGTATGGCTATGTCGAACAAATTAATGTTGAATTCAATTGCGATAGTTTGTAGAACAAAAAAGTTTTCCATACAAAGACTTGAAATCTGATTGATCGTTTGTATGGCAGCTATATGATATAGTGATCCGATCCGAATCAAACTTTCATAAATCATGTATAGCGATGTCAGACAAATAAATGTTGAATTCGGTTGCGATAACTTGTAGAACAAAAAAGTTTTCCATACAAAGACTTGAAATCTGATTGATCGTTTGTATGGCAGCTATATGATATTGTGGTCCGATCCGAATCAAACTTTCACAAATCGTGTATGGCTATGTCGAACAAATTAATGTTGAATTCGGTTGCGATAGTTTGTAGAACAAAAAAGTTTTCCATACAAAGACTTGAAATCTGATTGATCTTTTGTATGGCAGCTATATGATATAGTGGTCCGATGCGGACCGTACTTTCACGAATCGTGTATGTCTATGTCAAACAAATAAATGTTGAATTCGGTTGCGATAGCTTGTAGAACAAAAAAGTTTTCCATACAAAGACTTGAAATCTGATTGATCGTTTGTATGGCAGCTATATGATATAGTGGTCCGAACCGGACCAAACTTTCACAAATCGTGTATAGTTATGTCAGACAAATAAATGTTGAATTCGGTTGCAATAGCTGGTAGAACAAAAAAGTTTTCCATACAAAGACTTGAAATCTGATTGATCGTTTGTATGGCAGCTATATGATATTGTGGTCCGAACCGGACCAAACTTTCACAAATCGTGTATAGTTATGTCAGACAAATGTTGAATTCGGTTGCGATAGCTTGTAGAACAAAAAGTTTTCCATACAAAGACTTGAAATCTGATTGATCGTTTGTATGGCAGCTATATGATATTGTGGTCTGATCCGAATTAAACTTTCACAAATCGTGTATGGCTAAAACAAATTAATGTTGAATTCGGTTGCGATAGTTTGGAGAACAAAAAAGTTTTCCATACAAAGACTTGAAATCTGATTGATCTTTTGTATGGCAGCTATATGATATAGTGGTCCGATCCGGACCGTACTTTCACAAATCGTGTATGGCTATGTCAAACAATTAAATGTTGAATTCGGTTGCAATAGCTTGTAGAACAAAAAGTTTTCCATACAAAGACTTGAAATCTGATTGATCGTTTGTATGGCAGCTATATGATATAGTGGTCCGATCCGGACCGTACTTTCACAAATCGTGTATGGCTATGTTAAACAAATAAATGTTGAATTCGGTTGCGATAGCTTGTAGAACAAAAAAGTTTTCCATACAAAGACTTGAAATCTTATTGATCGTTTGTATGGCAGATATATGATATAGTAGTCCGATCCGGACCGTACTATCACAAATCGTGTATGGCTAAATCAAATAAATAAATGTAGAATTCGGTTGCAATAGGTTGGAAAACAAAAAAATTTTCCATACAAAGACTTGTTTTAACATCGGTCGTTTGTATGGCAGCTATATGATATAGTGGTCCGATCCGGACCAATCTTTCACAAATCGTGTATGGCTGTGTCGAACAAATTAATGTTGAATTCGGTTGCGATAGGTTATAGAACAAAAAAGTTTTCCATACAAAGACTTGAAATCTGATTGATCGTTTGTATGGCAGCTATATGATATAGTGGTCCGATCCGAATCAAACTTTTACAAATCATGTATAGCGATGTCAAACAAACAAAATTAAAATTCGATTGCGATAGGTTATAGAACAAAAAAGTTTTCCATACAAAGACTTGAAATCTGATTGATCGTTTGTATGGCAGCTATATGATATAGTGATCCGATCCGAATCAAACTTTCACAAATCATGTATAGCGATGTCAAACAAATAAATGTTGAATTCGGTTGCGATAGCTTGTAGAACAAAAAAGTTTTCCATACAAAGACTTGAAATCTGATTGATCGTTTGTATGGCAGCTATATGATATAGTGGTCCGATCCGGACCAATCTTTCACAAATCGTGTATGGCCTTGTCCAACAAATTAATGTTGAATTCGGTTGCGATAGTTTGTAGAACAAAAAAGTTTTCCATACAAAGACTTGAAATCTGATTGATCTTTTGTATGGCAGCTATATGATATAGTGGACCGATCCGGACCGTACTTTCACAAATCGTGTATGGCTATGTTAAACAAATAAATGTTGAATTCGGTTGCGATAGCTTGTAGAACAAAAAAGTTTTCCATACAAAGACCTGAAATCTGATTGATCGTTTGTATGGCAGCTATATGATATAGTGATCCGATCCGGATCAAACTTTCACAAATCGTGTGTGGTTATTCAAACAAACAAATGTTGAATTCGGTTGCGATAACTTGTAGAACAAAAAAGTTTTCCATACAAAGACTTGAAATCTGATTGATCATTTGTATGGCAGCTATATGATATTGTGGTCCGATCCGAATCAAACTTTCACAAATCGTGTATAGTTATGTCAAACAAATAAATGTTGATTTCGGTTGCGATAGCTTGTAGAACAAAAAAGTTTTCCATACAAAGACTTGAAATCTGATTGATCGTTTGTATGGCAGCTATATGATATAGTGGTCCGATCCGGACCGTACTTTCACAAATCGTGTATGGCTATGTCGAACAAATTAATGTTGAATTCGGTTGCGATAGTTTGTAGAACAAAAAAGTTTTCCATACAAAGACTTGAAATCTGATTGATCGTTTGTATGGCAGCTATATGATATAGTGATCCGATCCGAATCAAACTTTCATAAATCATGTATAGCGATGTCAGACAAATAAATGTTGAATTCGGTTGCGATAACTTGTAGAACAAAAAAGTTTTCCATACAAAGACTTGAAATCTGATTGATCGTTTGTATGGCAGCTATATGATATTGTGGTCCGATCCGAATCAAACTTTCACAAATCGTGTATGGCTATGTCGAACAAATTAATGTTGAATTCGGTTGCGATAGTTTGTAGAACAAAAAAGTTTTCCATACAAAGACTTGAAATCTGATTGATCTTTTGTATGGCAGCTATATGATATAGTGGTCCGATGCGGACCGTACTTTCACGAATCGTGTATGTCTATGTCAAACAAATAAATGTTGAATTCGGTTGCGATAGCTTGTAGAACAAAAAAGTTTTCCATACAAAGACTTGAAATCTGATTGATCGTTTGTATGGCAGCTATATGATATAGTGGTCCGAACCGGACCAAACTTTCACAAATCGTGTATAGTTATGTCAGACAAATAAATGTTGAATTCGGTTGCAATAGCTTGTAGAACAAAAAAGTTTTCCATACAAAGACTTGAAATCTGATTGATCGTTTGTATGGCAGCTATATGATATTGTGGTCCGAACCGGACCAAACTTTCACAAATCGTGTATAGTTATGTCAGACAAATGTTGAATTCGGTTGCGATAGCTTGTAGAACAAAAAAGTTTTCCATACAAAGACTTGAAATCTGATTGATCGTTTGTATGGCAGCTATATGATATTGTGGTCTGATCCGAATTAAACTTTCACAAATCGTGTATGGCTAAAACAAATTAATGTTGAATTCGGTTGCGATAGTTTGGAGAACAAAAAAGTTTTCCATACAAAGACTTGAAATCTGATTGATCTTTTGTATGGCAGCTATATGATATAGTGGTCCGATCCGGACCGTACTTTCACAAATCGTGTATGGCTATGTCAAACAATTAAATGTTGAATTCGGTTGCAATAGCTTGTAGAACAAAAAAGTTTTCCATACAAAGACTTGAAATCTGATTGATCGTTTGTATGGCAGCTATATGATATAGTGGTCCGATCCGGACCGTACTTTCACAAATCGTGTATGGCTATGTTAAACAAATAAATGTTGAATTCGGTTGCGATAGCTTGTAGAACAAAAAAGTTTTCCATACAAAGACTTGAAATCTTATTGATCGTTTGTATGGCAGATATATGATATAGTAGTCCGATCCGGACCGTACTATCACAAATCGTGTATGGCTAAATCAAATAAATAAATGTAGAATTCGGTTGCAATAGGTTGGAAAACAAAAAAATTTTCCATACAAAGACTTGTTTTAACATCGGTCGTTTGTATGGCAGCTATATGATATAGTGGTCCGATCCGGACCAATCTTTCACAAATCGTGTATGGCTGTGTCGAACAAATTAATGTTGAATTCGGTTGCGATAGGTTATAGAACAAAAAAGTTTTCCATACAAAGACTTGAAATCTGATTGATCGTTTGTATGGCAGCTATATGATATAGTGGTCCGATCCGAATCAAACTTTTACAAATCATGTATAGCGATGTCAAACAAACAAAATTAAAATTCGATTGCGATAGGTTATAGAACAAAAAAGTTTTCCATACAAAGACTTGAAATCTGATTGATCGTTTGTATGGCAGCTATATGATATAGTGATCCGATCCGAATCAAACTTTCACAAATCATGTATAGCGATGTCAAACAAATAAATGTTGAATTCGGTTGCGATAGCTTGTAGAACAAAAAAGTTTTCCATACAAAGACTTGAAATCTGATTGATCGTTTGTATGGCAGCTATATGATATAGTGGTCCGATCCGGACCAATCTTTCACAAATCGTGTATGGCCTTGTCCAACAAATTAATGTTGAATTCGGTTGCGATAGTTTGTAGAACAAAAAAGTTTTCCATACAAAGACTTGAAATCTGATTGATCTTTTGTATGGCAGCTATATGATATAGTGGACCGATCCGGACCGTACTTTCACAAATCGTGTATGGCTATGTTAAACAAATAAATGTTGAATTCGGTTGCGATAGCTTGTAGAACAAAAAGTTTTCCATACAAAGACCTGAAATCTGATTGATCGTTTGTATGGCAGCTATATGATATAGTGATCCGATCCGGATCAAACTTTCACAAATCGTGTGTGGTTATTCAAACAAACAAATGTTGAATTCGGTTGCGATAACTTGTAGAACAAAAAAGTTTTCCATACAAAGACTTGAAATCTGATTGATCATTTGTATGGCAGCTATATGATATTGTGGTCCGATCCGAATCAAACTTTCACAAATCGTGTATGGCTGTGTCGAACAAATTAATGTTGAATTCGGTTGCGATAGGTTATAGAACAAAAAAGTTTTCCATACAAAGACTTGAAATCTGATTGATCGTTTGTATGGCAGCTATATGATATAGTGGTTCGATCCCGACCAAACTTTCACAAATCGTGTATTTTTATGTCAGACAAATAAATGTTGAATTCGGTTGCGATAGCTTGTAGAACCAAAAAGTCTTCCATACAAAGACTTGAAATCTGATTGATCGTTTGTATGGCAGCTATATGATATTGTGGTCCGATCCGAATCAAACTTTCACAAATCGTGTATGGCTATGTCGAACAAATTAATGTTGAATTCGGTTGCGATAGTTTGTAGAACAAAAAAGTTTTCCATACAAAGACTTGAAATCTGATTGATCGTTTGTATGGCAGCTATATGATATAGTGATCCGATCCGAATCAAACTTTCATAAATCATGTATAGCGATGTCAGACAAATAAATGTTGAATTCGGTTGCGATAACTTGTAGAACAAAAAAGTTTTCCATACAAAGACTTGAAATCTGATTGATCGTTTGTATGGCAGCTATATGATATTGTGGTCCGATCCGAATCAAACTTTCACAAATCGTGTATGGCTATGTCGAACAAATTAATGTTGAATTCGGTTGCGATAGTTTGTAGAACAAAAAAGTTTTCCATACAAAGACTTGAAATCTGATTGATCTTTTGTATGGCAGCTATATGATATAGTGGTCCGATGCGGACCGTACTTTCACGAATCGTGTATGTCTATGTCAAACAAATAAATGTTGAATTCGGTTGCGATAGCTTGTAGAACAAAAAAGTTTTCCATACAAAGACTTGAAATCTGATTGATCGTTTGTATGGCAGCTATATGATATAGTGGTCCGAACCGGACCAAACTTTCACAAATCGTGTATAGTTATGTCAGACAAATAAATGTTGAATTCGGTTGCAATAGCTTGTAGAACAAAAAAGTTTTCCATACAAAGACTTGAAATCTGATTGATCGTTTGTATGGCAGCTATATGATATTGTGGTCTGATCCGAATCAAACTTTCATAAATCATGTATAGCGATGTCAGACAAATAAATGTTGAATTCGGTTGCGATAACTTGTAGAACAAAAAAGTTTTCCATACAAAGACTTGAAATCTGATTGATCGTTTGTATGGCAGCTATATGATATTGTGGTCCGATCCGGACCAATCTTTCACAAATCGTGTATGGCCTTGTCCAACAAATTAATGTTGAATTCGGTTGCGATAGTTTGGAGAACAAAAAAGTTTTCCATACAAAGACTTGAAATCTGATTGATCTTTTGTATGGCAGCTATATGATATAGTGGTCCGATCCGGACCGTACTTTCACAAATCGTGTATGGCTATGTCAAACAATTAAATGTTGAATTCGGTTGCGATAGCTTGTAGAACAAAAAAGTTTTCCATACAAAGACTTGAAATCTGATTGATCGTTTGTATGGCAGCTATATGATATAGTGGTCCGATCCGGACCGTACTTTCACAAATCGTGTATGGCTATGTCGAACAAATTAATGTTGAATTCGGTTGCGATAGTTTGTAGAACAAAAAAGTTTTCCATACAAAGACTTGAAATCTGATTGATCTTTTGTATGGCAGCTATATGATATAGTGGTCCGATCCGGACCGTACTTTCACAAATCGTGTATAGGTATGTTAAACAAATAAATGTTGAATTCGGTTGCGATAGCTTGTAGAACAAAAAAGTTTTCCATACAAAGACTTGAAATCTGATTGATCGTTTGTATGGCAGATATATGATATAGTAGTCCGATCCGGACCGTACTATCACAAATCGTGTAAGGCTTAATCAAATAAATAAATGTAGAATTCGGTTGCAATAGGTTGGAAAACAAAAAAATTTTCCTTACAAAGACTTGTTTTCATAGCGGTCGTTTGTATGGCAGCTATATGATGTAGTAATCCGATCCGAATCAAACTTTCACAAATCATGTATAGCGATGTCAGACAAATAAACCTTGAATTCGGTTGCGATAGCTTGTAGAACTAAAAAGTTTTCCATACAAAGACTTGAAATCTGATTGATCGTTTGTATGGCAGCTATATGATATAGTGGTCCGATCCCGACCAAACTTTCACAAATCGTGTATAGTTATGTCAGACAAATAAATGTTGAATTCGGTTGCGATAGCTTGTAGAACCAAAAGTCTTCCATACAAAGACTTGAAATCTGATTGATCGTTTGTATGGCAGCTATATGATATTGTGGTCCGATCCGAATCAAACTTTCACAAATCGTGTATGGCTATGTCGAACAAATTAATGTTGAATTCGGTTGCGATAGTTTGTAGAACAAAAAAGTTTTCCATACAAAGACTTGAAATCTGATTGATCGTTTGTATGGCAGCTATATGATATTGTGGTCCGATCCGAATCAAACTTTCACAAATCGTGTATAGTTATGTCAGACAAATAAATGTTGAATTCGGTTGCGATAGCTTGTAGAACCAAAAAGTCTTCCATACAAAGACTTGAAATCTGATTGATCTTTTGTATGGCAGCTATATGATATAGTGGTCCGATGCGGACCGTACTTTCACAAATCGTGTATAGTTATGTCAGACAAATAAATGTTGATTTCGGTTGCGATAGCTTGTAGAACAAAAAAGTTTTCCATACAAAGACTTGAAATCTGATTGATCGTTTGTATGGCAGCTATATGATATAGTGGTCCGATCCTGACCAATCTTTCACAAATCGTGTATAGTTATGTCAGACAAACAAATGTTGAATTCGGTTGCGATAGCTTGTAGAACAAAAAAGTTTTCCATACAAAGACTTGAAATCTGATTGATCATTTGTATGGCAGCTATATGATATTGTGGTCCGATCCGAATCAAACTTTCACAAATCGTGTATGGCTGTGTCGAACAAATTAATGTTGAATTCGGTTGCGATAGGTTATAGAACAAAAAAGTTTTCCATACAAAGACTTGAAATCTGATTGATCGTTTGTATGGCAGCTATATGATATAGTGGTCCGATCCCGACCAAACTTTCACAAATCGTGTATAGTTATGTCAGACAAATAAATGTTGAATTCGGTTGCGATAGCTTGTAGAACCAAAAAGTCTTCCATACAAAGACTTGAAATCTGATTGATCGTTTGTATGGCAGCTATATGATATTGTGGTCCGATCCGAATCAAACTTTCACAAATCGTGTATGGCTATGTCGAACAAATTAATGTTGAATTCGGTTGCGATAGTTTGTAGAACAAAAAAGTTTTCCATACAAAGACTTGAAATCTGATTGATCGTTTGTATGGCAGCTATATGATATTGTGGTCCGATCCGAATCAAACTTTCACAAATCGTGTATAGTTATGTCAGACAAATAAATGTTGAATTCGGTTGCGATAGCTTGTAGAACCAAAAAGTCTTCCATACAAAGACTTGAAATCTGATTGATCTTTTGTATGGCAGCTATATGATATAGTGGTCCGATGCGGACCGTACTTTCACGAATCGTGTATGTCTATGTCAAACAAATAAATGTTGAATTCGGTTGCGATAGCTTGTAGAACAAAAAAGTTTTCCATACAAAGACTTGAAATCTGATTGATCGTTTGTATGGCAGCTATATGATATAGTGGTCCGAACCGGACCAAACTTTCACAAATCGTGTATAGTTATGTCAGACAAATAAATGTTGATTTCGGTTGCGATAGCTTGTAGAACAAAAAAGTTTTCCATACAAAGACTTGAAATCTGATTGATCGTTTGTATGGCAGCTATATGATATAGTGGTCCGATCCGGACCGTACTTTCACAAATCGTGTATGGCTATGTCGAACAAATTAATTTTGAATTCGGTTGCGATAGTTTGTAGAACAAAAAAGTTTTCCATACAAAGACTTGAAATCTGATTGATCGTTTGTATGGCAGCTATATGATATTGTGGTCCGATCCGAATCAAACTTTCACAAATCGTGTATGGCTATGTCGAACAAATTAATGTTGAATTCGGTTGCGATAGTTTGTAGAACAAAAAAGTTTTCCATACAAAGACTTGAAATCTGATTGATCTTTTGTATGGCAGCTATATGATATAGTGGTCCGATGCGGACCGTACTTTCACGAATCGTGTATGTCTATGTCAAACAAATTAATGTTGAATTCGGTTGCGATAGTTTGTAGAACAAAAAAGTTTTCCATACAAAGACTTGAAATCTGATTGATCGTTTGTATGGCAGCTATATGATATTGTGGTCCGATCCGAATCAAACTTTCACAAATCGTGTATAGTTATGTCAAACAAATAAATGTTGATTTCGGTTGCGATAGCTTGTAGAACAAAAAGTTTTCCATACAAAGACTTGAAATCTGATTGATCGTTTGTATGGCAGCTATATGATATAGTGGTCCGATCCGGACCGTACTTTCACAAATCGTGTATGGCTATGTCGAACAAATTAATGTTGAATTCGGTTGCGATAGTTTGTAGAACAAAAAAGTTTTCCATACAAAGACTTGAAATCTGATTGATCGTTTGTATGGCAGCTATATGATATAGTGATCCGATCCGAATCAAACTTTCATAAATCATGTATAGCGATGTCAGACAAATAAATGTTGAATTCGGTTGCGATAACTTGTAGAACAAAAAAGTTTTCCATACAAAGACTTGAAATCTGATTGATCGTTTGTATGGCAGCTATATGATATTGTGGTCCGATCCGAATCAAACTTTCACAAATCGTGTATGGCTATGTCGAACAAATTAATGTTGAATTCGGTTGCGATAGTTTGTAGAACAAAAAAGTTTTCCATACAAAGACTTGAAATCTGATTGATCTTTTGTATGGCAGCTATATGATATAGTGGTCCGATGGGGACCGTACTTTCACGAATCGTGTATGTCTATGTCAAACAAATAAATGTTGAATTCGGTTGCGATAGCTTGTAGAACAAAAAGTTTTCCATACAAAGACTTGAAATCTGATTGATCTTTTGTATGGCAGCTATATGATATAGTGGTCCGATCCGGACCGTACTTTCACAAATCGTGTATGGCTATGTCAAACAATTAAATGTTGAATTCGGTTGCGATAGCTTGTAGAACAAAAAGTTTTCCATACAAAGACTTCAAATCTGATTGATCGTTTGTATGGCAGCTATATGATATAGTGGTCCGATCCGGACCGTACTTTCACAAATCGTGTATGGCTATGTCGAACAAATTAATGTTGAATTCGGTTGCGATAGTTTGTAGAACAAAAAAGTTTTCCATACAAAGACTTGAAATCTGATTGATCTTTTGTATGGCAGCTATATGATATAGTGGTCCGATCCGGACCGTACTTTCACAAATCGTGTACGGGTATGTTAAACAAATAAATGTTGAATTCGGTTGCGATAGCTTGTAGAACAAAAAAGTTTTCCATACAAAGACTTGAAATCTGATTGATCGTTTGTATGGCAGCTATATGATATAGTGGTCCGAACCGGACCAAACTTTCACAAATCGTGTATAGTTATGTCAGACAAATAAATGTTGAATTCGGTTGCAATAGCTTGTAGAACAAAAAGTTTTCCATACAAAGACTTGAAATCTGATTGATCGTTTGTATGGCAGCTATATGATATTGTGGTCTGATCCGAATCAAACTTTCACAAATCGTGTATGGCTATATCGAACAAATTAATGTTGAATTCGGTTGCGATAGTTTGGAGAACAAAAAAGTTTTCCATACAAAGACTTGAAATCTGATTGATCTTTTGTATGGCAGCTATATGATATAGTGGTCCGATCCGGACCGTACTTTCACAAATCGTGTAAGGCTATGTCAAACAATTAAATGTTGAATTCGGTTGCGATAGCTTGTAGAACAAAAAAGTTTTCCATACAAAGACTTGAAATCTGATTGATCGTTTGTATGGCAGCTATATGATATTGTGGTCCGATCCGAATCAAACTTTCACAAATCGTGTATGGCTATGTCGAACAAATTAATGTTGAATTCGGTTGCGATAGTTTGTAGAACAAAAAGTTTTCCATACAAAGACTTGAAATCTGATTGATCTTTTGTATGGCAGCTATATGATATAGTGGTCCGATCCGGACCGTACTTTCACAAATCGTGTATGGGTATGTTAAACAAATAAATGTTGAATTCGGTTGCGATAGCTTGTAGAACAAAAAAGTTTTCCATACAAAGACTTGAAATCTGATTGATCGTTTGTATGGCAGATATATGATATAGTAGTCCGATCCGGACCGTACTATCACAAATCGTGTAAGGCTAAATCAAATAAATAAATGTAGAATTCGGTTGCAATAGGTTGGAAAACAAAAAAATTTTCCTTACAAAGACTTGTTTTCATAGCGGTCGTTTGTATGGCAGCTATATGATGTAGTAATCCGATCCGAATCAAACTTTCACAAATCATGTATAGCGATGTCAAACAAATAAACCTTGAATTCGGTTGCGATAGCTTGTAGAACAAAAAAGTTTTCCATACAAAGACTTGAAATCTGATTGATCGTTTGTATGGCAGCTATATGATATAGTGGTCCGATCCGGACCGTACTTTCACAAATCGTGTATGGCTATGTCGAACAAATTAATGTTGAATTCGGTTGCGATAGTTTGTAGAACAAAAAAGTTTTCCATACAAAGACTTGAAATCTGATTGATCTTTTGTATGGCAGCTATATGATATAGTGGTCCGATCCGGACCGTACTTTCACAAATCGTGTATGGGTATGTTAAACAAATAAATGTTGAATTCGGTTGCGATAGCTTGTAGAACAAAAAAGTTTTCCATACAAAGACTTGAAATCTGATTGATCGTTTGTATGGCAGATATATGATATAGTAGTCCGATCCGGACCGTACTATCACAAATCGTGTAAGGCTAAATCAAATAAATAAATGTAGAATTCGGTTGCAATAGGTTGGAAAACAAAAAAATTTTCCTTACAAAGACTTGTTTTCATAGCGGTCGTTTGTATGGCAGCTATATGATGTAGTAATCCGATCCGAATCAAACTTTCACAAATCATGTATAGCGATGTCAAACAAATAAACCTTGAATTCGGTTGCGATAGCTTGTAGAACAAAAAAGTTTTCCATACAAAGACTTGAAATCTGATTGATCGTTTGTATGGCAGCTATATGATATAGTGGTCCGATCCGGACCAATCTTTCACAAATCGTGTATAGTTATGTCAGACAAACAAATGTTGAATTCGGTTGCGATAGCTTGTAGAACAAAAAAGTTTTCCATACAAAGACTTGAAATCTGATTGATCATTTGTATGGCAGCTATATGATATTGTGGTCCGATCCGAATCAAACTTTCACAAATCGTGTATGGCTGTGTCGAACAAATTAATGTTGAATTCGGTTGCGATAGGTTATAGAACAAAAAAGTTTTCCATACAAAGACTTGAAATCTGATTGATCGTTTGTATGGCAGCTATATGATATAGTGGTCCGATCCCGACCAAACTTTCACAAATCGTGTATAGTTATGTCAGACAAATAAATGTTGAATTCGGTTGCGATAGCTTGTAGAACCAAAAAGTCTTCCATACAAAGACTTGAAATCTGATTGATCGTTTGTATGGCAGCTATATGATATTGTGGTCCGATCCGAATCAAACTTTCACAAATCGTGTATGGCTATGTCGAACAAATTAATGTTGAATTCGGTTGCGATAGTTTGTAGAACAAAAAAGTTTTCCATACAAAGACTTGAAATCTGATTGATCGTTTGTATGGCAGCTATATGATATTGTGGTCCGATCCGAATCAAACTTTCACAAATCGTGTATAGTTATGTCAAACAAATAAATGTTGATTTCGGTTGCGATAGCTTGTAGAACAAAAAAGTTTTCCATACAAAGACTTGAAATCTGATTGATCGTTTGTATGGCAGCTATATGATATAGTGGTCCGATCCGGACCGTACTTTCACAAATCGTGTATGGCTATGTCGAACAAATTAATTTTGAATTCGGTTGCGATAGTTTGTAGAACAAAAAAGTTTTCCATACAAAGACTTGAAATCTGATTGATCGTTTGTATGGCAGCTATATGATATTGTGGTCCGATCCGAATCAAACTTTCACAAATCGTGTATGGCTATGTCGAACAAATTAATGTTGAATTCGGTTGCGATAGTTTGTAGAACAAAAAAGTTTTCCATACAAAGACTTGAAATCTGATTGATCGTTTGTATGGCAGCTATATGATATTGTGGTCCGATCCGAATCAAACTTTCACAAATCGTGTATGGCTATGTCGAACAAATTAATGTTGAATTCGGTTGCGATAGTTTGTAGAACAAAAAAGTTTTCCATACAAAGACTTGAAATCTGATTGATCTTTTGTATGGCAGCTATATGATATAGTGGTCCGATGCGGACCGTACTTTCACGAATCGTGTATGTCTATGTCAAACAAATAAATGTTGAATTCGGTTGCGATAGCTTGTAGAACAAAAAAGTTTTCCATACAAAGACTTGAAATCTGATTGATCGTTTGTATGGCAGCTATATGATATAGTGGTCCGATCCGGACCGTACTTTCACAAATCGTGTATGGCTATGTCGAACAAATTAATGTTGAATTCGGTTGCGATAGCTTGTAGAACAAAAAAGTTTTCCATACAAAGACTTGAAATCTGATTGATCGTTTGTATGGCAGATATATGATATAGTAGTCCGATCCGGACCGTACTATCACAAATCGTGTAAGGCTAAATCAAATAAATAAATGTAGAATTCGGTTGCAATAGGTTGGAAAACAAAAAAATTTTCCTTACAAAGACTTGTTTTCATAGCGGTCGTTTGTATGGCAGCTATATGATGTAGTAATCCGATCCGAATCAAACTTTCACAAATCATGTATAGCGATGTCAAACAAATAAACCTTGAATTCGGTTGCGATAGCTTGTAGAACAAAAAAGTTTTCCATACAAAGACTTGAAATCTGATTGATCGTTTGTATGGCAGCTATATGATATAGTGGTCCGATCCGGACCGTACTTTCACAAATCGTGTATGGCTATGTCGAACAAATTAATGTTGAATTCGGTTGCGATAGTTTGTAGAACAAAAAAGTTTTCCATACAAAGACTTGAAATCTGATTGATCTTTTGTATGGCAGCTATATGATATAGTGGTCCGATCCGGACCGTACTTTCACAAATCGTGTATGGGTATGTTAAACAAATAAATGTTGAATTCGGTTGCGATAGCTTGTAGAACAAAAAAGTTTTCCATACAAAGACTTGAAATCTGATTGATCGTTTGTATGGCAGATATATGATATAGTAGTCCGATCCGGACCGTACTATCACAAATCGTGTAAGGCTAAATCAAATAAATAAATGTAGAATTCGGTTGCAATAGGTTGGAAAACAAAAAAATTTTCCTTACAAAGACTTGTTTTCATAGCGGTCGTTTGTATGGCAGCTATATGATGTAGTAATCCGATCCGAATCAAACTTTCACAAATCATGTATAGCGATGTCAAACAAATAAACCTTGAATTCGGTTGCGATAGCTTGTAGAACAAAAAGTTTTCCATACAAAGACTTGAAATCTGATTGATCGTTTGTATGGCAGCTATATGATATAGTGGTCCGATCCGGACCAATCTTTCACAAATCGTGTATAGTTATGTCAGACAAACAAATGTTGAATTCGGTTGCGATAGCTTGTAGAACAAAAAAGTTTTCCATACAAAGACTTGAAATCTGATTGATCATTTGTATGGCAGCTATATGATATTGTGGTCCGATCCGAATCAAACTTTCACAAATCGTGTATGGCTGTGTCGAACAAATTAATGTTGAATTCGGTTGCGATAGGTTATAGAACAAAAAAGTTTTCCATACAAAGACTTGAAATCTGATTGATCGTTTGTATGGCAGCTATATGATATAGTGGTCCGATCCCGACCAAACTTTCACAAATCGTGTATAGTTATGTCAGACAAATAAATGTTGAATTCGGTTGCGATAGCTTGTAGAACCAAAAAGTCTTCCATACAAAGACTTGAAATCTGATTGATCGTTTGTATGGCAGCTATATGATATTGTGGTCCGATCCGAATCAAACTTTCACAAATCGTGTATGGCTATGTCGAACAAATTAATGTTGAATTCGGTTGCGATAGTTTGTAGAACAAAAAAGTTTTCCATACAAAGACTTGAAATCTGATTGATCGTTTGTATGGCAGCTATATGATATTGTGGTCCGATCCGAATCAAACTTTCACAAATCGTGTATAGTTATGTCAAACAAATAAATGTTGATTTCGGTTGCGATAGCTTGTAGAACAAAAAAGTTTTCCATACAAAGACTTGAAATCTGATTGATCGTTTGTATGGCAGCTATATGATATAGTGGTCCGATCCGGACCGTACTTTCACAAATCGTGTATGGCTATGTCGAACAAATTAATTTTGAATTCGGTTGCGATAGTTTGTAGAACAAAAAGTTTTCCATACAAAGACTTGAAATCTGATTGATCGTTTGTATGGCAGCTATATGATATTGTGGTCCGATCCGAATCAAACTTTCACAAATCGTGTATGGCTATGTCGAACAAATTAATGTTGAATTCGGTTGCGATAGTTTGTAGAACAAAAAAGTTTTCCATACAAAGACTTGAAATCTGATTGATCGTTTGTATGGCAGCTATATGATATTGTGGTCCGATCCGAATCAAACTTTCACAAATCGTGTATGGCTATGTCGAACAAATTAATGTTGAATTCGGTTGCGATAGTTTGTAGAACAAAAAAGTTTTCCATACAAAGACTTGAAATCTGATTGATCTTTTGTATGGCAGCTATATGATATAGTGGTCCGATGCGGACCGTACTTCCACGAATCGTGTATGTCTATGTCAAACAAATAAATGTTGAATTCGGTTGCGATAGCTTGTAGAACAAAAAAGTTTTCCATACAAAGACTTGAAATCTGATTGATCGTTTGTATGGCAGCTATATGATATAGTGGTCCGAACCGGACCAAACTTTCACAAATCGTGTATAGTTATGTCAGACAAATAAATGTTGAATTCGGTTGCAATAGCTTGTAGAACAAAAAAGTTTTCCATACAAAGACTTGAAATCTGATTGATCGTTTGTATGGCAGCTATATGATATTGTGGTCTGATCCGAATCAAACTTTCACAAATCGTGTATGGCTATATCGAACAAATTAATGTTGAATTCGGTTGCGATAGTTTGGAGAACAAAAAAGTTTTCCATACAAAGACTTGAAATCTGATTGATCTTTTGTATGGCAGCTATATGATATAGTGGTCCGATCCGGACCGTACTTTCACAAATCGTGTATAGCTATGTCAAACAATTAAATGTTGAATTCGGTTGCGATAGCTTGTAGAACAAAAAAGTTTTCCATACAAAGACTTGAAATCTGATTGATCGTTTGTATGGCAGCTATATGATATAGTGGTCCGATCCGGACCGTACTTTCACAAATCGTGTATGGCTATGTCGAACAAATTAATGTTGAATTCGGTTGCGATAGTTTGTAGAACAAAAAAGTTTTCCATACAAAGACTTGAAATCTGATTGATCTTTTGTATGGCAGCTATATGATATAGTGGTCCGATCCGGACCGTACTTTCACAAATCGTGTATGGGTATGTTAAACAAATAAATGTTGAATTCGGTTGCGATAGCTTGTAGAACAAAAAAGTTTTCCATACAAAGACTTGAAATCTGATTGATCGTTTGTATGGCAGATATATGATATAGTAGTCCGATCCGGACCGTACTATCACAAATCGTGTAAGGCTAAATCAAATAAATAAATGTAGAATTCGGTTGCAATAGGTTGGAAAACAAAAAAATTTTCCTTACAAAGACTTGTTTTCATAGCGGTCGTTTGTATGGCAGCTATATGATGTAGTAATCCGATCCGAATCAAACTTTCACAAATCATGTATAGCGATGTCAAACAATTAAATGTTGAATTCGGTTGCGATAGCTTGTAGAACAAAAAAGTTTTCCATACAAAGACTTGAAATCTGATTGATCGTTTGTATGGCAGCTATATGATATAGTGGTCCGATCCGGACCGTACTTTCACAAATCGTGTATGGCTATGTCAAACAATTAAATGTTGAATTCGGTTGCGATAGCTTGTAGAACAAAAAAGTTTTCCATACAAAGACTTGAAATCTGATTGATCGTTTGTATGGCAGCTATATGATATAGTGGTCCGATCCGGACCGTACTTTCACAAATTGTGTATGGCTATGTCAAACAAATAAATGTAGAATTCGGTTGCAATAGGTTGGAAAACAAAAAAATTTTCCATACAAAGACTTGTTTTCATAGCGGTCGTTTGTATGGCAGCTATATGATGTAGTAATCCGATCCGAATCAAACTTTCACAAATCATGTATAGCGATGTCAAACAAATAAACCTTGAATTCGGTTGCGATAGCTTGTAGAACAAAAAAGTTTTCCATACAAAGACTTGAAATCTGATTGATCGTTTGTATGGCAGCTATATGATATAGTGGTCCGATCCGGACCGTACTTTCACAAATCGTGTATGGCTATGTCGAACAAATTAATGTTGAATTCGGTTGCGATAGTTTGTAGAACAAAAAAAGTTTTCCATACAAAGACTTGAAATCTGATTGATCGTTTGTATGGCAGCTATATGATATAGTGATCCGATCCGAATCAAACTTTCATAAATCATGTATAGCGATGTCAGACAAATAAATGTTGAATTCGGTTGCGATAACTTGTAGAACAAAAAAGTTTTCCATACAAAGACTTGAAATCTGATTGATCGTTTGTATGGCAGCTATATGATATTGTGGTCGGATCCGAATCAAACTTTCACAAATCGTGTATGGCTATGTCGAACAAATTAATGTTGAATTCGGTTGCGATAGTTTGTAGAACAAAAAAGTTTTCCATACAAAGACTTGAAATCTGATTGATCTTTTGTATGGCAGCTATATGATATAGTGGTCCGATCCGGACCGTACTTTCACGAATCGTGTATGTCTATTTCAAACAAATAAATGTTGAATTCGGTTGCGATAGCTTGTAGAACAAAAAAGTTTTCCATACAAAGACTTGAAATCTGATTGATCGTTTGTATGGCAGCTATATGATATAGTGGTCCGAACCGGACCAAACTTTCACAAATCGTGTATAGTTATGTCAGACAAATAAATGTTGAATTCGGTTGCAATAGCTTGTAGAACAAAAAAGTTTTCCATACAAAGACTTGAAATCTGATTGATCGTTTGTATGGCAGCTATATGATATTGTGGTCTGATCCGAATCAAACTTTCACAAATCGTGTATGGCTATATCGAACAAATTAATGTTGAATTCGGTTGCGATAGTTTGGAGAACAAAAAAGTTTTCCATACAAAGACTTGAAATCTGATTGATCTTTTGTATGGCAGCTATATGATATAGTGGTCCGATCCGGACCGTACTTTCACAAATCGTGTATGGCTATGTCAAACAATTAAATGTTGAATTCGGTTGCGATAGCTTGTAGAACAAAAAAGTTTTCCATACAAAGACTTGAAATCTGATTGATCGTTTGTATGGCAGCTATATGATATAGTGGTCCGATCCGGACCGTACTTTCACAAATCGTGTATGGCTATGTCGAACAAATTAATGTTGAATTCGGTTGCGATAGTTTGTAGAACAAAAAAGTTTTCCATACAAAGACTTGAAATCTGATTGATCTTTTGTATGGCAGCTATATGATATAGTGGTCCGATCCGGACCGTACTTTCACAAATCGTGTATGGGTATGTTAAACAAACAAATGTTGAATTCGGTTGCGATAGCTTGTAGAACAAAAAAGTTTTCCATACAAAGACTTGAAATCTGATTGATCGTTTGTATGGCAGATATATGATATAGTAGTCCGATCCGGACCGTACTATCACAAATCGTGTAAGGCTAAATCAAATAAATAAATGTAGAATTCGGTTGCAATAGGTTGGAAAACAAAAAAATTTTCCTTACAAAGACTTGTTTTCATAGCGGTCTTTCGTATGGCAGCTATATGATGTAGTAATCCGATCCGAATCAAACTTTCACAAATCATGTATAGCGATGTCAAACAATTAAATGTTGAATTCGGTTGCGATAGCTTGTAGAACAAAAAAGTTTTCCATACAAAGACTTGAAATCTGATTGATCGTTTGTATGGCAGCTATATGATATAGTGGTCCGATCCGGACCGTACTTTCACAAATCGTGTATGGCTATGTCAAACAATTAAATGTTGAATTCGGTTGCGATAGCTTGTAGAACAAAAAAGTTTTCCATACAAAGACTTGAAATCTGATTGATCGTTTGTATGGCAGCTATATGATATAGTGGTCCGATCCGGACCGTACTTTCACAAATTGTGTATGGCTATGTCAAACAAATAAATGTAGAATTCGGTTGCAATAGGTTGGAAAACAAAAAAATTTTCCATACAAAGACTTGTTTTCATAGCGGTCGTTTGTATGGCAGCTATATGATGTAGTAATCCGATCCGAATCAAACTTTCACAAATCATGTATAGCGATGTCAAACAAATAAACCTTGAATTCGGTTGCGATAGCTTGTAGAACAAAAAAGTTTTCCATACAAAGACTTGAAATCTGATTGATCGTTTGTATGGCAGCTATATGATATAGTGGTCCGATCCGGACCGTACTTTCACAAATCGTGTATGGCTATGTCGAACAAATTAATGTTGAATTCGGTTGCGATAGTTTGTAGAACAAAAAAGTTTTCCATACAAAGACTTGAAATCTGATTGATCGTTTGTATGGCAGCTATATGATATAGTGATCCGATCCGAATCAAACTTTCATAAATCATGTATAGCGATGTCAGACAAATAAATGTTGAATTCGGTTGCCATAACTTGTAGAACAAAAAAGTTTTCCATACAAAGACTTGAAATCTGATTGATCGTTTGTATGGCAGCTATATGATATTGTGGTCGGATCCGAATCAAACTTTCACAAATCGTGTATGGCTATGTCGAACAAATTAATGTTGAATTCGGTTGCGATAGTTTGTAGAACAAAAAGTTTTCCATACAAAGACTTGAAATCTGATTGATCTTTTGTATGGCAGCTATATGATATAGTGGTCCGATCCGGACCGTACTTTCACGAATCGTGTATGTCTATTTCAAACAAATAAATGTTGAATTCGGTTGCGATAGCTTGTAGAACAAAAAAGTTTTCCATACAAAGACTTGAAATCTGATTGATCGTTTGTATGGCAGCTATATGATATAGTGGTCCGATCCGGACCGTACTTTCACAAATCGTGTATGGCTATGTCGAACAAATTAATGTTGAATTCGGTTGCGATAGTTTGTAGAACAAAAAAGTTTTCCATACAAAGACTTGAAATCTGATTGATCTTTTGTATGGCAGCTATATGATATAGTGGTCCGATCCGGACCGTACTTTCACAAATCGTGTACGGGTATGTTAAACAAATAAATGTTGAATTCGGTTGCGATAGCTTGTAGAACAAAAAAGTTTTCCATACAAAGACTTGAAATCTGATTGATCGTTTGTATGGCAGATATATGATATAGTAGTCCGATCCGGACCGTACTTTCACAAATTGTGTATGGCTATGTCAAACAAATAAATGTAGAATTCGGTTGCAATAGGTTGGAAAACAAAAAAGTTTTCCATACAAAGACTTGAAATCTGATTGATCTTTTGTATGGCAGCTATATGATATAGTGGTCCGATCCGGACCAAACTTTCACAAATCGTGTATAGTTATGTCAGACAAATCAATGTTGAATTCGGTTGCAATAGGTTGGAAAACAAAAAAATTTTCCTTACAAAGACTTGTTTTCAAATCGGTCGTTTGTATGACGGACAGACGGACATGGCTATATCGACTCGGCTGTTGATGCTGATCAAGAATATATATACTTTGTGGGGTCGGAGATGCTTCCTTTAAAGCGTTACACTTTTCTAGACAAACTTATAAAAACCCTTTTTCAAGGGTATAAAAAGTTTTCCATACAAAGACTTGTTTTCATAGCGGTCGTTTGTATGGCAGCTATATGATGTAGTAATCCGATCCGAATCAAACTTTCACAAATCATGTATAGCGATGTCAAACAATTAAATGTTGAATTCGGTTGCGATAGCTTGTAGAACAAAAAAGTTTTCCATACAAAGACTTGAAATCTGATTGATCGTTTGTATGGCAGCTATATGATATAGTGGTCCGATCCGGACCGTACTTTCACAAATTGTGTATGGCTATGTCAAACAAATAAATGTAGAATTCGGTTGCAATAGGTTGGAAAACAAAAAAGTTTTCCATACAAAGACTTGAAATCTGATTGATCTTTTGTATGGCAGCTATATGATATAGTGGTCCGATCCGGACCAAACTTTCACAAATCGTGTATAGTTATGTCAGATAAATCAATGTTGAATTCGGTTGCAATAGGTTGGAAAACAAAAAAATTTTCCATACAAAGACTTGTTTTCAAATCGGTCGTTTGTATGACGGACAGACGGACATGGGTATATCGACTCGGCTGTTGATGCTGATCAAGAATATATATACTTTGTGGGGTCGGAGATGCTTCCTTTAAAGCGTTACACTTTTCTAGACAATTTATAAAAACCCTTTTTCAAGGGTATAAAAAGTTTTCCATACAAAGACTTGTTTTCATATCGGTCGTTTGTATGGCAGCTATATGATATAGTTATCCGATCCGAATCAAACTTTCACAAACCATGTATAGCGATGTCGAACAATTAAATGTTGAATTCGGTTGCGATAGCTTGTAGAACAATAAAGTTTTCCATACAAAGACTTGAAATCTGATTGATCGTTTGTATGGCAGCTATATGATATTGTGGTCCGATCCGAACTAAACTTTCACAAATCGTGTATGGCTATGTCAAACAAATTAATATAGAATTGGGTTGCAATAGGTTGGAAAACAAAAAATTTTCCATACAAAGACTTGTTTTCAAATCGGTCGTTTGTATGACGGACAGACGGACATGGCTATATCGACTCGGCTGTTGATGCTGATCAAGAATATATATACTTTGTGGGGTCGGAGATGCTTCCTTTAAAGCGTTACACTTTTCTAGACAAACTTATAAAAACCCTTTTTCAAGGGTATAAAAAATTTTTCATACAAAGACTTGTTTTCAAATCGGTCGTTTGTATGACGGACAGACGGACTATATATGATGGCAGATGGCTATATCGACTCGGCTGTTGATGCTGATCAAGAATATATATACTTTGTGGGGTCGGAGATGCTTCCTTTAAAGCGTTACACTTTTCTAGACAAACTTATAAAACCCTTTTTCAAGGGTATAAAAAGTTTTCCATACAAAGACTTGTTTTCATATCGGTCGTTTGTATGGCAGCTATATGATATAGTTATCCGATCCGAATCAAACTTTCACAAACCATGTATAGCGATGTCGAACAATTAAATGTTGAATTCGGTTGCGATAGCTTGTAGAACAAAAAAGTTTTCCATACAAAGACTTGAAATCTGATTGATCGTTTGTATGGCAGCTATTAGATATAGTGGTCCGATCCGGACCGTACCTTTACAGATTGTGTATGGCTATGTCAAACAAATAAGTGTAGAATTCGGTTGCAATAGGTAGGAAAACAAAAAAATTTTCCATACAAAGACTTGTTTTCATAGCGGTCGTTTGTATGGCAGCTATATGATGTAGTAATCCGATCCGAATCAAACTTTTACAAAAAATGTATAGCGATGTCGAACAATTAAATGTTGAATTCGGTTGCGATAGCTTGTAGAACAAAAAAGTTTTCCATACAAAGACTTGAAATCTGATTGATCGTTTGTATGGCAGCTATATGATATAGTGGTCCGATCCGGACCGTACTATCACAAATCGTGTGTGGTTATGTCAAACAAATAAATGTTGAATTCGGTTGCGATAGCTTGTAGAACAAAAAGTTGTCCATACCAAGACTTGAAATCTGATTGATCGTTTGTATGGCAGCTATATGATATAGTGGTCCGATCCGGACCGTACTATCACAAATCGTGTATGGCTATATCAAATAAATAAATGTAGAATTCGGTTGCAATAGGTTGGAAAACAAAAATTTTCCATACAAAGACTTGTTTTCATATCGGTCGTTTGTATGGCAGCTATATGATATAGTGATCCAATCCGAATCAAACTTTCACAAATCGTGTGTGGTTATGTCAAACAAATAAATGTTGAATTCGGTGGCGATAGCTTGTAGAACAAAACAGTTGTCCATACCAAGACTTGAAATCTGATTGATCGTTTGTATGGCAGCTATATGATATAGTGGTCGGATCCGGACCGTACTATTACAAATCGTGTATGGCTATATCAAATAAATAAATGTAGAATTCGGTTGCAATAGGTTGGAAAACAAAAAAATTGTCCATACAAAGACTTGTTTTCATATCGGTCGTTTGTATGGCAGCTATATGATATAGTGATCCAATCCGAATCAAACTTTCACAAATCGTGTGTGGTTATGTCAAACAGCTATATGATATAGTGGTCGGATCCGGACCGTACTTTCAAAAATCGTGTATGGCTATAGGCTATATCAAATAAATAAATGTAGAATTCGGTTGCAATGGGTTGGAAAACAAAAAAATTGTCCATACAAAGACTTGTTTTCATATCGGTCGTTTGTATGGCAGCTATATGATATAGTGATCCAATCCGAATCAAACTTACACAAATCGTGTGTGGTTATGTCAAACAAATAAACCTTAAATTCGGTTGCGATAGCTTGTAGAACAAAAAAGTTGTCCATACCAAGACTTGAAATCTGATTGATCGTTTGTATGGCAGCTATATGATATAGTGGTCCGATCCGGACCGTACTATCACAAATCGTGTATGGCTATATCAAATAAATAAATGTAGAATTCGGTTGCAATAGGTTGGAAAACAAAAAAAATTTTCCATACAAAGACTTGTTTTCATATCGGTCGTTTGTATGGCAGCTATATGATATAGTTATCCAATCCGAATCAAACTTTCACAAATCGTGTGTGGTTATGTCAAACAAATAAATGTTGAATTGGGTTGCGATAGCTTGTAGAACAAAAAAGTTTTCCATACAAAGACTTGAAATCTGATTGATCGTTTGTATGGCAGCTATATGATATAGTGGTCGGATCCGGACCGTACTTTCACAAATCGTGTATGGCTATAGGCTATATCAAATAAATAAATGTAGAATTCGGTTGCAATAGGTTGGAAAACAAAAAAATTGTCCATACAAAGACTTGTTTTCATATCGGTCGTTTGTATGGCAGCTATATGATATAGTGATCCAATCCGAATCAAACTTTCACAAATCGTGTGTGGTTATGTCAAACAAATAAACCTTAAATTCGGTTGCGATAGCTTGTAGAACAAAAAAGTTGTCCATACCAAGACTTGAAAACTGATTGATCGTTTGTATGGCAGCTATATGATATAGTGGTCGGATCCGGACCGTACTTTCACAAATCGTGTATGGCTATTTCAAATAAATAAATGTTGAATTCGGTTGCAATAGGTTGGAAAACAAAAAAATTTTCCATACAAAGACTTGTTTTTATATCGGTCGTTTGTATGGCAGCTATATGATATAGTTACCCGATCCGAATCAAACTTTCACAAACCATGTATAGCGATGTCGAACAATTAAATGTTGAATTCGGTTGCGATAGCTTGTAGAACAAAAAAGTTTTCCATACAAAGACTTGAAATCTGATTGATCGTTTGTATGGCAGCTATATGATATAGTGGTCCGATCCGGACCGTACTATCACAAATCGTGTGTGGTTATGCCAAACAAATAAATGTTGAATTCGGTTGCGATAGCTTGTAGAACAAAAAAGTTGTCCATACCAAGACTTGAAATCTGATTGATCGTTTGTATGGCAGCTATATGATATAGTGGTCCGATCCGGACCGTACTATCACATATCGTGTATGGCTATATCAAATAAATAAATGTAGAATTCGGTTGCAATAGGTTGGAAAACAAAAAATTTTCCATACAAAGACTTGTTTTCATATCGGTCGTTTGTATGGCAGCTATATGATATAGTGATCCGATCCGAATCAAACTTTTACAAATTATGTATAGCAAAGTCAAACAAATAAATGTTGAATTCGGTTGCGATAGCTTGTAGAACAAAAAAGTTTTCCATACAAAGACTTGAAATCTGATTGATCGTTTGTATGGCAGCTATATGATATAGTGGTCGGATCCGAACCGTACTTTCACAAATCGTGTATGGCTATATGAAATAAATAAATGTTGAATTCGGTTGCAATAGGTTGGAAAACAAAAAAATTTTCCATACAAAGACTTGTTTTTATATCGGTCGTTTGTATGGCAGCTATATGATATAGTGATCCGATCCAAATTAAACTTTTACAAATGATGTATAGCGATGTCAAACAAATAAATATTGAATTCGGTTGCGATAGCTTGTAGAACAAAAAAGTTTTCCATACAAAGACTTAAAATCTGATTGATCGTTTGTATGGCAGCTATATGATATAGTGGTCCGATCCGGATCAAACTTTCACAAATCGTGTGTGGTTATTCAAACAAATAAATGTTGAATTCGGTTGCGATAGCTTGTAGAACAAAAAAGTTGTCCAAAGACTTGAAATCTGATTGATCGTTTGTATGGCAGCTATATGATATAGTGATCCGATCCGAATCAAACTTTCACAAATCATGTATAGCGATGTCAAACAAATAAATGTTGAATTCGGTTGCGATAGCTGGTAGAACAAAAAAGTTTTCCATACAAAGACTTGAAATCTGATTAATCGTTTGTATGGCAGCTATATGATATTGTGGTCCGATCCGAACTAAACTTTCACAAATCGTGTATGGCTATGTCAAACAAATTAATGTAGAATTCGGTTGCAATAGGTTGGAAAACAAAAAAATTTTCCATACAAAGACTTGTTTTCAAATCGGTCGTTTGTATGAGGGACAGACGGACATGGCTATATCGACTCGGCTGTTGATACTGATCAAGAATATATATGCTTTGTGGGGTCGGAGATGCTTCCTTTAAAGCGTTACACTTTTCTAGACAAACTTATAAAACCCTTTTTCAAGGGTATAAAAAGTTTTCCATACAAAGACTTGTTTTCATATCGGTCGTTTGTATAGCAGCTATATGATATAGTTATCCGATCCGAATCAAACTTTCACAAACCATGTATAGCGATGTCGAACAATTAAATGTTGAATTCGGTTGCGATAGCTTGTAGAACAAAAAAGTTTTCCATACAAAGACTTGAAATCTGATTGATCGTTTGTATGGCAGCTATATGATATAGTGGTCCGATCCGGACCGTACTATCACAAATCGTGTGTGGTTATGTCAAACAAATAAATGTTGAATTCGATTGCGATAGCTTGTAGAACAAAAAAGTTGTCCATACCAAGACTTGAAATCTGATTGATCGTTTGTATGGCAGCTATATGATATAGTGGTCCGATCCGGACCGTACTATCACATATCGTGTAAGGCTATATCAAATAAATAAATGTAGAATTCGGTTGCAATAGGTTGGAAAACAAAAAATTTTCCATACAAAGACTTGTTTTCATATCGGTCGTTTGTATGGCAGCTATATAATATAGTGATCCGATCCGAATCAAACTTTTACAAATTATGTATAGCGATGTCAAACAAATAAATATTGAATTCGGTTGCGATAGCTTGTAGAACAAAAAAGTTTGCCATACAAAGACTTGAAATCTGATTGATCGTTTGTATGGCAGCTATATGATATAGTGGTCCGATCCGGATCAAACTTTCACAAATCGTGTGTGGTTATTCAAACAAATAAATGTTGAATTCGGTTGCGATAGCTTGTAGAACAAAAAAGTTGTCCATACCAAGACTTGAAATCTGATTGATCGTTTGTATGGCAGCTATATGATATAGTGGTCCGATCCGGACCGTACTATCACATATCGTGTATGGCAATATCAAATAAATAAATGTAGAATTCGGTTGCAATAGGTTGGAAAACAAAAAATTTTCCATACAAAGACTTGTTTTCATAACGGTAGTTTGTATGGTAGCTATATGATATAGTGATCCGATCCGAATCAAACTTCTACAAATCATGTATAGCGATGTCAAACAAATAAATGTTGAATTGGGTTGCGATAGCTTGTAGAACAAAAAAGTTTTCCATACAAAGACTTGAAATCTGATTGATCGTTTGTATGGCAGCTATATGATATAGTGGTCGGATCCGGACCGTACTTTCACTAATCGTGTATGGCTATAGGCTATATCAAATAAATAAATGTAGAATTCGGTTGCAATAGGTTGGAAAACAAAAAAATTTTCCATACAAAGACTTGTTTTCATATCGGTCGTTTGTATGGCAGCTATATGATATAGTCATCCAATCCGAATCAAACTTTCACAAATCGTGTGTGGTTATGTCAAACAAATAAACCTTAAATTCGGTTGCGATAGCTTGTAGAACAAAAAAGTTGTCCATACCAAGACTTGAAATCTGATTGATCGTTTGTATGGCAGCTATATGATATAGTGGTCCGATCCGGACCGTACTATCACAAATCGTGTATGGCTATATCAAATAAATAAATGTAGAATTCGGTTGCAATAGGTTGGAAAACAAAAAAATTTTCCATACAAAGACTTGTTTTCATATCGGTCGTTTGTATGGCAGCTATATGATATAGTTATCCAATCCGAATCAAACTTTCACAAATCGTGTGTGGTTATGTCAAACAAATAAATGTTGAATTGGGTTGCGATAGCTTGTAGAACAAAAAAGTTTTCCATACAAAGACTTGAAATCTGATTGATCGTTTGTATGGCAGCTATATGATATAGTGGTCGGATCCGGACCGTACTTTCACAAATCGTGTATGGCTATAGGCTATATCAAATAAATAAATGTAGAATTCGGTTGCAATAGGTTGGAAAACAAAAAAATTGTCCATACAAAGACTTGTTTTCATATCGGTCGTTTGTATGGCAGCTATATGATATAGTGATCCAATCCGAATCAAACTTTCACAAATCGTGTGTGGTTATGTCAAACAAATAAACCTTAAATTCGGTTGCGATAGCTTGTAGAACAAAAAAGTTGTCCATACCAAGACTTGAAAACTGATTGATCGTTTGTATGGCAGCTATATGATATAGTGGTCGGATCCGGACCGTACTTTCACAAATCGTGTATGGCTATTTCAAATGAATAAATGTTGAATTCGGTTGCAATAGGTTGGAAAACAAAAAAATTTTCCATACAAAGACTTGTTTTCATATCGGTCGTTTGTATGGCAGCTATATGATATAGTGCTCCGATCCGGACCAATGGCTATGTATGGCTATGTTAAATAAATAAATGTTGAATTCGGTTGCAATAGGTTGGAAAACAAAAAATTTTCCATACAAAGACTTGTTTTTTTATCGGTCGTTTGTATGGCAGGTATATGATATATTGGTCCGATCCAGACCAATGGCTATGTATGGCTATAATAAATAAATAAATGTTGAAATCAGTTGCAATAGCTTGGAAAACAAAAAAGTTTCCCATACAAAGACTTGTTTTCATATCGGACATTTGTATGGCAGCTATATATAGATATATTGGTCCGATGCGGACCAAACTTTCACAAATCGTGTAGGGGTATGTCAAATGAATAAATGTTGAATTCGGTTGCAATAGGTTGGAAAACAAAAAAATGTTCCATACAAAGACTTGTTTTTTTATCGGTCGTTTGTATGGCAGCTATATGATATAGTGCTCCGATCCGGACCAATGGCTATGTATGGCTATGTTAAATAAATAAATGTTGAATTCGGTTGCAATAGGTTGGAAAACAAAAAAATTTTCCATACAAAGACTTGTTTTCATATCGGTCGTTTGTATGGCAGCTATATGATATAGTGATCCGATCCGAATCAAACTTTTACAAATTATGTATAGCAATGTCAAACAAATAAATGTTGAATTGGGTTGCGATAGCTTGTAGAACAAAAAGTTTTCCATACAAAGACTTGAAATCTGATTGATCGTTTGTATGGCAGCTATATGATATAGTGGTCGGATCCGAACCGTACTTTCACAAATCGTGTATGGCTATATGAAATAAATAAATGTTGAATTCGGTTGCAATAGGTTGGAAAACAAAAAAATTTTCCATACAAAGACTTGTTTTTATATCGGTCGTTTGTATGGCAGCTATATGATATAGTGATCCGATCCAAATTAAACTTTTACAAATTATGTATAGCGATGTCAAACAAATAAATATTGAATTCGGTTGCGATAGCTTGTAGAACAAAAAAGTTTTCCATACAAAGACTTGAAATCTGATTGATCGTTTGTATGGCAGCTATATGATATAGTGGTCCGATCCGGATCAAACTTTCACAAATCGTGTGTGGTTATTCAAACAAATAAATGTTGAATTCGGTTGCGATAGCTTGTAGAACAAAAAAGTTGTCCATACAAAGACTTGAAATCTGATTGATCGTTTGTATGGCAGCTATATGATATTGTGGTCTGATCCGAATTAAACTTTAACAAATCGTGTATGGCTATATCGAACAAATAAATGTTGAATTCGGTTGCGATAGTTTGGAGAACAAAAAAGTTTTCCATACAAAGACTTGAAATCTGATTGATCGTTTGTATGGCAGCTATATGATATAGTGGTCGGATCCGAACCGTACTTTCACAAATCGTGTATGGCTATATGAAATAAATAAATGTAGAATTCGGTTGCAATAGGTTGGAAAACAAAAAAATTTTCCATACAAAGACTTGTTTTCAAATCGGTCGTTTGTATGACGGACAGACGGACATGGCTATATCGACTCGGCTGTTGATACTGATCAAGAATATATATGCTTTGTGGGGTCGGAGATGCTTCCTTTAAAGCGTTACACTTTTCTAGACAAACTTATAAAACCCTTTTTCAAGGGTATAAAAAGTTTTCCATACAAAGACTTGTTTTCATATCGGTCGTTTGTATAGCAGCTATATGATATAGTTATCCGATCCGAATCAAACTTTAACAAACCATGTATAGCGATGTCGAACAATTAAATGTTGAATTCGGTTGCGATAGCTTGTAGAACAAAAAAGTTTTCCATACAAAGACTTGAAATCTGATTGATCGTTTGTATGGCAGCTATATGATATAGTGGTCCGATCCGGACCGTACTATCACAAATCGTGTGTGGTTATGTTAAACAAATAAATGTTGAATTCGATTGCGATAGCTTGTAGAACAAAAAAGTTGTCCATACCAAGACTTGAAATCTGATTGATCGTTTGTATGGCAGCTATATGATATAGTGGTCCGATCCGGACCGTACTATCACATATCGTGTATGGCTATATCAAATAAATAAATGTAGAATTCGGTTGCAATAGGTTGGAAAACAAAAAATTTTCCATACAAAGACTTGTTTTCATATCGGTCGTTTGTATGGCAGCTATATAATATAGTGATCCGATCCGAATCAAACTTTTACAAATTATGTATAGCGATGTCAAACAAATAAATATTGAATTCGGTTGCGATAGCTTGTAGAACAAAAAAGTTTTCCATACAAAGACTTGAAATCTGATTGATCGTTTGTATGGCAGCTATATGATATAGTGGTCCGATCCGGATCAAACTTTCACAAATCGTGTGTGAATATTCAAACAAATAAATGTTGAATTCGGTTGCGATAGCTTGTAGAACAAAAAAGTTGTCCATACCAAGACTTGAAATCTGATTGATCGTTTGTATGGCAGCTATATGATATACTGGTCCGATCCGGACCGTACTATCACATATCGTGTATGGCAATATCAAATAAATAAATGTAGAATTCGGTTGCAATAGGTTGGAAAACAAAAAATTTTCCATACAAAGACTTGTTTTCATAACGGTAGTTTGTATGGTAGCTATATGATATAGTGATCCGATCCGAATCAAACTTCTACAAATCATGTATAGCGATGTCAAACAAATAAATGTTGAATTGGGTTGCGATAGCTTGTAGAACAAAAAAGTTTTCCATACAAAGACTTGAAATCTGATTGATCGTTTGTATGGCAGCTATATGATATAGTGGTCGGATCCGGACCGTACTTTCACAAATCGTGTATGGCTATAGGCTATTTCAAATAAATAAATGTAGAATTCGGTTGCAATAGGTTGGAAAACAAAAAAATTGTCCATACAAAGACTTGTTTTCATATCGGTCGTTTGTATGGCAGCTATATGATATAGTGATCCAATCCGAATCAAACTTTCACAAATCGTGTGTGGTTATGTCAAACAAATAAACCTTAAATTCGGTTGCGATAGCTTGTAGAACAAAAAAGTTGTCCATACCAAGACTTGAAATCTGATTGATCGTTTGTATGGCAGCTATATGATATAGTGGTCCGATCCGGACCGTACTATCACAAATCGTGTATGGCTATATCAAATAAATAAATGTAGAATTCGGTTGCAATAGGTTGGAAAACAAAAAAAATTTTCCATACAAAGACTTGTTT
This sequence comes from Drosophila merina, assembly GCA_035047645.1. Classification (NCBI taxonomy): domain Eukaryota; kingdom Metazoa; phylum Arthropoda; class Insecta; order Diptera; family Drosophilidae; genus Drosophila; species Drosophila merina. The sequence continues at coordinate 675,359 of JAWNPH010000032.1, forward strand.
TCATATCGGTCGTTTGTATGGCAGCTATATGATATAGTTATCCAATCCAAATCAAACTTTCACAAATCGTGTGTGGTTATGTCAAACAAATAAATGTTGAATTGGGTTGCGATAGCTTGTAGAACAAAAAAGTTTTCCATACAAAGACTTGAAATCTGATTGATCGTTTGTATGGCAGCTATATGATATAGTGGTCGGATCCGGACCGTACTTTCACAAATCGTGTATGGCTATAGGCTATATCAAATAAATAAATGTAGAATTCGGTTGCAATAGGTTGGAAAACAAAAAAATTGTCCATACAAAGACTTGTTTTCATATCGGTCGTTTGTATGGCAGCTATATGATATAGTGATCCAATCCGAATCAAACTTTCACAAATCGTGTGTGGTTATGTCAAACAAATAAACCTTAAATTCGGTTGCGATAGCTTGTAGAACAAAAAAGTTGTCCATACCAAGACTTGAAAACTGATTGATCGTTTGTATGGCAGCTATATGATATAGTGGTCCGATCCGGATCAAACTTTCACAAATCGTGTGTGGTTATTCAAACAAATAAATGTTGAATTCGGTTGCGATAGCTTGTAGAACAAAAAAGTTTTCCATACAAAGACTTGAAATCTGATTGATCGTTTGTATGGCAGCTATATGATATAGTGGTCCGATCCGGACCGTACTATCACAAATCGTGTGTGGTTATGTTAAACAAATAAATGTTGAATTCGATTGCGATAGCTTGTAGAACAAAAAAGTTGTCCATACCAAGACTTGAAATCTGATTGATCGTTTGTATGGCAGCTATATGATATAGTGGTCCGATCCGGACCGTACTATCACATATCGTGTATGGCTATATCAAATAAATAAATGTAGAATTCGGTTGCAATAGGTTGGAAAACAAAAAATTTTCCATACAAAGACTTGTTTTCATATCGGTCGTTTGTATGGCAGCTATATAATATAGTGATCCGATCCGAATCAAACTTTTACAAATTATGTATAGCGATGTCAAACAAATAAATATTGAATTCGGTTGCGATAGCTTGTAGAACAAAAAAGTTTTCCATACAAAGACTTGAAATCTGATTGATCGTTTGTATGGCAGCTATATGATATAGTGGTCCGATCCGGATCAAACTTTCACAAATCGTGTGTGGTTATTCAAACAAATAAATGTTGAATTCGGTTGCGATAGCTTGTAGAACAAAAAAGTTGTCCATACCAAGACTTGAAATCTGATTGATCGTTTGTATGGCAGCTATATGATATACTGGTCCGATCCGGACCGTACTATCACATATCGTGTATGGCAATATCAAATAAATAAATGTAGAATTCGGTTGCAATAGGTTGGAAAACAAAAAATTTTCCATACAAAGACTTGTTTTCATAACGGTAGTTTGTATGGTAGCTATATGATATAGTGATCCGATCCGAATCAAACTTCTACAAATCATGTATAGCGATGTCAAACAAATAAATGTTGAATTGGGTTGCGATAGCTTGTAGAACAAAAAAGTTTTCCATACAAAGACTTGAAATCTGATTGATCGTTTGTATGGCAGCTATATGATATAGTGGTCGGATCCGGACCGTACTTTCACAAATCGTGTATGGCTATAGGCTATTTCAAATAAATAAATGTAGAATTCGGTTGCAATAGGTTGGAAAACAAAAAAATTGTCCATACAAAGACTTGTTTTCATATCGGTCGTTTGTATGGCAGCTATATGATATAGTGATCCAATCCGAATCAAACTTTCACAAATCGTGTGTGGTTATGTCAAACAAATAAACCTTAAATTCGGTTGCGATAGCTTGTAGAACAAAAAAGTTGTCCATACCAAGACTTGAAATCTGATTGATCGTTTGTATGACAGCTATATGATATAGTGGTCCGATCCGGACCGTACTATCACAAATCGTGTATGGCTATATCAAATAAATAAATGTAGAATTCGGTTGCAATAGGTTGGAAAACAAAAAAAATTTTCCATACAAAGACTTGTTTTCATAACGGTAGTTTGTATGGTAGCTATATGATATAGTGATCCGATCCGAATCAAACTTCTACAAATCATGTATAGCGATGTCAAACAAATAAATGTTGAATTGGGTTGCGATAGCTTGTAGAACAAAAAAGTTTTCCATACAAAGACTTGAAATCTGATTGATCGTTTGTATGGCAGCTATATGATATAGTGGTCGGATCCGGACCGTACTTTCACAAATCGTGTATGGCTATAGGCTATTTCAAATAAATAAATGTAGAATTCGGTTGCAATAGGTTGGAAAACAAAAAAATTGTCCATACAAAGACTTGTTTTCATATCGGTCGTTTGTATGGCAGCTATATGATATAGTGATCCAATCCGAATCAAACTTTCACAAATCGTGTGTGGTTATGTCAAACAAATAAACCTTAAATTCGGTTGCGATAGCTTGTAGAACAAAAAAGTTGTCCATACCAAGACTTGAAAACTGATTGATCGTTTGTATGGCAGCTATATGATATAGTGGTCGGATCCGAACCGTACTTTCACAAATCGTGTATGGCTATATGAAATAAATAAATGTTGAATTCGGTTGCAATAGGTTGGAAAACAAAAAAATTTTCCATACAAAGACTTGTTTTTATATCGGTCGTTTGTATGGCAGCTATATGATATAGTGATCCGATCCAAATTAAACTTTTACAAATTATGTATAGCGATGTCAAACAAATAAATATTGAATTCGGTTGCGATAGCTTGTAGAACAAAAAAGTTTTCCATACAAAGACTTGAAATCTGATTGATCGTTTGTATGGCAGCTATATGATATAGTGGTCCGATCCGGATCAAACTTTCACAAATCGTGTGTGGTTATTCAAACAAATAAATGTTGAATTCGGTTGCGATAGCTTGTAGAACAAAAAAGTTGTCCATACAAAGACTTGAAATCTGATTGATCGTTTGTATGGCAGCTATATGATATAGTGATCCGATCCGAATCAAACTTTCACAAATCATGTATAGCGATGTCAAACAAATAAATGTTGAATTCGGTTGCGATAGCTGGTAGAACAAAAAAGTTTTCCATACAAAGACTTGAAATCTGATTGATCGTTTGTATGGCAGCTATATGATATTGTGGTCCGATCCGAACTAAACTTTCACAAATCGTGTATGGCTATGTCAAACAAATTAATGTAGAATTCGGTTGCAATAGGTTGGAAAACAAAAAAATTTTCCATACAAAGACTTGTTTTCAAATCGGTCGTTTGTATGACGGACAGACGGACATGGCTATATCGACTCGGCTGTTGATACTGATCAAGAATATATATGCTTTGTGGGGTCGGAGATGCTTCCTTTAAAGCGTTACACTTTTCTAGACAAACTTATAAAACCCTTTTTCAAGGGTATAAAAAGTTTTCCATACAAAGACTTGTTTTCATATCGGTCGTTTGTATAGCAGCTATATGATATAGTTATCCGATCCGAATCAAACTTTCACAAACCATGTATAGCGATGTCGAACAATTAAATGTTGAATTCGGTTGCGATAGCTTGTAGAACAAAAAAGTTTTCCATACAAAGACTTGAAATCTGATTGATCGTTTGTATGGCAGCTATATGATATAGTGGTCGGATCCGGACCGTACTTTCACAAATCGTGTATGGCTATAGGCTATATCAAATAAATAAATGTAGAATTCGGTTGCAATAGGTTGGAAAACAAAAAAATTGTCCATACAAAGACTTGTTTTCATATCGGTCGTTTGTATGGCAGCTATATGATATAGTGATCCAATCCGAATCAAACTTTCACAAACCATGTATAGCGATGTCGAACAATTAAATGTTGAATTCGGTTGCGATAGCTTGTAGAACAAAAAAGTTTTCCATACAAAGACTTGAAATCTGATTGATCGTTTGTATGGCAGCTATATGATATAGTGGTCCGATCCGGACCGTACTATCACAAATCGTGTGTGGTTATGTCAAACAAATAAATGTTGAATTCGATTGCGATAGCTTGTAGAACAAAAAAGTTGTCCATACCAAGACTTGAAATCTGATTGATCGTTTGTATCAAATAAATAAATGTAGAATTCGGTTGCAATAGGTTGGAAAACAAAAAATTTTCCATACAAAGACTTGTTTTCATAACGGTAGTTTGTATGGTAGCTATATGATATAGTGATCCGATCCGAATCAAACTTCTACAAATCATGTATAGCGATGTCAAACAAATAAATGTTGAATTGGGTTGCGATAGCTTGTAGAACAAAAAAGTTTTCCATACAAAGACTTGAAATCTGATTGATCGTTTGTATGGCAGCTATATGATATAGTGGTCGGATCCGGACCGTACTTTCACAAATCGTGTATGGCTATAGGCTATTTCAAATAAATAAATGTAGAATTCGGTTGCAATAGGTTGGAAAACAAAAAAATTGTCCACACAAAGACTTGTTTTCATATCGGTCGTTTGTATGGCAGCTATATGATATAGTGATCCAATCCGAATCAAACTTTCACAAATCGTGTGTGGTTATGTCAAACAAATAAACCTTAAATTCGGTTGCGATAGCTTGTAGAACAAAAAAGTTGTCCATACCAAGACTTGAAATCTGATTGATCGTTTGTATGGCAGCTATATGATATAGTGGTCCGATCCGGACCGTACTATCACAAATCGTGTATGGCTATATCAAATAAATAAATGTAGAATTCGGTTGCAATAGGTTGGAAAACAAAACAAATTTTCCATACAAAGACTTGTTTTCATATCGGTCGTTTGTATGGCAGCTATATGATATAGTGATCCAATCCGAATCAAACTTTCACAAATCGTGTGTGGTTATGTCAAACAAATAAACCTTAAATTCGGTTGCGATAGCTTGTAGAACAAAAAAGTTGTCCATACCAAGACTTGAAAACTGATTGATCGTTTGTATGGCAGCTATATGATATAGTGGTCGGATCCGGACCGTACTTTCACAAATCGTGTATGGCTATTTCAAATAAATAAATGTTGAATTCGGTTGCAATAGGTTGGAAAACAAAAAATTTTCCATACAAAGACTTGTTTTCATATCGGTCGTTTGTATGGCAGCTATATGATATAGTGATCCGATCCGAATCAAACTTTTACAAATTATGTATAGCAATGTCAAACAAATAAATGTTGAATTGGGTTGCGATAGCTTGTAGAACAAAAAAGTTTTCCATACAAAGACTTGAAATCTGATTGATCGTTTGTATGGCAGCTATATGATATAGTGGTCGGATCCGAACCGTACTTTCACAAATCGTGTATGGCTATTTCAAATAAATAAATGTTGAATTCGGTTGCAATAGGTTGGAAAACAAAAAATTTTCCATACAAAGACTTGTTTTCATATCGGTCGTTTGTATGGCAGCTATATGATATAGTGATCCGATCCGAATCAAACTTTTACAAATTATGTATAGCGATGTCAAACAAATAAATGTTGAATTCGGTTGCGATAGCTTGTAGAACAAAAAAGTTTTCCATACAAAGACTTGAAATCTGATTGATCGTTTGTATGGCAGCTATATGATATTGTGGTCCGATCCGAACTAAACTTTCACAAATCGTGTATGGCTATGTCAAACAAATTAATGTAGAATTCGGTTGCAATAGGTTGGAAAACAAAAAAATTTTCCATACAAAGACTTGTTTTCAAATCGGTCGTTTGTATGACGGACAGACGGACATGGCTATATCGACTCGGCTGTTGATACTGATCAAGAATATATATGCTTTGTGGGGTCGGAGATGCTTCCTTTAAAGCGTTACACTTTTCTAGACAAACTTATAAAACCCTTTTTCAAGGGTATAAAAAGTTTTCCATACAAAGACTTGTTTTCATATCGGTCGTTTGTATAGCAGCTATATGATATAGTTATCCGATCCGAATCAAACTTTCACAAACCATGTATAGCGATGTCGAACAATTAAATGTTGAATTCGGTTGCGATAGCTTGTAGAACAAAAAAGTTTTCCATACAAAGACTTGAAATCTGATTGATCGTTTGTATGGCAGCTATATGATATAGTGGTCCGATCCAGACCGTACTATCACAAATCGTGTGTGGTTATGTCAAACAAATAAATGTTGAATTCGGTTGCGATAGCTTGTAGAACAAAAAAGTTGTCCATACCAAGACTTGAAATCTGATTGATCGTTTGTATGGCAGCTATATGATATAGTGGTCCGATCCGGACCGTACTATCACATATCGTGTATGGCTATATCAAATAAATAAATGTAGAATTCGGTTGCAATAGGTTGGAAAACAAAAAATTTTCCATACAAAGACTTGTTTTCATATCGGTCGTTTGTATGGCAGCTATATGATATAGTGATCCGATCCGAATCAAACTTTTACAAATTATGTATAGCGATGTCAAACAAATAAATATTGAATTCGGTTGCGATAGCTTGTAGAACAAAAAAGTTTTCCATACAAAGACTTGAAATCTGATTGATCGTTTGTATGGCAGCTATATGATATAGTGGTCCGATCCGGATCAAACTTTCACAAATCGTGTGTGGTTATTCAAACAAATAAATGTTGAATTCGGTTGCGATAGCTTGTAGAACAAAAAAGTTGTCCATACCAAGACTTGAAATCTGATTGATCGTTTGTATGGCAGCTATATGATATAGTGGTCCGATCCGGACCGTACTATCACATATCGTGTATGGCTATATCAAATAAATAAATGTTGAATTCGGTTGCAATAGGTTGGAAAACAAAAAATTTTCCATACAAAGACTTGTTTTCATATCGGTCGTTTGTATGGCAGCTATATGATATAGTGATCCGATCCGAATCAAACTTTTACAAATTATGTATAGCGATGTCGAACAATTAAATGTTGAATTCGGTTGCGATAGCTTGTAGAACAAAAAAGTTGTCCATACAAAGACTTGAAATCTGATTGATCTTTTGTATGGCAGCTATATGATATTGTGGTCTGATCCGAATCAAACTTTCACAAATCGTGTATGGCTATGTCGAACAAATTAATGTTGAATTCGGTTGCGATAGTTTGTAGAACAAAAAAGTTTTCCATACAAAGACTTGAAATCTGATTGATCGTTTGTATGGCAGCTATATGATATAGTGGTCCGATCCGGACCGTACTATCACAAATCGTGTGTGGTTATGTCAAACAAATAAATGTTGAATTCGGTTGCGATAGCTTGTAGAACAAAAAAGTTGTCCATACCAAGACTTGAAATCTGATTGATCGTTTGTATGGCAGCTATATGATATAGTGGTCCGATCCGGACCGTACTATCACATATCGTGTATGGCTATATCAAATAAATAAATGTAGAATTCGGTTGCAATAGGTTGGAAAACAAAAAATTTTCAATACAAAGACTTGTTTTCATATCGGTCGTTTGTATGGCAGCTATATGATATAGTTATCCGATCCGAATCAAACTTTCACAAACCATGTATAGCGATGTCGAACAATTAAATGTTGAATTTGGTTGCGATAGCTTGTAGAACAAAAAAGTTGTCCATACAAAGACTTGAAATCTGATTGATCTTTTGTATGGCAGCTATATGATATTGTGGTCTGATCCGAATCAAACTTTCACAAATCGTGTATGGCTATGTCGAACAAATTAATGTTGAATTCGGTTGCGATAGTTTGTAGAACAAAAAAGTTTTCCATACAAAGACTTGAAATCTGATTGATCTTTTGTATGGCAGCTATATGATATAGTGGTCCGATCCGGACCAAACTTTCACAAATCGTGTATAGTTATGTCAGACAAATCAATGTTGAATTCGGTTGCAATAGGTTGGAAAACAAAAAAATTTTCCATACAAAGACTTGTTTTCAAATCGGTCGTTTGTATGACGGACAGACGGACATGGCTATATCGACTCGGCTGTTGATGCTGATCAAGAATATATATACTTTGTGGGGTCGGAGATGCTTCCTTTAAAGCGTTACACTTTTCTAGACAAACTTATAAAAACCCTTTTTCAAGGGTATAAAAAGTTTTCCATACAAAGACTTGTTTTCATATCGGTCGTTTGTATGGCAGCTATATGATATAGTTATCCGATCCGAATCAAACTTTCACAAACCATGTATAGCGATGTCGAACAATTAAATGTTGAATTCGGTTGCGATAGCTTGTAGAACAATAAAGTTTTCCATACAAAGACTTGAAATCTGATTGATCGTTTGTATGGCAGCTATATGATATTGTGGTCCGATCCGAACTAAACTTTCACAAATCGTGTATGGCTATGTCAAACAAATTAATGTAGAATTCGGTTGCAATAGGTTGGAAAACAAAAAAATTTTCCATACAAAGACTTGTTTTCAAATCGGTCGTTTGTATGACGGACAGACGGACTATATATGAGGGCAGATGGCTATATCGACTCGGCTGTTGATGCTGATCAAGAATATATATACTTTGTGGGGTCGGAGATGCTTCCTTTAAAGCGTTACACTTTTCTAGACAAACTTATAAAACCCTTTTTCAAGGGTATAAAAAGTTTTCCATACAAAGACTTGTTTTCATATCGGTCGTTTGTATGGCAGCTATATGATATAGTTATCCGATCCGAATCAAACTTTCACAAACCATGTATAGCGATGTCGAACAATTAAATGTTGAATTCGGTTGCGATAGCTTGTAGAACAAAAAAGTTTTCCATACAAAGACTTGAAATCTGATTGATCGTTTGTATGGCAGCTATTAGATATAGTGGTCCGATCCGGACCGTACTTTCACAGATTGTGTATGGCTATGTCAAACAAATAAGTGTAGAATTCGGTTGCAATAGGTTGGAAAACAAAAAAATTTTCCATACAAAGACTTGTTTTCATAGCGGTCGTTTGTATGGCAGCTATATGATGTAGTAATCCGATCCGAATCAAACTTTCACAAATCATGTATAGCGATGTCAAACAAATAAACCTTGAATTCGGTTGCGATAGCTTGTAGAACAAAAAAGTTTTCCATACAAAGACTTGAAATCTGATTGATCATTTGTATGGCAGCTAGATGATATAGTGGTCCGATCCGGACCAAACTTTCACAAATTGTGTATAGTTATGTCAAACAAACAAATGTTGATTTCGGTTGCGATAGCTTGTAGAACAAAAAAGTTTTCCATACAAAGACTTGAAATCTGATTGATCTTTTGTATGGCAGCTATATGATATTGTGGTCTGATCCGAATCAAACTTTCACAAATCGTGTATGGCTATGTCGAACAAATTAATGTTGAATTCGGTTGCGATAGTTTGTAGAACAAAAAAGTTTTCCATACAAAGACTTGAAATCTGATTGATCTTTTGTATGGCAGCTATATGATATAGTGGTCCGATCCGGACCAAACTTTCACAAATCGTGTATAGTTATGTCAGACAAATCAATGTTGAATTCGGTTGCAATAGGTTGGAAAACAAAAAAATTTTCCATACAAAGACTTGTTTTCAAATCGGTCGTTTGTATGACGGACAGACGGACATGGCTATATCGACTCGGCTGTTGATGCTGATCAAGAATATATATACTTTGTGGGGTCGGAGATGCTTCCTTTAAAGCGTTACACTTTTCTAGACAAACTTATAAAAACCCTTTTTCAAGGGTATAAAAAGTTTTCCATACAAAGACTTGTTTTCATATCGGTCGTTTGTATGGCAGCTATATGATATAGTTATCCGATCCGAATCAAACTTTCACAAACCATGTATAGCGATGTCGAACAATTAAATGTTGAATTCGGTTGCGATAGCTTGTAGAACAAAAAAGTTGTCCATACAAAGACTTGAAATCTGATTGATCTTTTGTATGGCAGCTATATGATGTAGAGATCTGATCCGAATCAAACTTTCACAAATCGTGTATGGCTATGTCGAACAAATTAATGTTGAATTCGGTTGCGATAGTTTGTAGAACAAAAAAGTTTTCCATACAAAGACTTGAAATCTGATTGATCTTTTGTATGGCAGCTATATGATATAGTGGTCCGATCCAGACCAAACTTTCACAAATCGTGTATAGTTATGTCAGACAAATCAATGTTGAATTCGGTTGCAATAGGTTGGAAAACAAAAAAATTTTCCATACAAAGACTTGTTTTCAAATCGGTCGTTTGTATGACGGACAGACGGACATGGCTATATCGACTCGGCTGTTGATGCTGATCAAGAATATATATACTTTGTGGGGTCGGAGATGCTTCCTTTAAAGCGTTACACTTTTCTAGACAAACTTATAAAAACCCTTTTTCAAGGGTATAAAAAAGTTTTCCATACAAAGACTTGTTTTCATATCGGTCGTTTGTATGGCAGCTATATGATATAGTTATCCGATCCGAATCAAACTTTCACAAACCATGTATAGCGATGTCGAACAATTAAATGTTGAATTCGGTTGCGATAGCTTGTAGAACAATAAAGTTTTCCATACAAAGACTTGAAATCTGATTGATCGTTTGTATGGCAGCTATATGATATTGTGGTCCGATCCGAACTAAACTTTCACAAATCGTGTATGGCTATGTCAAACAAATTAATATAGAATTCGGTTGCAAGAGGTTGGAAAACAAAAAAATTTTCCATACAAAGACTTGTTTTCAAATCGGTCGTTTGTATGACGGACAGACGGACTATATATGAGGGCAGATGGCTATATCGACTCGGCTGTTGATGCTGATCAAGAATATATATACTTTGTGGGGTCGGAGATGCTTCCTTTAAAGCGTTACACTTTTCTAGACAAACTTATAAAACCCTTTTTCAAGGGTATAAAAAGTTTTCCATACAAAGACTTGTTTTCATATCGGTCGTTTGTATGGCAGCTATATGATATAGTTATCCGATCCGAATCAAACTTTCACAAACCATGTATAGCGATGTCGAACAATTAAATGTTGAATTCGGTTGCGATAGCTTGTAGAACAAAAAAGTTTTCCATACAAAGACTTGAAATCTGATTGATCGTTTGTATGGCAGCTATTAGATATAGTGGTCCGATCCGGACCGTACTTTCACAGATTGTGTATGGCTATGTCAAACAAATAAGTGTAGAATTCGGTTGCAATAGGTTGGAAAACAAAAAAATTTTCCATACAAAGACTTGTTTTCATAGCGGTCGTTTGTATGGCAGCTATATGATGTAGTAATCCGATCCGAATCAAACTTTCACAAATCATGTATAGCGATGTCAAACAAATAAACCTTGAATTCGGTTGCGATAGCTTGTAGAACAAAAAAGTTTTCCATACAAAGACTTGAAATCTGATTGATCATTTGTATGGCAGCTAGATGATATAGTGGTCCGATCCGGACCAAACTTTCACAAATTGTGTATAGTTATGTCAAACAAATAAACGTTGATTTCGGTTGCGATAGCTTGTAGAACAAAAAAGTTTTCCATACAAAGACTTGAAATCTGATTGATCTTTTGTATGGCAGCTATATGATATTGTGGTCTGATCCGAATCAAACTTTCACAAATCGTGTATGGCTATGTCGAACAAATTAATGTTGAATTCGGTTGCGATAGTTTGTAGAACAAAAAAGTTTTCCATGCAAAGACTTGAAATCTGATTGATCTTTTGTATGGCAGCTATATGATATAGTGGTCCGATCCGGACCAAACTTTCACAAATCGTGTATAGTTATGTCAGACAAATCAATGTTGAATTCGGTTGCAATAGGTTGGAAAACAAAAAAATTTTCCATACAAAGACTTGTTTTCAAATCGGTCGTTTGTATGACGGACAGACGGACATGGCTATATCGACTCGGCTGTTGATGCTGATCAAGAATATATATACTTTGTGGGGTCGGAGATGCTTCCTTTAAAGCGTTACACTTTTCTAGACAAACTTATAAAAACCCTTTTTCAAGGGTATAAAAAGTTTTCCATACAAAGACTTGTTTTCATATCGGTCGTTTGTATGGCAGCTATATGATATAGTTATCCGATCCGAATCAAACTTTCACAAACCATGTATAGCGATGTCGAACAATTAAATGTTGAATTCGGTTGCGATAGCTTGTAGAACAATAAAGTTTTCCATACAAAGACTTGAAATCTGATTGATCGTTTGTATGGCAGCTATATGATATTGTGGTCCGATCCGAACTAAACTTTCACAAATCGTGTATGGCTATGTCAAACAAATTAATATAGAATTCGGTTGCAATAGGTTGGAAAACAAAAAAATTTTCCATACAAAGACTTGTTTTCAAATCGGTCGTTTGTATGACGGACAGACGGACTATATATGAGGGCAGATGGCTATATCGACTCGGCTGTTGATGCTGATCAAGAATATTTATACTTTGTGGGGTCGGAGATGCTTCCTTTAAAGCGTTACACTTTTCTAGACAAACTTATAAAACCCTTTTTCAAGGGTATAAAAAGTTTTCCATACAAAGACTTGTTTTCATATCGGTCGTTTGTATGGCAGCTATATGATATAGTTATCCGATCCGAATCAAACTTTCACAAACCATGTATAGCGATGTCGAACAATTAAATGTTGAATTCGGTTGCGATAGCTTGTAGAACAAAAAAGTTTTCCATACAAAGACTTGAAATCTGATTGATCGTTTGTATGGCAGCTATATGATATAGTGATCCGATCCGGACCGTACTTTCACAGATTGTGTATGGCTATGTCAAACAAATAAGTGTAGAATTCGGTTGCAATAGGTTAGAAAACAAAAAATTTTCCATACAAAGACTTGTTTTCATAGCGGTCGTTTGTATGGCAGCTATATGATGTAGTAATCCGATCCGAATCAAACTTTCACAAATCATGTATAGCGATGTCAAACAAATAAACCTTGAATTCGGTTGCGATAGCTTGTAGAACAAAAAAGTTTTCCATACAAAGACTTGAAATCTGATTGATCATTTGTATGGCAGCTAGATGATATAGTGGTCCGATCCGGACCAAACTTTCACAAATTGTGTATAGTTATGTCAAACAAATAAATGTTGGTTTCGGTTGCGATAGCTTATAGAACAAAAAAGTTTTCCATACAAAGACTTGAAATCTGATTGATCTTTTGTATGGCAGCTATATGATATTGTGGTCTGATCCGAATCAAACTTTCACAAATCGTGTATGGCTATGTCGAACAAATTAATGTTGAATTCGGTTGCGATAGTTTGTAGAACAAAAAAGTTTTCCATACAAAGACTTGAAATCTGATTGATCTTTTGTATGGCAGCTATATGATATAGTGGTCCGATCCGGACCAAACTTTCGCAAATCGTGTATAGTTATGTCAGACAAATCAATGTTGAATTCGGTTGCAATAGGTTGGAAAACAAAAAAATTTTCCATACAAAGACTTGTTTTCAAATCGGTCGTTTGTATGACGGACAGACGGACATGGCTATATCGACTCGGCTGTTGATGCTGATCAAGAATATATATACTTTGTGGGGTCGGAGATGCTTCCTTTAAAGCGTTACACTTTTCTAGACAAACTTATAAAAACCCTTTTTCAAGGGTATAAAAAGTTTTCCATACAAAGACTTGTTTTCATATCGGTCGTTTGTATGGCAGCTATATGATATAGTTATCCGATCCGAATCAAACTTTCACAAACCATGTATAGCGATGTCGAACAATTAAATGTTGAATTCGGTTGCGATAGCTTGTAGAACAATAAAGTTTTCCATACAAAGACTTGAAATCTGATTGATCGTTTGTATGGCAGCTATATGATATTGTGGTCCGATCCGAACTAAACTTTCACAAATCGTGTATGGCTATGTCAAACAAATTAATATAGAATTCGGTTGCAATAGGTTGGAAAACAAAAAAATTTTCCATACAAAGACTTGTTTTCAAATCGGTCGTTTGTATGACGGACAGACGGACTATATATGAGGGCAGATGGCTATATCGACTCGGCTGTTGATGCTGATCAAGAATATTTATACTTTGTGGGGTCGGAGATGCTTCCTTTAAAGCGTTACACTTTTCTAGACAAACTTATAAAACCCTTTTTCAAGGGTATAAAAAGTTTTCCATACAAAGACTTGTTTTCATATCGGTCGTTTGTATGGCAGCTATATGATATAGTTATCCGATCCGAATCAAACTTTCACAAACCATGTATAGCGATGTCGAACAATTAAATGTTGAATTCGGTTGCGATAGCTTGTAGAACAAAAAAGTTTTCCATACAAAGACTTGAAATCTGATTGATCGTTTGTATGGCAGCTATATGATATAGTGATCCGATCCGGACCGTACTTTCACAGATTGTGTATGGCTATGTCAAACAAATAAGTGTAGAATTCGGTTGCAATAGGTTAGAAAACAAAAAAATTTTCCATACAAAGACTTGTTTTCATAGCGGTCGTTTGTATGGCAGCTATATGATGTAGTAATCCGATCCGAATCAAACTTTCACAAATCATGTATAGCGATGTCAAACAAATAAACCTTGAATTCGGTTGCGATAGCTTGTAGAACAAAAAAGTTTTCCATACAAAGACTTGAAATCTGATTGATCATTTGTATGGCAGCTAGATGATATAGTGGTCCGATCCGGACCAAACTTTCACAAATTGTGTATAGTTATGTCAAACAAATAAATGTTGGTTTCGGTTGCGATAGCTTATAGAACAAAAAAGTTTTCCATACAAAGACTTGAAATCTGATTGATCTTTTGTATGGCAGCTATATGATATTGTGGTCTGATCCGAATCAAACTTTCACAAATCGTGTATGGCTATGTCGAACAAATTAATGTTGAATTCGGTTGCGATAGTTTGTAGAACAAAAAAGTTTTCCATACAAAGACTTGAAATCTGATTGATCTTTTGTATGGCAGCTATATGATATAGTGGTCCGATCCGGACCAAACTTTCGCAAATCGTGTATAGTTATGTCAGACAAATCAATGTTGAATTCGGTTGCAATAGGTTGGAAAACAAAAAAATTTTCCATACAAAGACTTGTTTTCAAATCGGTCGTTTGTATGACGGACAGACGGACATGGCTATATCGACTCGGCTGTTGATGCTGATCAAGAATATATATACTTTGTGGGGTCGGAGATGCTTCCTTTAAAGCGTTACACTTTTCTAGACAAACTTATAAAAACCCTTTTTCAAGGGTATAAAAAGTTTTCCATACAAAGACTTGTTTTCATATCGGTCGTTTGTATGGCAGCTATATGATATAGTTATCCGATCCGAATCAAACTTTCACAAACCATGTATAGCGATGTCGAACAATTAAATGTTGAATTCGGTTGCGATAGCTTGTAGAACAATAAAGTTTTCCATACAAAGACTTGAAATCTGATTGATCGTTTGTATGGCAGCTATATGATATTGTGGTCCGATCCGAACTAAACTTTCACAAATCGTGTATGGCTATGTCAAACAAATTAATATAGAATTCGGTTGCAATAGGTTGGAAAACAAAAAAATTTTCCATACAAAGACTTGTTTTCAAATCGGTCGTTTGTATGACGGACAGACGGACTATATATGATGGCAGATGGCTATATCGACTCGGCTGTTGATGCTGATCAAGAATATATATTCTTTGTGGGGTCGGAGATGCTTCCTTTAAAGCGTTACACTTTTCTAGACAAACTTATAAAACCCTTTTTCAAGGGTATAAAAAGTTTTCCATACAAAGACTTGTTTTCATATCGGTCGTTTGTATGGCAGCTATATGATATAGTTATCCGATCCGAATCAAACTTTCACAAACCATGTATAGCGATGTCGAACAATTAAATGTTGAATTCGGTTGCGATAGCTTGTAGAACAAAAAGTTTTCCATACAAAGACTTGAAATCTGATTGATCGTTTGTATGGCAGCTATATGATATAGTGGTCCGATCCGGACCGTACTTTCACAGATTGTGTATGGCTATGTCAAACAAATAAGTGTAGAATTCGGTTGCAATAGGTTGGAAAACAAAAAATTTTCCATACAAAGACTTGTTTTCATAGCGGTCGTTTGTATGGCAGCTATATGATGTAGTAATCCGATCCGAATCAAACTTTCACAAATCATGTATAGCGATGTCAAACAAATAAACCTTGAATTCGGTTGCGATAGCTTGTAGAACAAAAAAGTTTTCCATACAAAGACTTGAAATCTGATTGATCATTTGTATGGCAGCTAGATGATATAGTGGTCCGATCCGGACCAAACTTTCACAAATTGTGTATAGTTATGTCAAGCAAATAAATGTTGATTTCGGTTGCGATAGCTTATAGAACAAAAAAGTTTTCCATACAAAGACTTGAAATCTGATTGATCTTTTGTATGGCAGCTATATGATATTGTGGTCTGATCCGAATCAAACTTTCACAAATCGTGTATGGCTATGTCGAACAAATTAATGTTGAATTCGGTTGCGATAGTTTGTAGAACAAAAAAGTTTTCCATACAAAGACTTGAAATCTGATTGATCTTTTGTATGGCAGCTATATGATATAGTGGTCCGATCCGGACCAAACTTTCACAAATCGTGTATAGTTATGTCAGACAAATCAATGTTGAATTCGGTTGCAATAGGTTGGAAAACAAAAAAATTTTCCATACAAAGACTTGTTTTCAAATCGGTCGTTTGTATGACGGACAGACGGACATGGCTATATCGACTCGGCTGTTGATGCTGATCAAGAATATATATACTTTGTGGGGTCGGAGATGCTTCCTTTAAAGCGTTACACTTTTCTAGACAAACTTATAAAAACCCTTTTTCAAGGGTATAAAAGTTTTCCATACAAAGACTTGTTTTCATATCGGTCGTTTGTATGGCAGCTATATGATATAGTTATCCGATCCGAATCAAACTTTCACAAACCATGTATAGCGATGTCGAACAATTAAATGTTGAATTCGGTTGCGATAGCTTGTAGAACAATAAAGTTTTCCATACAAAGACTTGAAATCTGATTGATCGTTTGTATGGCAGCTATATGATATTGTGGTCCGATCCGAACTAAACTTTCACAAATCGTGTATGGCTATGTCAAACAAATTAATATAGAATTCGGTTGCAATAGGTTGGAAAACAAAAAAATTTTCCATACAAAGACTTGTTTTCAAATCGGTCGTTTGTATGACGGACAGACGGACTATATATGATGGCAGATGGCTATATCGACTCGGCTGTTGATGCTGATCAAGAATATATATTCTTTGTGGGGTCGGAGATGCTTCCTTTAAAGCGTTACACTTTTCTAGACAAACTTATAAAAACCCTTTTTCAAGGGTATAAAAAGTTTTCCATACAAAGACTTGTTTTCATATCGGTCGTTTGTATGGCAGCTATATGATATAGTTATCCGATCCGAATCAAACTTTCACAAACCATGTATAGCGATGTCGAACAATTAAATGTTGAATTCGGTTGCGATAGCTTGTAGAACAATAAAGTTTTCCATACAAAGACTTGAAATCTGATTGATCGTTTGTATGGCAGCTATATGATATTGTGGTCCGATCCGAACTAAACTTTCACAAATCGTGTATGGCTATGTCAAACAAATTAATATAGAATTCGGTTGCAAGAGGTTGGAAAACAAAAAAATTTTCCATACAAAGACTTGTTTTCAAATCGGTCGTTTGTATGACGGACAGACGGACTATATATGAGGGCAGATGGCTATATCGACTCGGCTGTTGATGCTGATCAAGAATATATATACTTTGTGGGGTCGGAGATGCTTCCTTTAAAGCGTTACACTTTTCTAGACAAACTTATAAAACCCTTTTTCAAGGGTATAAAAAGTTTTCCATACAAAGACTTGTTTTCATATCGGTCGTTTGTATAGCAGCTATATGATATAGTTATCCGATCCGAATCAAACTTTCACAAACCATGTATAGCGATGTCGAACAATTAAATGTTGAATTCGGTTGCGATAGCTTGTAGAACAATAAAGTTTTCCATACAAAGACTTGAAATCTGATTGATCGTTTGTATGGCAGCTATATGATATAGTGGTCCGATCCGGACCGTACTATCACAAATCGTGTGTGGTTATGTCAAACAAATAAATGTTGAATTCGATTGCGATAGCTTGTAGAACAAAAAAGTTGTCCATACCAAGACTTGAAATCTGATTGATCGTTTGTATGGCAGCTATATGATATAGTGGTCCGATCCGGACCGTACTATCACAAATCGTGTATGGTTATGTCAAACAAATAAATGTTGAATTCGGTTGCGATAGCTTGTAGAACAAAAAAGTTGTCCATACCAAGACTTGAAATCTGATTGATCGTTTGTATGGCAGCTATATGATATAGTGGTCCGATCCGGACCGTACTATCACATATCGTGTATGGCTATATCAAATAAATAAATGTAGAATTCGGTTGCAATAGGTTGGAAAACAAAAAATTTTCCATACAAAGACTTGTTTTCATATCGGTCGTTTGTATGGCAGCTATATGATATAGTGATCCAATCCGAATCAAACTTTCACAAATCGTGTGTGGTTATTCAAACAAATAAATGTTGAATTCGGTTGCGATAGCTTGTAGAACAAAAAAGTTGTCCATACCAAGACTTGAAATCTGATTGATCGTTTGTATGGCAGCTATATGATATAGTGGTCCGATCCGGACCGTACTATCACATATCGTGTATGGCTATATCAAATAAATAAATGTAGAATTCGGTTGCAATAGGTTGGAAAACAAAAAATTTTCCATACAAAGACTTGTTTTCATATCGGTCGTTTGTATGGCAGCTATATGATATAGTGATCGGATCCGAATCAAACTTTTACAAATTATGTATAGCGATGTCGAACAATTAAATGTTGAATTCGGTTGCGATAGCTTGTAGAACAAAAAAGTTGTCCATACAAAGACTTGAAATCTGATTGATCTTTTGTATGGCAGCTATATGATATTGTGGTCTGATCCGAATCAAACTTTCACAAATCGTGTATGGCTATGTCAAACAAATTAATGTTGAATTCGGTTGCGATAGTTTGTAGAACAAAAAAGTTTTCCATACAAAGACTTGAAATCTGATTGATCGTTTGTATGGCAGCTATATGATATAGTGGTCCGATCCGGACCGTACTATCACAAATCGTGTGTGGTTATTCAAACAAATAAATGTTGAATTCGGTTGCGATAGCTTGTAGAACAAAAAAGTTGTCCATACCAAGACTTGAAATCTGATTGATCGTTTGTATGGCAGCTATATGATATAGTGGTCCGATCCGGACCGTACTATCACATATCGTGTATGGCTATATCAAATAAATAAATGTAGAATTCGGTTGCAATAGGTTGGAAAACAAAAAATTTTCCATACAAAGACTTGTTTTCATATCGGTCGTTTGTATGGCAGCTATATGATATAGTGGTCCGATCCGGACCAAACTTTCACAAATTGTGTATAGTTATGTCAAACAAATAAATGTTGATTTCGGTTGCGATAGCTTGTAGAACAAAAAAGTTTTCCATACAAAGACTTGAAATCTGATTGATCTTTTGTATGGCAGCTATATGATATTGTGGTCTGATCCGAATCAAACTTTCACAAATCGTGTATGGCTATGTCGAACAAATTAATGCTGAATTCGGTTGCGATAGTTTGTAGAACAAAAAAGTTTTCCATACAAAGACTTGAAATCTGATTGATCTTTTGTATGGCAGCTATATGATATAGTGGTCCGATCCGGACCAAACTTTCACAAATCGTGTATAGTTATGTCAGACAAATCAATGTTGAATTCGGTTGCAATAGGTTGGAAAACAAAAAAATTTTCCATACAAAGACTTGTTTTCAAATCGGTCGTTTGTATGACGGACAGACGGACATGGCTATATCGACTCGGCTGTTGATGCTGATCAAGAATATATATACTTCGTGGGGTCGGAGATGCTTCCTTTAAAGCGTTACACTTTTCTAGACAAACTTATAAAACCCTTTTTCAAGGGTATAAAAGTTTTCCATACAAAGACTTGTTTTCATATCGGTCGTTTGTATGGCAGCTATATGATATAGTTATCCGATCCGAATCAAACTTTCACAAACCATGTATAGCGATGTCGAACAATTAAATGTTGAATTCGGTTGCGATAGCTTGTAGAACAAAAAAGTTTTCCATACAAAGACTTGAAATCTGATTGATCGTTTGTATGGCAGCTATATGATATAGTGGTCCGATCCGGACCGTACTATCACAAATCGTGTGTGGTTATGTCAAACAAATAAACCTTAAATTCGGTTGCGATAGCTTGTAGAACAAAAAAGTTGTCCATACCAAGACTTGAAATCTGATTGATCGTTTGTATGGCAGCTATATGATATAGTGGTCCGATCCGGACCGTACTATCACAAATCGTGTATGGCTATATCAAATAAATAAATGTAGAATTCGGTTGCAATAGGTTGGAAAACAAAAAATTTTCCATACAAAGACTTGTTTTCATATCGGTCGTTTGTATGGCAGCTATATGATATAGTGATCCAATCCGAATCAAACTTTCACAAATCGTGTGTGGTTATGTCAAACAAATAAACGTTGAATTCGGTTGCGATAGCTTGTAGAACCAAAACAGTTGTCCATACCAAGACTTGAAATCTGATTGATCGTTTGTATGGCAGCTATATGATATAGTGGTCCGATCCTAATCAAACTTTCACAAATCGTGTGTGGTTATGTCAAACAAATAAATGTTGAATTCGGTTGCGATAGCTTGTAGAACAAAAAAGTTGTCCATACCAAGACTTGAAATCTGATTGATCGTTTGTATGGCAGCTATATGATATAGTGGTCCGATCCGGACCGTACTATTACAAATTGGTATGGCTATATCAAATAAATAAATGTTGAATTCGGTTGCAATAGGTTGGAAAACAAAAAATTTTCCATACTAAGGCTTGTTTTCATAACGGTAGTTTGTATGGTAGCTATATGATATAGTGATCCGATCCGAATCAAACTTCTACAAATCATGTATAGCGATGTCAAACAAATAAATGTTGAATTGGGTTGCGATAGCTTGTAGAACAAAAAAGTTTTCCATACAAAGACTTGAAATCTGATTGATCGTTTGTATGGCAGCTATATGATATAGTGGTCGGATCCGGACCGTACTTTCACAAATCGTGTATGGCTATAGGCTATATCAAATAAATAAATGTAGAATTCGGTTGCAATAGGTTGGAAAACAAAAAAATTGTCCATACAAAGACTTGTTTTCATATCGGTCGTTTGTATGGCAGCTATATGATATAGTGATCCAATCCGAATCAAACTTTCACAAATCGTGTGTGGTTATGTCAAACAAATAAAACTTAAATTCGGTTGCGATAGCTTGTAGAACAAAAAAGTTGTCCATACCAAGACTTGAAATCTGATTGATCGTTTGTATGGCAGCTATATGATATAGTGGTCCGATCCGGACCGTACTATCACAAATCGTGTATGGCTATAGGCTATATCAAATAAATAAATGTAGAATTCGGTTGCAATAGGTTGGAAAACAAAAAAAATTTTCCATACAAAGACTTGTTTTCATATCGGTCGTTTGTATGGCAGCTATATGATATAGTTATCCAATCCGAATCAAACTTTCACAAATCGTGTGTGGTTATGTCAAACAAATAAATGTTGAATTGGGTTGCGATAGCTTGTAGAACAAAAAAGTTTTCCATACAAAGACTTGAAATCTGATTGATCGTTTGTATGGCAGCTATATGATATAGTGGTCGGATCCGGACCGTACTTTCACAAATCGTGTATGGCTATAGGCTATATCAAATAAATAAATGTAGAATTCGGTTGCAATAGGTTGGAAAACAAAAAAATTGTCCATACAAAGACTTGTTTTCATATCGGTCGTTTGTATGGCAGCTATATGATATAGTGATCCAATCCGAATCAAACTTTCACAAATCGTGTGTGGTTATGTCAAACAAATAAACCTTAAATTCGGTTGCGATAGCTTGTAGAACAAAAAAGTTGTCCATACCAAGACTTGAAATATGATTGATCGTTTGTATGGCAGCTATATGATATAGTGGTCGGATCCGGACCGTACTTTCACAAATCGTGTATGGCTATTTCAAATAAAGAAATGTTGAATTCGGTTGCAATAGGTTGGAAAACAAAAAAATTTTCCATACAAAGACTTGTTTTTATATCGGTCGTTTGTATGGCAGCTATATGATATAGTTATCCGATCCGAATCAGACTTTCACAAACCATGTATAGCGATGTCGAACAATTAAATGTTGAATTCGGTTGCGATAGCTTGTAGAACAAAAAAGTTGTCCATACCAAGACTTGAAATCTGATTGATCGTTTGTATGGCAGCTATATGATATAGTGGTCCGATCCGGACCGTACTATCACATATCGTGTATGGCTATATCAAATAAATAAATGTAGAATTCGGTTGCAATAGGTTGGAAAACAAAAAATTTTCCATACAAAGACTTGTTTTCATATCGGTCGTTTGTATGGCAGCTATATGATACAGTGATCCGATCCGAATCAAACTTTTACAACTTATGTATAGCAATGTCAAACAAATAAATGTTGAATTGGGTTGCGATAGCTTGTAGAACAAAAAAGTTTTCCATACAAAGACTTGAAATCTGATTGATCGTTTGTATGGCAGCTATATGATATAGTGGTCGGATCCGAACCGTACTTTCACAAATCGTGTATGGCTATATGAAATAAATAAATGTTGAATTCGGTTGCAATAGGTTGGAAAACAAAAAAATTTTCCATACAAAGACTTGTTTTTATATCGGTCGTTTGTATGGCAGCTATATGATATAGTGATCCGATCCAAATTAAACTTTTACAAATGATGTATAGCGATGTCAAACAAATAAATATTGAATTCGGTTGCGATTGCTTGTAGAACAAAAAAGTTTTCCATACAAAGACTTGAAATCTGATTGATCGTTTGTATGGCAGCTATATGATATAGTGGTCCGATCCGGATCAAACTTTCACAAATCGTGTGTGGTTATTCAAACAAATAAATGTTGAATTCGGTTGCGATAGCTTGTAGAACAAAAAAGTTGTCCATACCAAGACTTGAAATATGATTGATCGTTTGTATGGCAGCTATATGATATAGTGGTCGGATCCGGACCGTACTTTCACAAATCGTGTATGGCTATTTCAAATAAAGAAATGTTGAATTCGGTTGCAATAGGTTGGAAAACAAAAAAATTTTCCATACAAAGACTTGTTTTTATATCGGTCGTTTGTATGGCAGCTATATGATATAGTTATCCGATCCGAATCAGACTTTCACAAACCATGTATAGCGATGTCGAACAATTAAATGTTGAATTCGGTTGCGATAGCTTGTAAAACAAAAA
Source organism: Drosophila merina (assembly GCA_035047645.1). Classification (NCBI taxonomy): domain Eukaryota; kingdom Metazoa; phylum Arthropoda; class Insecta; order Diptera; family Drosophilidae; genus Drosophila; species Drosophila merina. The sequence goes on from JAWNPH010000032.1 coordinate 698,755, forward strand.
AGTTTTCCATACAAAGACTTGAAATCTGATTGATCGTTTGTATGGCAGCTATATGATATAGTGGTCCGATCCGGACCGTACTATCACAAATCGTGTGTGGTTATGTCAAACAAATAAATGTTGAATTCGGTTGTGATAGCTTGTAGAACAAAAAAGTTGTCCATACCAAGACTTGAAATCTGATTGATCGTTTGTATGGCAGCTATATGATATAGTGGTCCGATCCGGACCGTACTATCACATATCGTGTATGGCTATATCAAATAAATAAATGTAGAATTCGGTTGCAATAGGTTGGAAAACAAAAAATTTTCCATACAAAGACTTGTTTTCATATTGGTCGTTTGTATGGCAGCTATATGATATAGTGATCCGATCCGAACCAAACTTTTACAACTTATGTATAGCAATGTCAAACAAATAAATGTTGAATTGGGTTGCGATAGCTTGTAGAACAAAAAAGTTTTCCATACAAAGACTTGAAATCTGATTGATCGTTTGTATGGCAGCTATATGATATAGTGGTCGGATCCGAACCGTACTTTCACAAATCGTGTACGGCTATATGAAATAAATAAATGTTGAATTCGGTTGCAATAGGTTGGAAAACAAAAAAATTTTCCATACAAAGACTTGTTTTCATATCGGTCGTTTGTATGGCAGCTATATGATATAGTGATCCGATCCAAATTAAACTTTTACAAATGATGTATAGCGATGTCAAACAAATAAATATTGAATTCGGTTGCGATTGCTTGTAGAACAAAAAGTTTTCCATACAAAGACTTGAAATCTGATTGATCGTTTGTATGGCAGCTATATGATATAGTGGTCCGATCCGGATCAAACTTTCACAAATCGTGTGTGGTTATTCAAACAAATAAATGTTGAATTCGGTTGCGATAGCTTGTAGAACAAAAAAGTTGTCCATACAAAGACTTGAAATCTGATTGATCGTTTGTATGGCAGCTATATGATATAGTGATCCGATCCGAATCAAACTTTCACAAATCATGTATAGCGATGTCAAACAAATAAATATTGAATTCGGTTGCGATAGCTTGTAGAACAAAAAAGTTTTCCATACAAAGACTTGAAATCTGATTGATCGTTTGTATGGCAGCTATATGATATTGTGGTCCGATCCGAACTAAACTTTCACATATCGTGTATGGCTATGTCAAACAAATTAATGTAGAATTCGGTTGCAATAGGTTGGAAAACAAAAAATTTTCCATACAAAGACTTGTTTTCAAATCGGTCGTTTGTATGACGGACAGACGGACATGGCTATATCGACTCGGCTGTTGATACTGATCAAGAATATATATGCTTTGTGGGGTCGGAGATGCTTCCTTTAAAGCGTTACACTTTTCTAGACAAACTTATAAAACCCTTTTTCAAGGGTATAAAAAGTTTTCCATACAAAGACTTGTTTTCATATCGGTCGTTTGTATAGCAGCTATATGATATAGTTATCCGATCCGAATCAAACTTTCACAAACCATGTATAGCGATGTCGAACAATTAAATGTTGAATTCGGTTGCGATAGCTTGTAGAACAAAAAAGTTTTCCATACAAAGACTTGAAATCTGATTGATCGTTTGTATGGCAGCTATATGATATAGTGGTCCGATCCGGACCGTACTATCACAAATTGTGTGTGGTTATGTCAAACAAATAAATGTTGAATTCGGTTGCGATAGCTTGTAGAACAAAAAAGTTGTCCATACCAAGACTTGAAATCTGATTGATCGTTTGTATGGCAGCTATATGATATAGTGGTCCGATCCGGACCGTACTATCACAAATCGTGTATGGCTATAATAAATAAATAAATGTAGAATTCGGTTGCAATAGGTTGGAAAACAAAAAATTTTCCATACAAAGACTTGTTTTCATATCGGTAGTTTGTATGGTAGCTATATGATATAGTGATCCGATCCGAATCAAACTTTTACAAATCATGTAGAGCGACGTCGAACAAATAAATGTTGAATTGGGTTGCGATAGCTTGTAGAACAAAAAAGTTTTCCATACAAAGACTTGAAATCTGATTGATCGTTTGTATGGCAGCTATATGATATAGTGGTCCGATCCGGACCGTACTATCACAAATTGTGTGTGGTTATGTCAAACAAATAAATGTTGAATTCGGTTGCGATAGCTTGTAGAACAAAAAAAGTTGTCCATACCAAGACTTGAAATCTGATTGATCGTTTGTATGGCAGCTATATGATATAGTGGTCCGATCCGGACCGTACTATCACAAATCGTGTATGGCTATAATAAATAAATAAATGTAGAATTCGGTTGCAATAGGTTGGAAAACAAAAAATTTTCCATACAAAGACTTGTTTTCATATCGGTAGTTTGTATGGTAGCTATATGATATAGTGATCCGATCCGAATCAAACTTTTACAAATCATGTAGAGCGACGTCGAACAAATAAATGTTGAATTGGGTTGCGATAGCTTGTAGAACAAAAAAGTTTTCCATACAAAGACTTGAAATCTGATTGATCGTTTGTATGGCAGCTATATGATATAGTGGTCGGATCCGGACCGTACTTTTACAAATCGTGTATGGCTATATCAAATAAATAAATGTTGAATTCGGTTGCAATAGGTTGGAAAACAAAAAAATTTTCCATACAAAGACTTGTTTTTATATCGGTCGTTTGTACGGCAGCTATATGATATAGTGATCCGATCGGAATTAAACTTTTACAAATGATGTATAGCGATGTCAAACAAATAAATGTTGAATTCGGTTGCGATAGCTTGTAGAACAAAAAAGTTTTCCATACAAGGACTTGAAATCTGATTGATCGTTTGTATGGCAGCTATATGATATAGTGATCCGATCCGGATCAAACTTTCACAAATCGTGTGTGGTTATTCAAACAAATAAATGTTGAATTCGGTTGCGATAGCTTGTAGAACGAAAAAAGTTGTCCATACAAAGACTTGAAATCTGATTGATCGTTTGTATGGCAGCTATATGATATAGTGGTCCGATCCGGACCGTACTATCACACATCGTGTATGGCTATATCAAATAAATAAATGTAGAATTCGGTTGCAATAGGTTGGAAAACAAAAAAATTTTCCATACAAAGACTTGTTTTTATAGCGGTCGTTTGTATGGCAGCTATATGATGTAGTTATGCGATCCGAATTAAACTTTCACAAATCATGTATAGCGATGTCAAACAAATAAACCTTGAATTCGGTTGCGATAAGTTATAGAACAAAAAAGTTTTCTATACAAAGACTTGAAATCTGATTGATCGTTTGTATGGCAGCTATATGATATAGTGGTCCGATCCGGATCAAACTTTCACAAATCGTGTGTGGTTATTCAAACAAATAAATGTTGAATTCGGTTGCGATAGCTTGTAGAACAAAAAAGTTGTCCATACAAAGACTTGAAATCTGATTGATCGTTTGTATGGCAGCTATATGATATAGTGGTCCGATCCGGACCGTACTATCACAAATCGTGTGTGGTTATGTCAAACAAATAAATGTTGAATTCGGTTGGAATAGCTTGGAAAACAATAAACGTTTCCATACAAAGACTTGTTTACATATCGGTCGTTTGTATGGCAGCTATATGATATAGTGGTCCGATTCAGACCAAACTTTTACGTGTCGTGTATGGCTATGGGAGATGAATAAGTGTTGAATTCGGTTGCAACAGCTTGGAAAACAAAAAGCGTTTCCATACAAAGACTTGTTTTCATATCGGTCGTTTGTATGGCAGCTATATGATATAGTGGTCCGATTCAGACCAAACTTTTACAAGTCGTGTATGGCTATGTCAAATGAACAAATGTTGAATTCGGTTGCAATAGCTAAGAAAACAAAACAGGTTTCCATACAAAGACTTGTTTTCATATAGGTCGTTTGTGCTATATGATATAGTAATCCGATCCGGATCAAACATTAACAAGTCGTGTATGGCTATGTCAAATGAATAAATGTTGAAGTCTGTTGAAATAGCTTAGAAAACAAAAAAGTTTCCCATACAAAGACTTGTTTTCATATCGGTCGTTTGTATGGCAGCTATATGAGATAGTAATCCGATCCGGACCAACCTTTCACAAATCGTGTATGGCTATGTCAAATAAATAAATGTTGAATTCGCTTGCTATAACTTAGAAAACAAAAAGGTTTCCATACAAAGACCTGTTTTCATATCGGTCGTTTGTATGGCTGCTATATGATATAGTGATCCGATCCGGATCAAACTTTCACAAATCGTGTATGACTATGTCAAATGAATAAATGTTGAATTCGGTTGCAACAGCTTGGAAAACAAAAAGCGTTTCCATACAAAGACTTGTTTTCATATTGGTCGTTTGTATGGCAGCTATATGATATAGTGATCCGTTCCGGACCAAACTTTGACAAATCGTGTATGGTTATGTCAAATAATTAAGTGTTGAATTCGGTTGCAATAGCTTGGAAAAAAAAATGTTTCCATACAAAGACTTGTTCTCATATCGGTCGTTTGTATTGCAGCTATATGATATAGTGGTCGGATGCGGACCAAACTTTCACAAATCGTGTATGGGTATGTCAAAAGACTAAATGTTGAATTCGGTTGCAATAGCTTGGAAAACAATAAACGTTTCCATACAAAGACTTGTTTACATATCGGTCGTTTGTATGGCAGCTATATGATATAGTGGTCCGATTCAGACCAAACTTTTACAAGTCGTGTATGGCTATGTCAAATGAACAAATGTTGAATTCGGTTGCAATAGCTAAGAAAACAAAACAGGTTTCCATACAAAGACTTGTTTTCATATAGGTCGTTTGTGCTATATGATATAGTAATCCGATCCGGATCAAACATTAACAAGTCGTGTATGGCTATGTCAATACACGATGAATAAATGTTGAAGTCTGTTGAAATAGCTTAGAAAACAAAAAAGTTTCCCATACAAAGACTTGTTTTCATATCGGTCGTTTGTATGGCAGCTATATGAGATAGTAATCCGATCCGGACCAACCTTTCACAAATCGTGTATGGCTATGTCAAATAAATAAATGTTGAATTCGCTTGCTATAACTTAGAAAACAAAAAAGGTTTCCATACAAAGACCTGTTTTCATATCGGTCGTTTGTATGGCTGCTATATGATATAGTGATCCGATCCGGATCAAACTTTCACAAATCGTGTATGACTATGTCAAATGAATAAATGTTGAATTCGGTTGCAACAGCTTGGAAAACAAAAAGCGTTTCCATACAAAGACTTGTTTTCATATTGGTCGTTTGTATGGCAGCTATATGATATAGTGATCCGTTCCGGACCAAACTTTGACAAATCGTGTATGGTTATGTCAAATAATTAAGTGTTGAATTCGGTTGCAATAGCTTGGAAAAAAAAATGTTTCCATACAAAGACTTGTTCTCATATCGGTCGTTTGTATTGCAGCTATATGATATAGTGGTCGGATGCGGACCAAACTTTTACAAATCGTGTATGGGTATGTCAAAAGACTAAATGTTGAATTCGGTTGCAATAGCTTGGAAAACAATAAACGTTTCCATACAAAGACTTGTTTACATATCGGTCGTTTGTATGGCAGCTATATGATATAGTGGTCCGATTCAGACCAAACTTTTACAAGTCGTGTATGGCTATGTGAGATGAATAAGTGTTGAATTCGGTTGCAATAGATTGGAAAACAAAAAAGTTTCCTATACAAAGATTTGTTTTCTTATCGGTCGTTTGTATGGTAGCTATATGATATAGTGGTCCGATCCGGACCAATCTTTAACAAATCGTGTACGGCTATGTCAAATGAATAAATGTTGAAGTCGGTTGCAATAGCTTAGAAAACAAAAAAGGTTCCCATACAAAAGACTTGTTTTCATATCGGTCGTTTGTATGGCAGCTATATGATATAGTGATCCGTTCCGGACCAAACTTTGACAAATCGTGTATGGTTATGTCAAATAATTAAGTGCTGAATTCGGTTGCAATAGCTTGGAAAAAAAAATTTTTCCATACAAAGACTTGTTCTCATATCGGTCGTTTGTATGGCAGCTATATGATATAGTGGTCGGATGCGAACCAAACTTTCACAAATCGTGTATGGGTATGTGAAATGAATAAGTGTTGAATTCGGTTGCAATAGCTTGGAAAACAATAAACGTTTCCATACAAAGACTTGTTTACATATCGGTCGTTTGTATGGCAGCTATATAATATAGTGGTCCGATCCGGACCAACCTTAAACAAATCGTGTATGGCTATGTCAAATGAATAAATGTCGAATTCAGTTGCAATAGCTTGGAAAACAAAAAAGTTTCCCATACAAAGACTTGTTTTCATATCGGTCATTTGTGCTATATGATATAGTAATCCGATCCGGATCAAACATTAACAAATCGTGTATGGCTATGTCAAATGAATAAATGTTGAAGTCGGTTGCAATAGCTTAGAAAACAAAAAAGGTTCCCATACAAAAGACTTGTTTTCATATCGGTCGTTTGTATGGTAGCTATATGATATAGTGGTCCGATCCGGACCAACCTTAAACAAATCGTGTATGGCTATGTCAAATGAATAAATGTCGAATTCAGTTGCAATAGCTTGGAAAACAAAAAAGTTTCCCATACAAAGACTTGTTTTCATATCGGTCGTTTGTATGGCAGCTATATGAGATAGTAATCCGATCCGGACCAACCTTTAACAAATCGTGTATGGCTATGTCAAATAAATAAATGTTAAATTCGCTTGCAATAACTTAGAAAACAACAAGTGAGAAAAGTTATCTTCGGCTTGCCGAAGATGGTATACCCTTGAAAACAAAAAGTTTTCCATGCAAAGACTTTTTTTTCATATCGTTTGTATGGCAGCTATATGATATAGTAGTCCGATCCGGACCAAACTTCCACAAATCATGTATGCCTATGTCAAATAGATAAATATTGAATTCGTTTGCAATAGCTTGGATAACAAAAAAGTTTTCCATACAAAGACTTGTTTTCATATCGGTCGTTTGTATGGCAGCTATATGATATAGTGATCTGATCCGAAACAAACTTTCACAAATCATGTATGGCTATTACAAATGGATAAATGTTATATTCGGTTGCAATAGCTTAGAAAACAAAAAAGTTTTCCATACAGAGACTTGTTTTCATATCGGTCGTTTATATGGCAGCTATATGATATAGTGGTCCGATCCGACCGATTCTTAAACTTGATCTGCGTGCAAAAAAAATAATGATCTGGTAAAAATTTCAAAACGCTAGCTTTAAAACTACTGTCTATTTTTTGCATAGAAACAGACGGACAGACGGACAAAGGGACAGACGGACAGACGGACATGGCTATATCGACTCGGCTGTTGATGCTGATCAAGAATATATATACTTTGTGGGGTCGGAGATGCTTCCTTTAATGCGTTACACATTTCTGGACAAAATTATAATACCCTTTTTCAAGGGTATAAAAAAGGTTTCCATACAATGACAAATCGTGTATGGTTATGTCAAATACTTAAGTGTTGAATTCGGTTGCAATAGCTTGGAAAAAAAAAATGTTTCCATACAAAGACTTGTTCTCATATCGGTCGTTTGTATGGCAGCTATATGATATAGTGCTCGGATGCGAACCAAACTTTCACAAATCGTGTATGGGTATGTCAAAAGAATAAATGTTGAATTCGGTTGCAATAGCTTGGAAAACAATAAACGTTTCCATACCAAGACTTGTTTACATATCGGTCGTTTGTATGGCAGCTATATGATATAGTGATCCGATTCAGACCAAACTTTTACAAGTCGTGTATGGCTATGTAAGATGAATAAGTGTTGAATTCGGTTGCAATAGATTGGAAAACAAAAAGTTTCCTATACAAAGACTTGTTTTCATATAGGTCATTTCTGCTATATGATACAGTAATCCGATCCGGATCAAACATTAACAAATCGTGTATGGCTATGTCAAATGAATAAATGTTGAAGTCGGTTGCAATAGCTTAGAAAACAAAAAAGCTTTCCATACAAAAGACTTGTTTTCATATCGGTCGTTTGTATGGCAGCTATATGAGATAGTGATCCGATCCGGATCAAACTTTCACAAATCGTGTACGGGTATGTCGCAGAAATAAATGTTGAATTCGGTTGCAATAGCTTGGAAAACAATAAACGTTTCCATACAAAGACCTGTTTTCATATCGGTCGTTTGTATGGCAGCTATATGATATAGTGATCCGATCCGGATCAAACTTTCACAAATCGTGTACGGGTATGTCACAGAAATAAATGTTGAATTCGGTTGCAATAGCTTGGAAAACAATAAACGTTTCCATACAAAGACTTGTTTACATATCGGTCGTTCGTATGGCAGCTATATGATATAGTGGTCCGATTCAGACGAAACTTTAACATGTCGTGTATGGCTCGGTCGTTTGTATGGTAGCTATATGATATAGTGGTCCGATCCGGACCAATCTTTAAGAAATCGTGTATGGCTATGTCAAACAAATAAATGTTGAATGCAGTTGCAATAGCTTGGAAAACACAAAAGTTTCCCATACAAAGACTTGTTTTCATATCGTTCGTTTGTATGGCAGCTATATGAGATAGTAATCCGATCCGGACCAACCTTTTACAAATCGTGTATGGCTATGTCAAATAAATAAATGTTGAATTCGCTTGCAATAACTTAGAAAACAAAAAAGGTTTCCATACAAAGACCTGTTTTCATATCGGTCGTTTGTATGGCAGCTATATGATATAGTGATCCGATCCGGATTAAACTTTCACAAATCGTGTATAACTATGTCAAATGAATAAATGTTGAATTCGGTTGCAACAGCTTAGAAAACAAAAAACGTTTCCATACAAAGACTTGTTTTCATATTGGTCGTTTGTATGGCAGCTATATGATATAGTGATCCGTTCCGGACCAAACTTTGACAAATCGTGTATGGTTATGTCAAATAATAAAGTGTTGAATTCGGTTGGAATAGCTTAGAAAAAAAAAATGTTTCCATACAAAGACTTGTTCTCATATCGGTCGTTTGTATGGTAGCTATATGATATAGTGGTCCGATCCGGACCAATCTTAAACAAATCGTGTATGGCTATGTCAAATGAATAAATGTCGAATTCAGTTGCAATAGCTTGGAAAACAATAATCGTTTCCATACAAAGACTTGTTTACATATCGGTCGTTTGTATGGCAGCTATATGATATAGTGATCCGATTCAGACCACACTTTTACATGTCGTGTATGGCTATGTGAGATAAATAAGTGTTGAATTCGGTTGCAATAGATTGAAAAACAAAAAAGTTTCCTATACAAAGACTTGTTTTCATATCGGTCGTTTGTATGGTAGCTATATGATATAGTGGTCCGATCCGGACCAATCTTTAACAAATCGTGTACGGCTATGTCAAATGAACAAATGTTGAATTCGGTTGCAATAGCTTAGAAAACAAAAGAGGTTTCCATACAAAGACTTGTTTTCATATAGGTCGTTTGTGCTATATGATATAGTAATCCGATCCGGATTAAACATTAACAAATCATTCTAAGCAATAGCTTAGAAAACAAAAAAGGTTCCCATACAAATGACTTGCTTTCATATCGGTCGTTTGCATGGTAGCTATATGATATAGTGGTCCGATCCGGACCAATCTTAAACAAATCGTGTATGGCTATGTCAAATGAATAAATGTCGAATTCAGTTGCAATAGCTTGGAAAACAATAAACGTTTCCATACAAAGACTTGTTTACATATCGGTCGTTTGTATGGCAGCTATATGATATAGTGATCCGATTCAGACCACACTTTTACATGTCGCGTATGGCTTATGTGAGATAAATAAGTGTTGAATTCGGTTGCAATAGATTGAAAAACAAAAAAGTTTCCTATACAAAGACTTGTTTTCATATCAATCGTTTGTATGGTAGCTATATGATATAGTGGTCCGATCCGGACCAATCTTTAACAAATCGTGTATGGCTAAGTCAAATGAATAAATGTTAAATTCGGTTGCAACAGCTTGGAAAACAAAAAACGTTTCCATACAAAGACTTGTTTTCATATTGGTCGTTTGTATGGCAGCTATATGACATAGTGATCCGTTCCGGACCAAACTTTGACAAATCGTGTATGGTTATGTCAAATAATTAAGTGTTGAATTCGGTTGCAATAGCTTAGAAAAAAAAAGGTTTCCATACAAAGACTTGTTTTCATATCGGTCGTTTGTGCTATATGATATAGTAATCCGATCCGGATCAAACTTTAACAAATCGTGTATGGCTATTTCAAATGAATAAATGTTGAATTCGGTTGCAATAGCTTAGAAAACAAAAAAGGTTCCCATACAAAAGACTTCTTTTCATATCGGTCGTTTGTATATCAGCTATATGATATAGTAATCCGATCCGGACCAAACTTTTACAAATCGTGTATGACTATGTCAAATGAATAAATGTTGAATTCGGTTGCAACAGCTTGGAAAACAAAAAACGTTTCCATACAAAGACTTGTTTTCATATTGGTCGTTTGTATTGCAGCTATATGATATAGTGATCCGTTCCGGACCAAACTTTGACAAATCGTGTATGGTTATGTCAAATAATTAAGTATTGAATTCGGTTGCAATAGCTTAGAAAAAAAAATGTTTCCATACAAAGTTTTGTTCTCATATCGGTCGTTTAGATTGATCCTTTGATCTTCAACCCCGACGGACGTGTTTTTAACAAAGCTCCAGTTAATATTGAAGTCTAAGTGCAAAATTCAATCCCAAGTGAAAACCATTATATAAAAGCGAAAAGACGCTAATACATATTTATATGTGTTTTTTACAAAACCCCATATACTCCTGTGAAGAAATAAACAAGAAACAAGTGAAAACAATAAACTAAACAAAATATGAGCGCACCCGGCGCTCAAAATCAGAAGCGAGAGCTTCAAGCAAAACAAAACAAAAACAACTCCTACATCTCACTCACCCACATATCAAATCATACAAACAATTACCAAAACTTGCACCCGCAGAGTGATGAAAGAGCGCGATCTTGCTCTCCAGCATTGGAGAGACCCAACAATTACTCTCAGCAACGAAGACCAGAATGCGCGCCAAATTTACCCGCGCGTATACCATCAACAACTTCCGAGATATTAATGAACACACACTCAACGCTCCCGCTCACAGCAGTTACGCTCTCAGCTCTCCCACTCTCAACTCTTCCGCTTTCAACAACCTCAGACACAAATACCACAACTACAGCAACTATAGCAACAACAACTACAGTTTGCTATGCTTCAATGCCGATACGCTCTTCCTCAGCGAATATTAAAACACCCACAACCTCAATACCCGCTCCAACAACAATAAACAAATCTCAATCCTCTCTCCCAAAACAACAAAACTTAAAACGTCACCGAGAAAATCAGTCTCCAAACGGTTCCAAAGATCTTTTAAATGGCAACAAGAAACAGAAGAATAAAACCCAAACCGCCACTCAAAAAACACTCAAAGAGTACTGGCTAGCCGAGCCAAACTCAAGCAACCGCTTTGAGTTACTAGCACAAGATGATGAAGACGAAAACCAAACTGACAATGGGACAAATGCAACCATAAATGCGCAAATGCAAATTGAGCACAAAAAAGCAAAACCGCCCCCCATATATGTTCAAAATGTTGAAAACATATACGCACTAACTACTGCTTTAAACTCATTGAAAGAAACACGATATGAACTTAAAGCACTGTCAACTAATGAAATAAAAATACAGCCACTAGAAACTACTCACTATCACAACATATTAGGACTATTAAAAGATAAATCGACCAAATACTACACCTTCAGACCAAAAGACCAGAGGGGATTTAAGGTAATCCTTCGTAACGTCCATCATGCTACAGACAAAGACGATATTATAAATGAACTAGCCCAGCAAGGACATGAAGTTATAAATTTACACAACATCCAGCGCTACGACACCAAACAACCATTGCCTCTATTCTCTATTGAACTCAAAATGAAAGAAAATAATAAAGACATCTATAAAATTGAGCACCTTCTTCATTGCAAAGTAATTTTTGAGCCACCGCGACCAAAGCGAACACTTCCCCAATGTACAAACTGCCAAAAATATGGACATACCAAAAATTACTGCACCAAAGACCCAACTTGTGTAAAATGCGCTGGAAAACACAGCTCATCATCCTGCACTATTAATACAAGATCGGACCGAACAAGTATTAAATGTGCACTATGCAGTGAAAACCACACTGCAAACTATAAAGGTTGTATGGTGTACAAAGCACTACAAATCCAAAAATACCCAACTCTCCGGAAAAAAGAAATACCGGCAACAGAAACAAATAATCAAACGACACAATACAGTACAACAAATAACGTAGAAAGCTTAAAGACACCAGAAATATCCTATGCCGAAGTCTTAAATAGAAATCAAGTAACTAGCCATCAAACCAACTCAGCAATCCAAACTGCCAGCGTACCTAATATACAGCCTGCTCCAACGCAACTAAGCCAAACCGCACAAAATGATTTTGACGAACTAAAACAATTGATGAAACAATTAATAGCCCAAATGGCAAATATGCTGAACATAATCACGATTCTAGCATCTAAACTTGACAAATAAACACCTAACAATCGCCATCTGGAATGCTAACGGACTTTCACGCCATATACTTGAATTAAAAACTTTCCTAAATGAAAAACTAATTGACGTCATGCTCATTTCCGAAACGCACTCAACTGACAAAACATATATAAACATACCAAACTATAATATATTCTCTACTAATCACCCGGACGGTAAGGCCCATGGTGGTACTGCAGTAATAATTAAAAAAAGCATAAAGTGCATAGAGCTTAATGGATTCAAAAAGGACTACATACAGGCTACTACCATATCGACCTCAGACACAACGGGTCCAATAAATATATCTGCAGTTTATTGCCCACCTAAATTTAACAACACAAAAGACCAATACCTCGATTTTCTAAAATCACTGGGAAATCGGTATCTGGCAGGAGGTGACTATAATGCCAAACACATAACATGGGGGTCCAGACTTACCACTGCAAAGGGAAGACAACTGTATGACGCAATAAGAAGCAATAATAGCCATGCCCTAAGCACAGGCGAGCCGACTTATTGGCCAACTGACACAAACAAGCTACCGGACTTAATTGACTTCTGTATTACAAGAAATATATATTGCGATAACCTAACAATAAAATCATGCCTAGACCTCTCCTCCGACCACTCCCCAATATTAATTACACTACATGGTGGAGTAGAAGAAAACAACAATGACCCCCCTTTATTTAACCACAAAACAAACTGGAATATGTTTCGCGAGATTTTGGAACAGAGCATGGAAATAAATATCTCTCTAAAGACAAACAACGAACTGGACTCCGCAATAGCATATTTAAATGACAACATCATAAATGCAGCAACGCAATCGACACCATCTATAAAAATGACTACATCAAAGAAAACTCCCGCCTTTATTAAAGAAAAAATCAGACAAAAGCGCAACCTTAGGAAGATATGGCAAAGGACTAGGCATCCAGAAGATAAACACAAACTTAATAAAGCAACAGACGAACTCAAGAGAATTCTCAGGGCAGACAAAGATAACCGGCTACAATACTATCTTAGCAACCTCGGAACCTCCTTATCGACAAATTATTCTCTGTGGAAAGCGACCAAAAAATTGACGAACTCAACTATACACAAGCCGCCTATAAAAAGAAAAAATAACACATGGGCGAGATCAAACAAAGAAAAAGCAGACACTCTGGCTGAACACTTTAAAACATCATTTACAAATGACATGGACAACGGCAACGCTGAGCTTCCAACACAAATCACCAACCCAAATTGTGCAATTAAAACTATAACAAAGGCAGAAATTAAATCGCACATAAAACAAATTAAAAACAAGAAAGCCCCCGGATATGACTTAATCGGAGGAAAAATCCTGAAAGAACTACCAGACGCTATAATCATCTATATTAGAAACCTGTTTAACGGAATCCTGCGACTACAATACTTTCCCATAACTTGGAAGATAGGCCAAATTAAAGCAATTCCGAAACCGAATAAAAACGCCAATACTGTAAGTTCGTACAGACCAATCACGCTATTACCTGTCCTCTCAAAAGTATTCGAAAGAGTCCTATTAAATAAAATCGAGCCAACCCTAAAACAGAAAAATATAATACCTCCTCACCAATTCGGCTTCCGGAAGCAGCACTCGACTGTCCAACAGGTCCATCGAGTAATTAATAAAATAACAACAGATTTTGACGAAAAGAAGTTTTGCTATGCCGTGTACTTGGACATTGCTAAAGCATTTGACAAAGTATGGCACAAAGGACTGCTGCATAAGCTAAGAAATATACTACCAGACAACCTGTATACCATCCTACATAGCTATATAACGGACAGATATTTCTATATTAAATATGACAATGAATGCTCAGATATTATGCCAGTGTCAGCGGGTGTTCCCCAAGGTAGTGTGCTTGGGCCCATCTTATACTTGATCTACACCTCCGATATTCCAGAGCCAACTATCCCTGGATCAATGATTGCTACGTTTGCAGATGATACTGTATTAATGTCGTCAAGCGCGTGTGAAAAAACAGCTGCAAGTACGCTACAACAAATCATGACACAAACAGTATCCTGGTTTGAGAGATGGGGCATCGAAATAAATAAAGACAAAACTCAACAAGTAATATACACAAAACGACAACCCAAAAACTTCGCAATTAAAATTAACAACAATCAAATATTGTTACGCCCATATGCCAAGTACCTTGGACTAACTATCGACGCAAAACTGACATGGAAGCAGCACATCCTAAATAAACGAAATGAAATAAAAAACAAATTTCGACAACTTAACTGGCTAATAGGAAAACACTCTAAACTAAAACTACATTACAAAATTTCAATATGGACGTACGGCATAGAAATCTGGGGAACTGCCAGTAAATCCCACTTACAGCTAATTCAGCGAACGCAATCGAAAATGCTAAGAACAATGACAAATGCCGAATGGTATATTAGAAATGAAGATATACATAAAGATCTAAACATAGAGACAGTCAACGAAACTATTAAAAAAAGCAGCAAAAAACACACAAATCAACTACTTAACCACCAAAACCCAAACCTGAGACAAATACCGATGAGAGAGCTGGGACCGAGAAGACTAAAACGTAAAACTCCAACGGAATTAAATTATTAGTAAAATATTAAAACATTAGCGTATTAGTAAAATATTAAAATATTAAAATATTAGCGTACCCTTGCAATGGGAAGGGCCGCTACCTTTTTTCCTTTCTTCAACCATTACTCATTGTTATTCTTTATAAAAAACAGAATGTAATTTAAAGGAAATTAATAAAAAAAAAAAAAAAAAGAAAATATCGGTCGTTTGTATGGCAGCTATATGATATAGTGGTCGGATGCGGACCAAATTTTCACAAATCGTGTATGGGTATGTCAAATTGTTAAATGTTGAATTCGGTTGCAATAGCTTGGAAAACAATAAACGTTTCCATACAAAGACTTGTTTTCATATTGGTCGTTTGTATGGCAGCTAAATGATACAGTGGTCCGATCCGACCGATTCTTAAACATGATCTGCGTGCAACAAAAATAATGATCTAGTAAAAATTTAAAAACGCTAGCTTTACAACTACTGACTATTTTTTGCATAGAAACAGACGGACAGACGGATAGACGGACATGGCTATATTGACTCGGCTGTTGTTGCTGATCAAGAATATATATACTTTGTGGGGTCGGAGATGCTTCCTTTAATGCGTTACACATTTCTGGACAAAATTATAATACCCTTTTTCAAGGGTATAAAAAAGGTTTCCATACAAAGACCTGTTTTTATATCGGTCGTTTGTATGGCAGCTATATGATATAGTGTATGGCTATGTCAAATGAATAAATGTTGAATTCGGTTGCAATAGCTTAGAAAACAAAAAAGGTTTCCATTTAATGACTTGTTATACCCTGTAGCCATTAAAAATGGGTGAAAAGGGTATCACAATATGGTGCAAATGTATGTAACAGGCAGAAGGAAGCATCTCCGACCCCATAATGTATATATATTCTTGATCAGCGTCAACAGCCGAGTCGATATAGCCATGTCCGTCTGTCCGTCCGTCCGTCCGTCCGTCCGTCCGTCCGTCCGTCCGTCCGTCCGTCTGTCCGTCCGTCCGTCCGTCCGTCCGTCCGTCTGTCCGTCCGTCCGTCCGTCTGTCCGTCCGTCCGTCCGTCCGTCCGTCCGTCCGTCCGTCCGTCCGTCCGTCCGTCCGTCCGTCCGTCCGTCCGTCCGTCCGTCCGTCCGTCTGTCCGTATCAACGCCTAGATCTACAGACTAGAGCTACAGACATGTTCTATATATTGTTGGATAGGTAATTCCCATACGCAGTACAAGTTTGTTTTTTTATTTTGATATCACCCCATGTTCCCCCGCAAACCGCAAAAAACTGCCACGCCCACAAATATAAACCCAATGCTATGCAATTCGGCATATGCGTTGGTGCTTATAAAAGCTATCCAATTTTTAAACTTGAACCAAACCGGATAAGAAACACGGAAGTTATGCCACATGCAAAATCTATGGCAAGGGAAGCAGAAGCGCAGCAAAACACGCATTGCGCGACGCCGACTGCGACGTTGACAGCGAAATGTGTATGGCTTCATTTCGGTCGTTTGTATATCAGCTATATGATATAGTGGTCCGATCCGGACCAAACTTTCACAAATCGTGTATGACTATGTCAAATGAATAAATGTTGAATTCGGTAGCAACAGCTTCGAAAACAAAAAACGTTTCCATACAAAGACTTGTTTTCATATCGGTCGTTTGAATATATGTTGAATTCGGTTGCAATACCTTAGAAAACAAAAAAGGTTCCCATACAAAAGACTTGTTTTCATATCGGTCGTTCCGGTCCGATCCGGAGCAAACTTTCACAAATCGTGTATGACTATGTCAAATGAATAAGTGTTGAATTCTGTTGCAACAGCTTGGAAAACAAAAAAGGTTTCCATACAAAGACTTGTTCTCATATCGGTCGTTTGTATGGCAGCTATATGATATAGTGGTCGGATGCGGACCAAACTTTCACAAATCGTTTATGGCTATGTCAAGTAATAAATAAATGTTGAATTCAGTTGCAATAGCTTAGAAAACATAAAACGTTTCCTTACAAAGACTTGTTTACATATCGGTCGTTTGTATGGCAGCTATATGAGATAGTAATCCGATCCGGGCCAAAATTTCACAAATCGTGTACGGCTATGTCAGATGATAAAATGTTGAATTCGGTTGCAATAGCTTAGAAAACAAAAAAGGTTCCCATACAAAAGACTTGTTTTCATATCGGTCGTTTGTATATCAGCTATATGATATAGTGGTCCGATCCGGACCAAACTTTCACAAATTGTGTATGACTATGTCAATTGAATAAATGTTGAATTCGGTTGCAACAGCTTGGAAAACAAAAAGGGTTTCCATACAAAGACCTGTTTTCATATCGGTCGTTTGTGCTATATGATATAGTAATCCGATCCGGATCAAACTTTCACAAATCGTGTACGGCTATGTCAAATAAATAAATGTCGAATTCAGTTGCAATAGCTTGGAAAACAAAAAATTTTCCCATACAAAGACTTGTTTTCATATCGGTCGTTTGTATGGCAGCTATATGATATATGATATATGATATAAATCCGATCCGACCGATTCTTAAACTTGATCTGCGTGCAACAAAAATAATGATCTAGTAAAAATTTCAAAACGCTAGCTTTACAACTACTGACTATTTTTTGCATAGAAACAGACGGACAGACGGACAGACGGATAGACGGACAGACGGACATGGCTATATTGACTCGGCTGTTGATGCTGATCAAGAATATATATACTTTGTGGGGTCGGAGATGCTTCCTTTAATGCATTACACATTTCTGGACAAAATTATAATACCCTTTTTCAAGGGTATAATTAATTGGTGATGGGATAAACCTCAGCGAACAAGAAAAAGCGACTAAAAAAATACATTTCCACAGGTGCAGAGTTTTCACCCTCCTCTCACTGGCATTGGTGTCAGCGCACATCACTAACTTTTCACAAACAAGGTATATCCCCATCATAGATGGAGAGATCCTGGTGTGGGAGGAGCTCGCGTATGTGACCCACTCGGCAAATCTTGCGCGTAATAGAAGAAACAAGCAGGATGAACGAGATGTTTCCACAGTCTCATATGAGGAAATTGCTAGAAGTGGATACCTCGCACCTTCGAGACACGCTGGATTCGTTAAAAGTCCACCACAGAATCGCAAGGAGTTTAGATTTTCTAGGCTTAATGCTAAAGGTAGTAGCGGGGACGCCGGTGATCTAGAAAGAATTAGGTTCACTAGGTTCATTAGGAGTAGCAGTTGACACAATCAAACAATAGAGAAATCAAAATGAATACTTGGATACAAAGTCGAATCAACCAATTAACAACAACTGTAAATCAAATCCTGCAGACACATAAAAATACCCAAATTGACACCGGCCATTTATACGAGACACAGCTGGCTCGGAAAAGAATACTAATGATGGAGTTACAGAATTTAATGTTGGCTGTAACACTGGCGAAAAACAATATTGTCAGTCCAAATATCCTAGATCATGCAGACTTAAAATCAGTTTGGCTGAAAAAGCCCACAGATACCCCCATAGGGGATCTTATGTCCGCATCGTCTGTAAAAGTACTACAATCCTCTAACATGATACACTTTAATATCAAATTCCCCAAAATAAAATTATCTTGTAAGAAGCATTGTGAGTCGCAACCAAGCGACCTACACCCGCTTACCCGCGTGGGTGAGGGAATCATCATCATCAATGACCGGCCAGCCAGGGTCACGGTGGACAACGGAACAGAACCTACCTACGTGGCACACATCTCATCACCTTCGACGATCGCGTCGTGATAAATGACACCACCTTCATAAATCACGGCAAGGCCCAAATAAGAGCTCCAGGTGTAGCGAGTTCCCCATCATTGAATATCACCGCCAACAGAGATATTCTGTGTCTCCCCTATCTTCACCAGCTGAGTGAACGTGACTTGGAGTTCATCAAAGAGTTCGGGAGAGAAATTGATACTAATCATTCACATCGCATAATATTTATCGCAGCAGCGATTTGTTGTGCATTGATTTGTATCGGCATCACCTGTCTACGGCTCATCGGAGCGCGGAGATCTGGAATCCAATTAAACGGGATGATCGCCGGATTATGACCAACCGAGGACGGCCGTAATCTTGATGGGGGAGTTGCTAACACAAGCCAACGAATTAGAACAGTTTGCTCAGAGTGTGAAACATAATATAAAAACGTCAAAGTGCTGACCCGGCATTGGGCCGGAAACCCGTGCGCAGCCTTCAATCACAGCATATTTCCGTGGCCGCTGCGAGTCTTTGTTAGCTTTAAGAATCATTTTTATGTTTCAGTTCGTTTTGAAGCCTCATACAATAAAGAGCACAAGCTCATATAAGAACAACTCCGGCAACAGCCGTTACATATTCTCTTATTAAATCAGAACTGACTGAGTCCCTAGGTCAGCAGTTAAGAATGGTAGTCCCCCTTCCAACATAATCTTCATAAATTGGACAACGGAGGTCAGTCGCTAGCCTACCGACTACGATTGCTGCGAGGGATCATCATTTCTTCCAATCTTCAGCCCGGTTCCCGATCAAGCGATCCAGGCAACGCGCTCAGCCACAGCTACCGCCCCCTTTCCGCTACAACCTACTCGGCACAACTCGCCGGCTGCCACCTTCGAGGAGGATAATAAAACTTAAATAATTTATATAGTGGGTGTAAGCTGCCTCCGTGCGATACTGAGGTCTTCATCGGAAACTATTTACTATAGCCACCGACTCACGAGATTGTCTCGTTAATAACCAAATCTCTGGGTATCAATGGTGGCTTAGAATCTTCGTTGGCTAATTTGACGCAGCACTTTAAGAACACTAGTAGTACTAGTAGTAAAATAAGTCAATAATCAAGTTATGACACATTTTGAGCTTCCGACAGTTTCGCATGAATCGGGAGCACTATGGATTACCTTCTAGTTTTCCTTCAAATTGCCAAAACTCATCTATCACTTTGGGAGCAGTCACTCCGCGGTAAAACAGATATTGTTTCCTGGGCTTGTCTGAATTCCTTCCTCCATTGAAGACATTAAACCACATCTAGCACCAAGTCAAACTTTTTAGCCAAAAATAGACCCCCAAACCATATTCAAGGTCGAGTCACAATCCTGCAAACTATGTTAATCTTTAACTATTTCAAGTACAAGTTTCAAGTGAAACAATACAGTTCATTACAAATAATCTGCATAACTACTTTGAATCCATTACTCAAAGTGTTTTCATAGAAACAGCATTTATCAACGTGCGTTATCATTGAGCAAAGTGATAAGGCGGGTGCCATGATCGATACCGCCTTCGTGACTTGCCTTCGTATCCGATTTCTTTCAATTTTCTTAACAGGCTTCCTGATCTGGATCTGGATGATCCGTTTTTTTATAGGAGTTCGCAGATTAATGCGCAGATATTCTCTCTTTCATTACCCTAGCCGCCTCCTTTTTAACATTTTTGGATCACAAATATTAATTATTGACGTTTTACATTGAATTACCAATCCCGTTGGTCCACTGACCATTTCGTTCGCGATAGCTGACAATACATAAGAATTTATACATTTGAGGCATGGCCGCTACTTCCCATACAAAAGACTTGTTTTCATATCGGTCGTTTGTATGGCAGCTATATGAGATAGTAATCCGATCCGGACCAACCTTTCACAAATCGTGTATGGCTATGTCAAATAAATAAATGTTGAATTCGCTTGCAATAACTTAGAAAACAAAAAAGGTTTCCATACAATGACAAATCGTCTATGGTTATGTCAAATAATTAAGTGTTGAATTCGGTTGCAATAGCTTGGAAAAAAAAAATGTTTCCATACAAAGACTTGTTCTCATATCGGTCGTTTGTATGGCAGCTATATGATATAGTGCTCGGATGCGAACCAAACTTTCA
This sequence comes from Drosophila merina, assembly GCA_035047645.1. Classification (NCBI taxonomy): domain Eukaryota; kingdom Metazoa; phylum Arthropoda; class Insecta; order Diptera; family Drosophilidae; genus Drosophila; species Drosophila merina. Next base: position 719,931 of record JAWNPH010000032.1, read on the forward strand.
CAAATCGTGTATGGGTATGTCAAAAGAATAAATGTTGAATTCGGTTGCAATAGCTTGGAAAACAATAAACGTTTCCATACCAAGACTTGTTTACATATCGGTCGTTTGTATGGCAGCTATATGATATAGTGATCCGATTCAGACCAAACTTTTACAAGTCGTGTATGGCTATGTAAGATGAATAAGTGTTGAATTCGGTTGCAATAGATTGGAAAACAAAAAGTTTCCTATACAAAGACTTGTTTTCATATAGGTCATTTGTGCTATATGATATAGTAATCCGATCCGGATCAAACATTAACAAATCGTGTATGGCTATGTCAAATGAATAAATGTCGAATGCAGTTGCAATAGCTTGGAAAACAAAAAAGTTTCCCATACAAAGACTTGTTTTCATATCGTTCGTTTGTATGGCAGCTATATGAGATAGTAATCCGATCCGGACCAACCTTTCACAAATCGTGTATGGCTATGTCAAATAAATAAATGTTGAATTCGCTTGCAATAACTTAGAAAACAAAAAAGGTTTCCATACAAAGACTTGTTTTCATATCGTTCGTTTGTATGGCAGCTATATGAGATAGTAATCCGATCCGGACCAACCTTTCACAAACCGTGTATGACTATGTCAAATGAATAAATGTTGAATTCGGTTGCAACAGCTTGGAAAACAAAAAACGTTTCCATACAAAGACTTGTTTTCATATTGGTCGTTTGTATGGCAGCTATATGATATAGTGATCCGTTCCGGACCAAACTTTGACAAATCGTGTATGGTTATGTCAAATAATAAAGTGTTGAATTCGGTTGCAATAGCTTAGAAAAAAAAAATGTTTCCATACAAAGACTTGTTCTCATATCGGTCGTTTGTATGGCAGCTATATGATATAGTGGTCGGATGCGGACCAAACTTTCACAAGTCGTGTATGGGTATGTGAGATGAATAAGTGTTGAATTCGGTTGCAATGGCTTGGAAAACAATAAACGTTTCCATACAAAGACTTGTTTACATATCGGTCGTTTTTATGGCAGCTATATGATATAGTGGTCCGATTCAGACCAAACTTTTACAAGTCGTGTATGGCTATGTGAGATGAATAAATGTTGAATTCGGTTGCAATAGATTGGAAAACAAAAAAGTTTCCTATACAAAGACTTGTTTTCATATCGGTCGTTTGTATGGTAGCTATATGATATAGTGGTCCGATCAAGACCAATCTTTAACAAATCGTGTACGGCTATGTCAAATGAACAAATGTTGAATTCGGTTGCAATAGCATAGAAAACAAAACAGGTTTCCATACAAAGACTTGTTTTTATATAGGTCGTTTGTGCTATATGATATAGTAATCCGATCCGGATCAAACATTAACAAATCATTCTAAGCAATAGCTTAGAAAACAAAAAAGGTTCCCATACAAATGACTTGCTTTCATATCGGTCGTTTGTATGGTAGCTATATGATACAGTGGTCCGATCCGGACCAATCTTAAACAAATCGTGTTTGGCGATGTCAAATGAATAAATGTCGAATTCAGTTGCAATAGCTTGGAAAACAAAAAAGTTTCCCATACAAAGACTTGTTTTCATATCGGTCGTTTGTATGGCAGCTATATGAGATAGTAATCCGATCCGGACCAACCTTTCACAAATCGTGTATGGCTATGTCAAATAAATAAATGTTGAATTCGCTTGCAATAACTTAGAAAACAAAAAGGATCCATACAAAGACCTGTTTTCATATCGGTCGTTTGTATGGCAGCTATATGATATAGTGGTCCGATTCAGACCAAACTTTTACATGTCGTGTATGGCTATGTGAGATAAATAAGTGTTGAATTCGGTTGCAATAGATTGAAAAACAAAAAAGTTTCCTATACAAAGACTTGTTTTCATATCGGTCGTTTGTATGGTAGCTATATGATATAGTGGGCCGATCCGGACCAATCTTTAACAAATCGTGTATGGCTAAGTCAAATGAATAAATGTTGAATTCGGTTGCAATAGCATAGAAAACAAAACAGGTTTCCATACAAAGACTTGTTTTTATATAGGTCGTTTGTGCTATATGATATAGTAATCCGATCCGGATCAAACATTAACAAATCATTCTAAGCAATAGCTTAGAAAACAAAAAAGGTTCCCATACAAATGACTTGCTTTCATATCGGTCGTTTGTATGGTAGCTATATGATATAGTGGTCCGATCCGGACCAATCTTAAACAAATCGTGTTTGGCGATGTCAAATGAATAAATGTCGAATTCAGTTGCAATAGCTTGGAAAACAAAAAAGTTTCCCATACAAAGACTTGTTTTCATATCGGTCGTTTGTATGGCAGCTATATGATATAGTGATCCGATCCGGATCAAACTTTCACAAATCGTGTACGGGTATGTCAAAAGAATAAATGTTGAATTCGGTTGCAATAGCTTGGAAAACAATAAACGTTTCCATACAAAGACTTGTTTACATATCGGTCGTTTGTATGGCAGCTATATGATATAGTGGTCCGATTCAGACCAAACTTTTACATGTCGTGTATGGCTATGTGAGATAAATAAGTGTTGAATTCGGTTGCAATAGATTGAAAAACAAAAAAGTTTCCTATACAAAGACTTGTTTTCATATCGGTCGTTTGTATGGTAGCTATATGATATAGTGGGCCGATCCGGACCAATCTTTAACAAATCGTGTATGGCTAAGTCAAATGAATAAATGTTGAATTCAGTTGCAAGAGCTTGGAAAACAAAAAAGTTTCCCATACAAAGACTTGTTTTCATATCGGTCGTTTGTATGGCAGCTATATGATATAGTGGTCCGATCCGGACCAAACTTTCACAAATCGTGTATGGTTATGTCAAATGAATAAATGTTAAATTCGGTTGCAACAGCTTGGAAAACAAAAAACGTTTCCATACAAAGACTTGTTTTCATATTGGTCGTTTGTATGGCAGCTGTATGATATAGTGATCCGTTCCGGACCAAACTTTGACAAATCGTGTATGGTTATGTCAAATAATTAAGTGTTGAATTCGGTTGCAATAGCTTAGAAAAAAAAAAGGTTTCCATACAAAGACTTGTTTTCATATCGGTCGTTTGTGCTATATGATATAGTAATCCGATCCGGATCAAACTTTAACAAATCGTGTATGGCTATGTCAAATGAATAAATGTTGAATTCGGTTGCAATAGCTTAGAAAACAAAAAAGGTTCCCATACAAAAGACTTGTTTTCATATCGGTCGTTTGTATATCAGCTATATGATATAGTGGTCCGATCCGGACCAAACTTTTACAAATCGTGTATGACTATGTCAAATGAATAAATGTTGAATTCGGTTGCAACAGCTTGGAAAACAAAAAACGTTTCCATACAAAGACTTGTTTTCGTATTGGTCGTTTGTATGGCAGCTATATGATATAGTGATCCGTTCCGGACCAAACTTTGACAAATCGTGTATGGTTATGTCAAATAATTAAGTATTGAATTCGGTTGCAATAGCTTAGAAAAAAAAAAATGTTTCCATACAAAGTTTTGTTCTCATATCGGTCGTTTGTATGGCAGCTATATGATATAGTGGTCGGATGCGGACCAAATTTTCACAAATCGTGTATGGGTATGTCAAAAGAATAAATGTTGAATTCGGTTGCAATAGCTTGGAAAACAATATACGTTTCCATACAAAGACTTGTTTTCATATTGGTCGTTTGTATGGCAGCTATATGATATATATCTGTGATCTTGATCTGCGTGCAACAAAAATAATGATCTAGTAAAAATTTAAAAACGCTAGCTTTACAACTACTGACTATTTTTTGCATAGAAACAGACGGACAGACGGATAGACGGACATGGCTATATTGACTCGGCTGTTGTTGCTGATCAAGAATATATATACTTTGTGGGGTCGGAGATGCTTCCTTTAATGCGTTACACATTTCTGGACAAAATTATAATACCCTTTTTCAAGGGTATAAAAAAGGTTTCCATACAAAGACCTGTTTTCATATCGGTCGTTTGTATGGCAGCTATATGATATAGTGTATGGCTATGTTAAATGAATAAATGTTGAATTCGGTTGCAATAGCTTAGAAAACAAAAAAGGTTTCCATTTAATGACTTGTTATACCCTGTAGCCATTAAAAATGGGTGAAAAGGGTATCACAATATAGTGCAAATGTATGTAACAGGCAGAAGGAAGCATCTCCGACCCCATAAAGTATATATATTCTTGATCAGCGTCAACAGCCGAGTCGATATAGCCATGTCCGTCTGTCCGTCCGTCCGTCCGTCCGTCCGTCCGTCCGTCCGTCCGTCCGTCCGTCCGTCCGTCCGTCCGTCCGTCCGTCCGTCCGTCTGTCCGTATCAACGCCTAGATCTACAGACTAGAGCTACAGACATGTTCTATATATTGTTGGATAGGTAATTCCCATACGCAGTACAAGTTTGTTTTTTTATTTTGATATCACCCCCGTTCCCCAGCAAACCGCAAAAAACTGCCACGCCCACAAATATAAACCCAATGCTATGCAATTCGGCATATGCGTTGGTGCTTATAAAAGCTATCTAATTTTTAAACTTGAACCAAATCGGATAAGAAACACGGAAGTTATGCCACATGCAAAATCTATGGCAAGGGAAGCAGAAGCGCAGCAAAACACGCATTGCGCGACGCCGACTGCGACGTTGACAGCGAAATGTGTATGGCTTCATATCGGTCGTTTGTATATCAGCTATATGATATAGTGGTCCGATCCGGACCAAACTTTCACAAATCGTGTATGACTATGTCAAATGAATAAATGTTGAATTCGGTTGCAACAGCTTGGAAAACAAAAAACGTTTCCATACAAAGACTTGTTTTCATATCGGTCGTTTGTATGGCAGCTATATGATAAAGTAATCCGATCCGGATCAAACTTTCACAAATCGTGTATGGCTATAATAAATGGTCGTTTGTATATCAGCTATATGATATAGTGGTCCGATCCGGACCAAACTTTCACAAATCGTGTATGACTATGTCAAATGAATAAATGTTGAATTCGGTTGCATCAGCTTCGAAAACAAAAAACGTTTCCATACAAAGACTTGTTTTCATATCGGTCGTTTGAATATATGTTGAATTCGGTTGCAATACCTTAGAAAACAAAAAAAGGTTCCCATACAAAAGACTTGTTTTCATATCGGTCGTTCCGGTCAGATCCGGAGCAAACTTTCACAAATCGTGTATGACTATGTCAAATGAATAAATGTTGAATTCGGTTGCAACAGCTTGGAAAACAAAAAAGGTTTCCATACAAAGACTTGTTCTCATATCGGTCGTTTGTATGGCAGGTATATGATATAGTGGTCGGATGCGGACCAAACTTTCACAAATCGTTTATGGCTATGTCAAATAAATAAATGTTGAATTCAGTTGCAATAGCTTACAAAACATAAAACGTTTCCATACAAAGACTTGTTTTCATATCGGTCGTTTGTGCTATATGATATAGTAATCCGATCCGGATCAAACTTTAACAAATCGTGTATGGCTATGTCAAATGAATAAATGTTGAATTCGGTTGCAATAGCTTAGAAAACAAAAAAGGTTCCCATACAAAAGACTTGTTTTCATATCGGTCGTTTGTATATCAGCTATATGATATAGTGGTCCGATCCGGACCAAACTTTTACAAATCGTGTATGACTATGTCAAATGAATAAATGTTGAATTCGGTTGCAACAGCTTGGAAAACAAAAAACGTTTCCATACAAAGACTTGTTTTCGTATTGGTCGTTTGTATGGCAGCTATATGATATAGTGATCCGTTCCGGACCAAACTTTGACAAATCGTGTATGGTTATGCCAAATAATTAAGTATTGAATTCGGTTGCAATAGCTTAGAAAAAAACAAGTGAGAAAAGTTATCTTCGGCTTGCCGAAGATGGTATACCCTTGAAAACAAAAAAGTTTTCCATACAAAGACTTGTTTTCATATCGGTCGTTTGTATGGCAGCTATATGATATATTGGTCCGATCCGGACCAAACTTTCACAAATCATGTATGAATATGTCAAATAAATAAATATTGAATTCGGTTGCAATAGGTTGGAATACAAAAAAAATTTTCATACAAAGACTTGTTTTCATATCGGTCGTTTGTATGGCAGCTATATGATATAGTGATCCGATCCGGATCAAACTTTCAAAAATCATGTATAGCTATATCAAATGAATAAATGTTGAATTCGGTTGCAAAAGGTTGGAAAACAAAAAAGTTTCCCATACAAAGACTTGTTTTCATATCGGGCGTTTGTATGGCAGCTAAATGATATAGTGATCCGATCCGACCGATTCTTAAACTTGATCTGCGTGCAACAAAAATAATGATCTGGTGAAAATTTCAAAACGCTAGCGTTAAAACTACTGTCTATTTTTTGCATAGAAACAGACGGACAGACGGACAGACGGATAGACGGACAGACGGACAGACGGACATGGCTATCTCGACTCGGCTGTTGATGCTGATCAAGAATATATATACTTTGTGGGGTCGGAGATGCTTCCTTTAATGCGCTACACATTTCTGGACAAAATTATAATACCCTTTTTCAAGGGTATAAAAAATGTTTCCATACAAAGTTTTGTTCTCATATCGGTCGTTTGTATGGCAGCTATATGATATAGTGGTCGGATGCGGACCAAATTTTCACAAATCGTGTATGGGTATGTCAAAAGAATAAATGTTGAATTCGGTTGCAATAGCTTGGAAAACAATAAACGTTTCCATACAAAGACTTGTTTTCATATTGGTCGTTTGTATATCAGCTATATGATATAGTGGTCCGATCCGGACCAAACTTTCACAAATTGTGTATGACTATGTCAATTGAATAAATGTTGAATTCGGTTGCAACAGCTTGGAAAACAAAAAGGGTTTCCATACAAAGACCTGTTTTCATATCGGTCGTTTGTGCTATATGATATAGTAATCCGATCCGGATCAAACTTTCACAAATCGTGTACGGCTATGTCAAATAAATAAATGTCGAATTCAGTTGCAATAGCTTGGAAAACAAAAAATTTTCCCATACAAAGACTTGTTTTATATCGGTCGTTTGTATGGCAGCTATATGATATATGATATATGATATAAATCCGATCCGACCGATTCTTAAACTTGATCTGCGTGCAACAAAAATAATGATCTAGTAAAAATTTCAAAACGCTAGCTTTACAACTACTGACTATTTTTTGCATAGAAACAGACGGACAGACGGACAGACGGATAGACGGACAGACGGACATGGCTATATTGACTCGGCTGTTGATGCTGATCAAGAATATATATACTTTGTGGGGTCGGAGATGCTTCCTTTAATGCATTACACATTTCTGGACAAAATTATAATACCCTTTTTCAAGGGTATAATTAATTGGTGATGGGATAAACCTCAGCGAACAAGAAAAAGCGACTAAAAAAATACATTTCCACAGGTGCAGAGTTTTCACCCTCCTCTCACTGGCATTGGTGTCAGCGCACATCACTAACTTTTCACAAACAAGGTATATCCCCATCATAGATGGAGAGATCCTGGTGTGGGAGGAGCTCGCGTATGTGACCCACTCGGCAAATCTTGCGCGTAATAGAAGAAACAAGCAGGATGAACGAGATGTTTCCACAGTCTCATATGAGGAAATTGCTAGAAGTGGATACCTCGCACCTTCGAGACACGCTGGATTCGTTAAAAGTCCACCACAGAATCGCAAGGAGTTTAGATTTTCTAGGCTTAATGCTAAAGGTAGTAGCGGGGACGCCGGTGATCTAGAAAGAATTAGGTTCACTAGGTTCATTAGGAGTAGCAGTTGACACAATCAAACAATAGAGAAATCAAAATGAATACTTGGATACAAAGTCGAATCAACCAATTAACAACAACTGTAAATCAAATCCTGCAGACACATAAAAATACCCAAATTGACACCGGCCATTTATACGAGACACAGCTGGCTCGGAAAAGAATACTAATGATGGAGTTACAGAATTTAATGTTGGCTGTAACACTGGCGAAAAACAATATTGTCAGTCCAAATATCCTAGATCATGCAGACTTAAAATCAGTTTGGCTGAAAAAGCCCACAGATACCCCCATAGGGGATCTTATGTCCGCATCGTCTGTACAAGTACTACAATCCTCTAACATGATACACTTTAATATCAAATTCCCCAAAATAAAATTATCTTGTAAGAAGCATTGTGAGTCGCAACCAAGCGACCTACACCCGCTTACCCGCGTGGGTGAGGGAATCATCATCATCAATGACCGGCCAGCCAGGGTCACGGTGGACAACGGAACAGAACCTACCTACGTGGCACACATCTCATCACCTTCGACGATCGCGTCGTGATAAATGACACCACCTTCATAAATTACGGCAAGGCCCAAATAAGGGCTCCAGGTGTAGCGAGTTCCCCATCATTGAATATCACCGCCAACAGAGATATTCTGTGTCTCCCCTATCTTCACCAGCTGAGTGAACGTGACTTGGAGTTCATCAAAGAGTTCGGGAGAGAAATTGATACTAATCATTCACATCGCATAATATTTATCGCAGCAGTGATTTGTTGTGCATTGATTTGTATCGGCATCACCTGTCTACGGCTCATCGGAGCGCGGAGATCTGGAATCCAATTAAACGGGATGATCGCCGGATTATGACCAACCGAGGACGGCCGTAATCTTGATGGGGGAGTTGCTAACACAAGCCAACGAATTAGAACAGTTTGCTCAGAGTGTGAAACATAATATAAAAACGTCAAAGTGCTGACCCGGCATTGGGCCGGAAACCCGTGCGCAGCCTTCAATCACAGCATATTTCCGTGGCCGCTGCGAGTCTTTGTTAGCTTTAAGAATCATTTTTATGTTTCAGTTCGTTTTGAAGCCTCATACAATAAAGAGCACAAGCTCATATAAGAACAACTCCGGCAACAGCCGTTACATATTCTCTTATTAAATCAGAACTGACTGAGTCCCTAGGTCAGCAGTTAAGAATGGTAGTCCCCCTTCCAACATAATCTTCATAAATTGGACAACGGAGGTCAGTCGCTAGCCTACCGACTACGATTGCTGCGAGGGATCATCATTTCTTCCAATCTTCAGCCCGGTTCCCGATCAAGCGATCCAGGCAACGCGCTCAGCCACAGCTACCGCCCCCTTTCCGCTACAACCTACTCGGCACAACTCGCCGGCTGCCACCTTCGAGGAGGATAATAAAACTTAAATAATTTATATAGTGGGTGTAAGCTGCCTCCGTGCGATACTGAGGTCTTCATCGGAAACTATTTACTATAGCCACCGACTCACGAGATTGTCTCGTTAATAACCAAATCTCTGGGTATCAATGGTGGCTTAGAATCTTCGTTGGCTAATTTGACGCAGCACTTTAAGAACACTAGTAGTACTAGTAGTAAAATAAGTCAATAATCAAGTTATGACACATTTTGAGCTTCCGACAGTTTCGCATGAATCGGGAGCACTATGGATTACCTTCTAGTTTTCCTTCAAATTGCCAAAACTCATCTATCACTTTGGGAGCAGTCACTCCGCGGTAAAACAGATATTGTTTCCTGGGCTTGTCTGAATTCCTTCCTCCATTGAAGACATTAAACCACATCTAGCACCAAGTCAAACTTTTAAGCCAAAAATAGACCCCCAAACCATATTCAAGGTCGAGTCACAATCCTGCAAACTATGTTAATCTTTAACTATTTCAAGTGAAACAATACAGTTCATTACAAATAATCTGCAGAACTACTTTGAATCCATTACTCAAAGTGTTTTCATAGAAACAGCATTTATCAACGTGCGTTATCATTGAGCAAAGTGATAAGGCGGGTGCCATGATCGATACCGCCTTCGTGACTTGCCTTCGTATCCGATTTCTTTCAATTTTCTTAACAGGCTTCCTGATCTGGATCTGGATGATCCGTTTTTTTATAGGAGTTCGCAGATTAATGCGCAGATATTCTCTCTTTCATTACCCTAGCCGCCTCCTTTTTAACATTTTTGGATCACAAATATTAATTATTGACGTTTTACATTGAATTACCAATCCCGTTGGTCCACTGACCATTTCGTTCGCGATAGCTGACAATACATAAGAATTTATACATTTGAGGCATGGCCGCTACTTACATGCCGGTTGACGCTTTTCATGTCTTACTCTCTTATGAGATTGGTATAACACAATGTTTGAAAATTGTCCAAATCGGATCGAAGACTACATTGGACAGAAGACGATTTATTTTGAAGACATAGCTTAATGTCGTCTTCATACGTAACAACCACGCAGCTTGTTAAAGCAGGGTAATTAATAAAAATAGTTAAAAGTAGTCGTAAATATAGCTCGGATGTAGCTCTTACAAGATAAGAAACATTTTTAAAAAGGAAACGTTCCACATAAGGTCTGAGGGAAATCCTAAGAGATTGAGATTACTCAAAAGGAGTAAGATAGAGTCAAATGCTTTACTGAAGTCAAAATAGATGTCATATAGATGACAATATAGATGAAGGCCTTTACGGAATCCATCTGTAATAAAAGACGTCAGCTCCAAGATATTTGAGGTAGTGGGGCAAAGATTTTTAAAAGCATTTTGGTATGTGGAAATAATTGAACTGCAACTGCAGGTATTGTAGATGGCCAATTTTTCAATAAGCTTTGTATTTGCTGACAATTTATTGATGAATCCGTAATTGATAGCATCGGACTTTTTCGTTTTTTATGTAGGGATATTATAAAAGATGCCTTCCACATATGGGGGAAGCATTTAAGAAGAGGTTTGGACAATGGCACAATGGATAGTGTCGCATAAATTCAATCCAAAGTAGCGTACGTCTGAGTTAACGAGCTTGCCTTCTGGTTCGTAGTAAGGATATTGGACTTCGCTTGCTTTGCGGCTAACTCGAATTCTTTAACTGAGTCGTGATGTAGGTACAGTGCTCATCAACTGAATAGGTTTGAAAAATCGTTCTCACATTTTGTTCTTTACCTGAACAAATAGTCAAACCTATTCAGTTGAGCGGCACTGTATGTCGTTCAATTCTCCTTATTCAGGCCAGTTGGCTGCGATATCATTACAGTGTTGGTTTTGACAAGAATTCAGTTTTTTAGTCAGTTTTTGCTCTCCAACAACTCCGGGTGTTCTGGTAAACTTGTAAGAAATAAATAAGAACCACTGTATTCGAACAGGCCTCGTAAAAGCAGCAACCCGTCGGTGACCTCTGCACCTGACTTGCCATGCATTTTTTATCCTGTCTTATATGTGTACTTGAAGAACAATGCGTAAACTTTGTGTGATATGTGATAGTGATAGGCAGCGATACACCCGAAGAAAGAGCCAGACCAGATTAAAAGACAACAACTTATCAATGGTTATTCTCATCATCCATTCTCACTCATATTTTTCAGCAACTCATTCCCTTCAGGTGCGTGGCCTGCTGGTACTGTTCCATTTCTGCAATTACGCACCGTTAAAATTGGTTCTCCCCCGCGTCACACCCAACCGACTAGTGGGAACAACTTTATATTAAATTCCATTCTTTTTATTTACTTAAAATCTTGATTTGACCGAAGGTCCTGATACCTGAACAATTGGAGGCCCCGACTTAATTATGCCTTTTTGTCTGCCACAACCACGTTTTTTTATAAATTAAATTCTTAAAAAATTCAATTTAAAATATACTACAATACATGCAGAAAAAATCATTGTCTTTTAATAATGTTGTTAAGTTAATCTTTTACTAAAACAAGTGAGAAAAGTTATCTTCGGCTTGCCGAAGATGGTATACCCTTGAAAACAACAAAGTTTTCCATACAAAGCCTTGTTTTCATATCGGTCGTTTGTATGGCAGCTATATGATATAGTGGTCCGATCCGGACCAAACTTTTAAAAATCATGTATGGCTATGTCAAATGAATAAGTGTTGAATTCAGTTGCAAAAGGTTGGAAAACAAAAAAGTTTCCCATACAAAGACTTGTTTTCATATCGGTCGTTTTTATGGCAGCTATATGATATAGTGGTCCGATCCGACCGATTCTTAAACTTGATCTGCGTGCAACAAAAATAATGATCTGGTAAAAATTTCAAAACGCTAGCTTTAAATCTACTGTCTATTTTTTGCATAGAAACAGACGGACAGACGGACAGACGGACATGGCTATATTGACTCGGCTGTTGATGCTGAGCAAGAATATATATACTTTGTGGGGTCGGAGATGCTTCCTTTAATGCGTTACACATTTCTGGACAAAATTATAATACCCTTTTTCAAGGGTATAAAAAAGTTTTCCATACAAAGACTTGTTTTCATATCGGTCGTTTGTATGGCAGCTATATGATATAGTGGTCCGATCCGGACCAAACTTTTACAAATCGTGTATGGCTATATTAAATGAATAAATGTTGAATTCAGTTGCAATAGGTTGGAAAACAAAAAAATGTTCCCTACAAAGCCTTGTTTTCATATCGGTCGTTTGTATGGCAGCTATATGATATATTGGTCCGATCCGGACCAAACTTTCACAAATCTTGTATGGCTATGTCAAATGAATAAGTGTTGAATTCAGTTGCAATAGGTTGGAAAACAAAAAAGTTTCCAATACAAAGACTTGTTTTCATATCGGTCGTTTATATGGCAGCTATATGATATAGTGGTCCGATCCCACCGATTCTTAAACTTGATCTGCGTGCAACAAAAATAATGATCTGGTAAAAATTTCAAAACGCTAGCTTTAAAACTACTGTCTATTTTTTGCATAGAAACAGACGGACAGACGGACATGGCTATATCGACTCGGCTGTTGATGCTGATCAAGAATATATATACTTTGTGGGGTCGGAGATGCTTCCTTTAATGCGTTACACATTTCTGGACAAAATTATAATACCCTTTTTCAAGGGTATAAAAATAGCTTTTAATAAATTGTCACTTTTTCTTGTATTAATTAAAACTCTTACTTTACAGCGTTCCTGTATCAGAAAAGATCCATGTATGCATGCCAAAATTAAGGTTGGAGTTCATATTTTTGCGAAAGGAATTGTTTTTGACCAGAGCAAAACGAGCTGTACGAAATCAACCAGAACCACTGCTGGTCAGTTCATACAAAGGTCACCTTAAAGCAATTAATTCCATTGCGTTTATAAATTTGCCGAAAATAGTTTTTACGTAAGTTTATAACCATTATTATATCCTTACATTTAATACTGTATTACTGTATACTGTAAACTCTAATACTGTAAAAAAAAAACACTGCACCAACAATTGCCAGCGACAACATACAGAAAACGACAACATATTGTAAATTGTAGATTTATAGTTTTTTGTTTGTTTTACATTTCCATGAATTACATAAGAAATATTTATGAATTTACCTAGCTGTAAATAATGCAAAGAAGGACAAGAACCGAAAGCTATATCAAGTATTTAGAAGATCTCTGCATGAATTAAAAAAAACAAGTAAGAAAAGTTATCTTCGGCTTGCCGAAGATGGTATACCCTTGAAAACAACAAAGTTTTCCATACAAAGACTTGTTTTCATATCGGTCGTTTGTATGGCAGCTATATGATATGGTGATCCGATCCGGATCAAACTTTCACAAACTATGTATGGCTATGTCATTAGAATAAATGTTGAATTCGGTCGCAATAGCTTGGAAAACAAAAAAGTTTTCCATACAAAGACTTGTTTTCATATCGGTCGTTTGTATGGCAGCTATATGATATAGTTGTCCGATCCGGACCAAACTTTCACAAATCATGTATAGCTGTGTCAAATGAATAAATGTTGAATTCAGTTGCAATAGCTTGGAAAGCAAAAAAGTTTCCCATACAAAGACTTGTTTTCATATCGGTCGTTTGTATGGCAGCTATATGATATAGTGGTCCGATCCGACCGATACTTAAACTTGATCTGCGTGCAACAAAAATAATGATCTGGTAAAAATTTCAAAACGCTAGCTTTAAAACTACTGTCTATTTTTTGCATAGAAACAGACGGACAGACGGACAGACGGACATGGCTATATCGACTCGGCTGTTGATGCTGATCAAGAATATATATACTTTGTGGGGTCGGAGATGCTTCCTTTAATGCGTTACACATTTCTGGACAAAATTATAATACCCTTTTTCAAGGGTATAAAAAAATACTTCGATATCTTCAATGACAACTGTGGCAAATAAATTCTTCTAATAACTTCAGAACATCATTGTGTTTTATAAACTTTGTCTTTGTTATATTAAGTGGTGAATATAATGGTGTTAGGTAAATTTTGAACTTTGTGAATTTTCACTTAAAATAACGTTTTCAATCTTAATTCGTTATTTTTATAGTACATCGAAGTGGATTTTTTGATAGAAAGTATATTTTAGTGTTAATGATTTCTAACTTGTCTTACCATAATTTAGTAGCTTCGTATTAAATAGTCCAAGACTTGAAAGTTGCGTGCCCATTTCTATGTCTTCTATGTATTCAACAAATTGCATACTCGTAAGTTAAAAAACAAGTTTTTCAATAATATTACGGCTATTTTCGTAGTTACTTAGTGTCTAAATTTCTTCATATACAAAATTAAGACAAAGTTAAATTCATGGATTTGAATTGAATTTTCAGCAATTGAATCTGGAGAAGCTCAATCTCTGGTTGAAACTGCGCATCTATCCAGTCCTATGTTTTAATTAGTTCAAGGGTAACGAATTTCGAATAAATGTCAATGCAACTGATGTAATGTTTTCCTTCACTAATTTGTCTGAAATATCCTCAGTGCTGAGTGCGTTTCTATGCTCGCTTATGACTAAATTGCATATTTTGGAAACATTTACTATGTTTTGAATTAACAGTTGTAGAAAATAAACACCCTGTATAAACATATGATACAATGCACGAGTTATGATCCAGGAATGCGAAGTCCTTTTTGAGGTTGAAGTTCAGTTTTCTTCCCGAAGTCCCGAGTTTTAAATCAGAAGACGTGTGGTTTGTTTGATACAAAATTCTGAACTGATTGTATATTCTAGCTCGGGTCACAATTAGGCCTCTGCTGCGAGAAGTACATAGGAAATACATAGTGTCTTAAATATTACATTGTAAGTACTAATCCATAAATGCTGCGTTGCAGCCTCTTGAGTGGGTGAGTCTAGTGGTAAAATTTCCGAAGTGCTGTGTAGTCCACTCTTGAGTGGGTCAATTCTTTGCTGAATCGTACTCCTATTACCCAGTCCGGAGGAGTAGGGGTTTCCTGTCCAAATGTCATGTAAACGTTTCTTCGCTGGTGGCAACGGCCGTTCGCTTAATGGTCGTTGTGTGGCCTAATTAAATCCGTTGTTTATATTTTGGTTACTTTGTCCAACTTCTAGGGTAAGCCGGGGTGGCTTAGCTGGAGGGTCTGTGTGCCGGTTGGAAACGGTAACTCACGCTTGTATTCGTTGTCCCTATCTAACGAATTAGGAATAAGAATATGTGTATATTTATACCCTTGCAGAGAGTATTATAATTTTGTCCAGAAATGTGTAACGCATAAAAGGAAGCATCTCTGACCCCACAAAGTATACATATTCTTGATCAGCATCAACAGCCGAGTCGATATAGCATTGTCCGTCCGCCCGTCTGTCCGTCTATCCGTCTGTCCGTCTGTTTCTATGCTAAAAATAGACAGTAGTTTTAAAGCTAGCGTTTTGAAATTTTTACCAGATCATTATTTTTGTTGCACGCAGATCAAGTTGAAAATGAAAATCCGTGGGATCGGACCACTATATCATATAGCTGCGATACAAACGACCGATATGAAAACAAGTCTTTGTATGGAAAACTTTTTTGTTTTCCATGCTATTGCAACTGAATTCAACATTTGTTCATTTGACATAGCCATGCATGATTTGTGAAAGATTGGTACAGATCGGAGCAGTATATTATATAGCTGCCATACAAACGACCGATATGGAAACAAGTCTTTGTATGTAAAACTTTTTTGTTTTCAAGGGTATACCATCTTCGGCAAGCCGAAGATAACTTTTCTCACTTGTTGTATAACTAATTTTGCTACTGATTCATTTAATATGTCATGAATTTTATTACACTCATTCTTATATATTGAACAATACGTTCTAGTTTTTCATTACACACGGTGTTTCCTTCTTTCTGCCGCTCAATAGGTTATGGGCGCAGGCATTGGTAAATTAAAGAACGTTTTTGTTGATCGGTGTATAACTCGAGATCAAGAAAATGAGTGCTCTTTATCAAATTAAAAATTTAGATGAGGAAAACTATGACACGTGGAAAATACATATGCCAGCTGTATTATACAATTCGAACATTTCGAGTTGACCATGGAAACACGAGATCAGTTGCCTTTGTTTGAGATTCTCACCATAAAGTTGAAAGAAGAAAGCGATCGAAAAGGGTTGAATAGCAGAAAAGAGAATCCACAATACTAAGGCATTTGGTGCAATACAGAGGAAAAACTTGCAGACGAAGTCGTATGGGCAAAAGAAACGAAAGAATATCGTTTGCTTTAAGTTTGGTGAACAAGGGCACATTAAGTCCCAGTATCGAAGTGCGAGCGAGGGAGATAGCAATCGCACGGTGTCAAGAAATTAGGTGAATCACCAAAGCAGTCTGTTGAATGCTTGTGACGTCAACAACTTAAAGAAATCGATGTGGTGCTTGGATAGTGGCGCAACAAAGCATATGTGTTGTGCAAGGGAGCTTCTCATAAAGTTTGAGAAGCACACAGAGGAGATCGCACTGGCCGATGCTTGATTCCTTCAAGCAGAAGGTATAGGTGACGTCATAATTCAGGCGGATCTGTGCATGTTAACTCGAAAGAATCTTCTCTATGTCCCTAAGATGATGTGAAATTTCATGTCCGTGAGCAGTGCTGTGCAGATAAGGAGCTAGGTGACATTTGACTTAGAGAAGGCCATGGTGGTGCAAAATAGAAACTGCATAGTGAAAGCCAAAAAGATTGGCAACTTGTATTTATTTGAAGGTGGACGAAGCAAGTGTCTCGCCATGTCAACTGTTGATGGGATCTTGCTGCACAAGAGATATGAGATCACATTAATTTCTCTAGCATGATGTCTAGATGGTATCCAAAGGGATGGTGCATGGCATATAAAGTATTGGTTTCCCGGAAAATATTAACTGCAAAACGTGTATGGTTAGCAAGATCCATGTGCAATCATTCCCAACGACGACGTGTAATCGGGCTGTGAAGCTTTTGGAGCTGATACACGCAGATGTGTGTGCACCTTCTCCAACACTGTCTTCAGGAGGTTCAAAGTATTTTTTAACGTTCATTGACCACAAATCCAGGAGGATTTTTGCTTTTCTGCGTGGGAAGAACGAGGTGCTGTCAAAGTTCATGGAGTTGGAACGGCAGACAGGCCGCAGCAAGATAGCGTGGCGGAAAGGGCAACTCGAACGCTAGTTGAGATGTCGAGATGTCTTTTGGTATAGGCGGAGCTAGGAGATAGTTTTTGAGCAGAAGCTGTTAATACTTCGGTTTATTTGCAAAACCGGTGCCCTACCAGCGCAGTGAAGAGCATGACTCCTATGGAACTGTGGACGGGTAAGAAGCCTAGCATGAAATATATAAAAGTATTTGGATATCTTGCAGTTGCTCTAGAAAAGGGTCCGAGGAAGGGCAGAAAATTCCAACCTAAAAGCAAGGAGTATATCATGGTTGGGTAATCTGTGGCAGCCAAAGGTCATCGGCTGTATGACCCAGCAGCTCGGCAACTGGTCGAGAAACGGGATGTTTTGTTTGATGAACATCATGTTGTGGCATTCAAAGATGATGTTGTGTTGATCGAACTGAAGAAACTCGAAGCGCCGTGCCTGCGAGATGCCGTGCCGTCGATACCGGCAGCTCGGATGAGAGCACAGATCAGTACGAGAGTGCTGAAGATAAGGAGTATCAGATTGTAGAAGAGGCACGCAGAGGTTCTGGTCGCCCCAAGATTGTCCGTACTGGAAAACCTGGACGTCCAAAGAAACAATATAACATTTTTTCTTGTTTCGGAAAACATTCCCATCCCCTTGACTTGCAAGGAGGTGGTGGAAAGTTCGCATGCCATGGAATGGCGCCAAGCTATGGCTATGGAATATGATTCCCTGGTTGCCAATCAGACTTGGCAGATTCCTGATTTACCTAAGAATCAGCGAGCAATCGGATGGAAATGGGTTTTTAACGTAAAACGAGATAAGGATGGCCAAATCGAACGTTTCAAAGCTTATCTCGTGGGAAAGGGATGCTCTAAGCAGTTTGGCGTAAATTACTTGGAAACATTTTCGCCGGTATGGCGGCAGAGCTCAAACTAAATCTTCATCAGATAAATGTATGCACCGCGTATCTCAACAGCGATATAAGTGAGACGGTTTACATGAAGCAGCCAGAAGGATATATAAACAAGAAGACAAGGTATTGATGCTGAGGAAAGCAATATACGGCTTAAAGGAGGCTTAAAGGTTTTATATGACTGGACATGGATAGCGGATTCTACCAAATTCCGGTACATCCAAATTCGATCGAGCGTACGCTTTTTTTATGCCAGATGGACAATACAACTTTCTGGCGGCATGGCCTGAAAAACGTGCCTTCTGTGTTTAAGAGCGCCATAATGAAAGCTTGGGGTAGTCTAGCATACACTGTTGTAATCGTCTATATTGATGATGTTTTGATAGCATCAGAAACAAAAGACTAATCGTTATGCCGCCTTTAAGTTGATATAGAAACATTAGGTAAAGCCGGATTTGCATTTAACATAACAAAATCTTCCTCTCTCCAAACTAAAATAGAATATCTTGGTTTTGAGATATGCAATGGCGAAGTTCATCCCGAACTCCCATAGGATTCCAGCATTAATAGGACTGCCACCCCCACAGACTGTATCACAATTATGACAATTTATAGGTTCATACTTTCGTCAATTTATTCCAAAGTTTTCAGAGACACGAAAACTTCAAAAAACAACAACCAATTTATTTGGCTATTAGAGCATTAACGAATTCGTACAAATAATATAACAGCTTGGACACAAACACGCGTGGTGACCATATTTGATCAACAGTGCGCAAAAAAAATTGCACACAGATGCTAGCTCAATTGTTACGGATCTATATTGCGGTATCGAAAACTTGTGGTATACACCGATTGCAATTCCTTAAAGCTAGAGGAAATGTGTTATTGCCCGATGTATGGCTGCTCTTAGTTTTTTCGGAACTAGTGAATGTGGGCTGCTTCCGATACTAGACTATTTTGTCAATATATTTGTCGTCAATTAAATTTTGTACTTCTGCTTAATTTTTATATTACTAAATATAAACTTGGTCGTCGTGTTTCAATTTCAGATCCGTTTAAAAAAGTTTGTCTGCGAATACAGGTTCTGTATCTTAACCAAGTATGCATGTATACCTTTTGAATAATGGTTTTAGCTATATTTTTTGCCTTTTTGCCTCCCGCCAAAACCGACTAAGGGGCGCTGCCGTTTGTCGTACGCCTCGGATCGCGGGGATAGAACTATTATATCGGGCCTATATAAGTATAGAAAAGATTACGAGGAAGAAGTGGAGTGCGTTTGTTGCTCTGAAAGGTAAGTGAGAATTGACGATTTAATAGAAGTGGACGTACAGAGTGAACAAAACATAGATCCCAAACAAGTGAGAAAAGTTATCTTCGGCTTGCCGAAGATGGTATACCCTTGAAAACAAAAAGTTTTCCATGCAAAGACTTTTTTTTTCATATCGGTCGTTTGTATGGCAGCTATATGATATAGTGGTCCGATCCGGACCAAACTTCCACAAATCATGTATGCCTATGTCAAATAGATAAATATTGAATTCGTTTGCAATAGCTTGGATAACAAAAAAGTTTTCCATACAAAGACTTGTTTTCATATCGGTCGTTTGTATGGCAGCTATATGATATAGTCATCTGATCCGAAACAAACTTTCACAAATCATGTATGGCTATGTCAAATGGATAAATGTTGAATTCGGTTGCAATAGCTTAGAAAACAAAAAAGTTTTCCATACAGAGACTTGTTTTCATATCGGTCGTTTATATGGCAGCTATATGATATAGTGGTCCGATCCGACCGATTCTTAAACTTGATCTGCGTGCAACAAAAATAATGATCTGGTAAAAATTTCAAAACGCTAGCTTTAAAACTACTGTCTATTTTTTGCATAGAAACAGACGGACAGACGGACAGAGGGACAGACGGACAGACGGACATGGCTATATCGACTCGGCTGTTGATGCTGATCAAGAATATATATACTTTGTGGGGTCGGAGATGCTTCCTTTAATGCGTTACACATTTCTGGAGAAAATTATAATACCCTTTTTCAAGGGTATAACAAGTAAGAAAAGTTATCTTCGGCTTGCCGAAGATGGTACACCCTTGAAAACAACAAAGTTTTCCATACAAAGACTTGTTTTCATATCGGCCGTTTGTATAGCAGCTATATGATATGGTGATCCGATCCGGATCAAACTTTCACAAACTCTGTATGGCTATGTCATTAGAATAAATGTTGAATTCGGTTGCAATAGGTTGGAAAACAAAAAAGTTTTCCATACAAAGACTTGTTTTCATATCGGTCGTTAGAATGGCAGCTATATGATATAGTAGTCTGATCCGGATCAAACTTTCACAAATCATGTATAGCTGTGTCAAATGAATAAATGTTTAATTCAGTTGCAATAGCTTGGAAAACAAAAAAGTTTCCCATACAAAGACTTGTTTTCATATCGGTGGTTTGTATGGCAGCTATATGATATAGTGGTCCGATCCGACCGATTCTTAAACTTGATCTGCGTGCAACTAAAATAATGATCTGGTAAAAATTTCAAAACGCTAGCTTTAAAACTACTGTCTATTTTTTGCATAGAAACAGACGGACAGACGGACAGACGGACAGACGGACATGGCTATATCGACTCGGCTGTTGATGCTGATCAAGAATATATATACTTTGTGGGGTCGGAGATGCTTCCTTTAATGCGTTACACATTTCTGGACAAAATTATAATACCCTTTTTCAAGGGTATAAAAAGGCTTATGCTGGGGACCAAAATTTTTAGTCCGTCTATTTTGAATGTTAAATGTAAGTCGTTTTAGTAGATGCTGGCTGTCTACATTACCATTAATAAGGATATGGAGGAAAACGACACCTAGCATGTTTTTACGATTGCACACTGGGCCAGATTCACTTTTTTTTGGCATAAAGTCTAATAATAAAGCTAGAGAGCTGAATTTTTGAAGAATTGGTGCATTTGACATTTAAACTACGTACTTTTAATTTCAAGTGAATCGGACCACGCCCACCCAAACCGCCCATATAAGGATATAAAGTTAAGGAGTAGATTTGGCATGAGTGTTTCCTTTTAATATAATAAATTTTAACTGAATTTTTCTTATGTAACTATTAATATATTATTATACTATTATATTAATCATAATTTTCTACGTCCAAATGCATACAAAATGGATCATCGTGACCCGAATCCGAGTCGCTATCATCGCTTTCCAAAAAATGTTTATTATACCCTTGAAAAAGGGTATTATAATTTTGTCCAGAAATGTGTAACGCATTAAAGGAAGCATCTCCGACCCCACAAAGTTCATATATTCTTGATCAGCATCAACAGCCGAGTCGATATAGCCATGTCCGTCTATCCGTTTGTCCGTCTGTTTCTATGCAAAAAATAGACAGTAGTTTTAAAGCTAGCGTTTTGAAATTTTTACCAGATCATTATTTTTGTTGCACGCAGATCAAGTTTAAGAATCGGTCGGATCGGACCACTACATCATATAGCTGCCATATAAACGACCGATATGAAAACAAGTCTTTGTATGGAAAACTTTTTTGTTTTCCAAGCTATTGCAACCGAATTCAACATTTAGCCATTTGACATAGCCATACATGATTTGTCAAAGTTTGATCCGGATCAGATCACTATATCATATAGCTGCCATACAAACGACCGATATGAAAAGAAGTCTTTGTATGGAAAACTTTTTTGTTATCCAAGCTATTGTAAACTAATTCAATATTTATCTATTTGACATAGGCATACATGATTTGTGGAAGTTTGGTCCGGATCGGACTACTATATCATATAGCTGCCATACAAACGACCGATATGAAAAAAAAGTCTTTGTATGGAAAACTTTTTGTTTTCAAGGGTATACCATCTTCGGCAAGCCGAAGATAACTTTTCTCACTTGTTTTATTTTGAGACGATCTTTTGTTTATATTTAGGCTAGAAAGTAAAGGATCCGATAAATCCATGTATCGGTGAAATGGTATGCTCTAATACAAAATCAGTATCGCTCAATTTTTCCTTTTTGGCTGAAATTGATGCTGCATGGACAAGAAGATTTATATTATTTTCTTCAATATTAGCCAGATCCGTTGCCATTTTTCTTTTGAGCCGTGATCCTGCAGCACTGTAAGGGAGTCGTGGTCGTCCCATTTGACTGTCTGAAGCGATTTGGTTGTTATTTTGCTCCACGACAACCATCATGGTGAATGAAAGCCAACTAAAATGTTTTTTATACCCTGTACCCATTAAAAATGGGTGAACAGGCAGAAGGAAGCATCTCTCAGAAGGAAGTATATATATTCTTGATCAGCATCAACAGCCGAGTCGATATAGCCATGTCCGTCTGTCCGTCCGTCGGTCCGTCCGTCTGTCCGTATCAACGCCTAGATCTCAGAAACTACAAGAGCTACAGACATGTGCCATATATCGTTGGATAGGTAATTTCCATACGCAGTACAAGTTTGTTTTTTTATTTTGATATCACCCCCCGTTTCCCCGCAAACAGCAAAAAACTGCCACGACCACGCTTTCCGCAAACCGCAAAAAACTGCCACGCCCACAATTATAAACCTAATGCTATGCAATTCGGCATATGCGTTGGTGCTTATAAAAGCTATTTAATTTTTAAATTTGAACCAAATCGAATAAGAAACAGGGAAGCAAGGGAAGCAGAAGCGCAGCAAAACACGCATTGCGCGACGCCGACTGCAACGTTGACAGCGAAATGTGTATGGCTTTATGACACACGAAACTTATTTTCATAACCAAAATCATACCAAATTTATATTGTTATGGTACTCTTTTTTAATATGGTAGAATATTGTTTCATTTATTTACCGCCGTAAGTATGAGCATGTGATGAACAGTGATTCAACCGACGTAGTGACTTTCACACTCAGAATTTCTAGATCAGCAAGATTCGGTAACTTAACGTCTTCAGAAGTGAAGTCGGATTCCACAGAGATTAGGACTCCTCCTGCCCTTCGTTGTGGTCGGTGCCGTCTGTAAGAGGTGTACCTGTCTGGAAAAACTTCCGAGCTAAAAATCTCCGGCTTTAACTAGGTTTCTGTGAAGACTTTAATCTGGGATGCAAATGCAGAATTATCAGAATACAGTTTAAGGAGCTTACTCCGACGCCTTAGTATTTTGATAGGTAATAGTAATAGATGTTGTTTGAGTTTTTGTTTTTTAAGGAAGAAGGTTTAGGTACAGAAAACGGTTCAGGGTTTTTAAGCTTTGGGAGTTTATCTCACACAATCTGGGCGAACAAATCGTGTCGAACATCGGTAAAGGTACATGTATCTTAAAAGATGACGTAAGCCTCGAGTAGATATATTTAAACTTCCGAATGTCCTCCACTCTACAACATCCTTCGATTTGGATGCAAGCTGAGATATCAATCTCTGAGGTGTCAGGGGCCAACCGTGATATAAATATGTGTTTAGAGGGGAGAATGACCTGTAGGAATTTTGGTGTTACAGTTGGTAGGACCGCGACATCATTCCATATTGGGGGTCCCAACGGGGGATTACCCTTAATTTATACCGATCAATTGATCGTGATTTGTTGTATTTAGTATACGGCATAGACTTCTTGCAAATTGAAAATCATATGTATTTGCAGCGTATATACCCGTCCGTATTTCTGGATTCGGTATTAGTATATTGTCGTATTTAGTTTTCGTGATATTAATTTGTCGGATAACTTGTAAGCGCGCCGCTAACAAAACTGTGTTATTACCAGAGTTGATGTAATGGGAACGTAAATATGAAATTTAAAATTGTTTGGTCTAATTATTAACCAATCTTCTGTTCGTTTGAAATGTAATTGGCAATTAATTTTTTTTATGAATTCTAAACCTATAATTCCATGATACGGTATTGGAAATTCCTGTTCTAATACTTGTATATGAAAGTTGTGTGGAATACATATACATATGTCTGAATCTCAATTGACATAATTTATTATAATTTGGTACACTTATGCTTATCTAGTTTCCGTTTCTGCTGGTGTATTGCTGTGTTTAAACATTCACCTAATATTGATCAATGCTTGTTAAGGGTTCCTACTTAGATTTAATATTTTAAGATTTATATTTAACATATTTAAGATTTTTTAAGTTGGTCTTTTACCATTTTGCCATATTTTATTTAATAAATCTTTTCTCTTTTTATGGATGCTTGGTTAAAATTATTTTTTTCCTTGCCGTACTGCTTTAATAGGTAAGAATGACGCCACCAAGTAACAGATGTTTATTAAGTTCCGAAAAAATTTTACAGTTTGGTATTGTCGATAGTAATATTCCTCTTTGGTAATTAGAACATAGTATTAATGGTAAAAAATCCAAATTCCAAACTATCTCCCAACTGGAATGCAGATTTCTTAGATGAATCGTAAACCTATACCGTCAGTACATGTCAATGCACAACACCTTCCACCGCTGGCCGAACTCCAAGCTATCTCCACTTCATGGTCCACTCTGATCCTGGGTGGCAGGTTAATAGTTAATCCGTCATTCCGTCGTCCGCGTAGGTAAGCTCTTGCCGGTCACTCAGGTAAATTTTGCAATTTGCTAGCACGTCTGCACATGAGCTTTCCGTCGAAACATGTCAAAGTGGATCCCGACGTTGCCGTGCAGTGACTGAATGGGCTTTTTTTTGTATAGCTATTTCCCCACACAAAGGTGTAAGCCTGTTGCCTAGCCTTCTATTAGTTGTTACAAAAACATTTCCGCCCACTTTGAAGACTCTATTCTGGAGGCGTTCGGAGGCATAACGAAATCAGGGTAAGGGTATAGCTTTGCGTAAATGGCCTCCTCATCCAGAGTCCTGGTAGCCATCACCGATGTGTTATAAGGAAGAGCTACGTTGAGTAAATTGTTAATGTGGAATTTACCGGGCGGACGCCTTTCAACCCTTTTGTGTGGCCGAATAAAATCTTTGGACCCGCCCGTGTCAATGACGAATTTCATGTCTTCTCCCAATAATCTTCGTCTGATGACGGGTAGCAGGGATTTTCCCTTAAAAATTAATTACATCCGATTCGTACTCGCGAATGGGGTTTCATTGGCCGTCGTCCATAATTTGTATAGCTTTGTATGTTTTATTTCTTGGGTCAATGCTGGGGCTTAGGCTTGTTCGACGCGCAATTCTGCCATCTGGCTGGCCAGTCCCTGAATCGTCTGACGAAGTTTATTTTCCCTCTGGTGGTTTTGAGCGATCTGTTCTGCTAAAGTGCTGGTTACAGCGACCTGTATTACAGCTCTGAGCTGGTCTGGGTCCATTGCCATTGCGGGGAATTCGCGCCTCCACGTCTCCACGGACTCTGAGCTTATTACTGTGCAGGCAGTGTCCGTCCGTGTGGGCAGAGACACACAAACAATAGATAAGGCTATGTCTGTGTTGTCGTTTATCGGGCCCGAATTAGACGGGAATATAGGTAGCCAACGAAAAAAGAACGTATGTTAAGTTAAATTATTAAGTTTTCATTTTCGCTCAAATTGAATTTGTTGTTTCATGTTTTCGGCGTTGACCGGTATTCTATTAGATTCGCTGGACTAGCGTTTATTTTGAATTTACAATATTATTATTTATTTTTATAAATTTTTTGTTTTTAATTTTCGCAAATAACATTGACTTTATGAAATGGCTGTGTTGAAATTACGTTATAATTTAAATAAGCTTTATATATTTTGATCTGGCAACGCTCTATTATAGCTTAAGAAGATATTGTGAAATTCCCATTACTCAGTTTCGATTAAACCGTCAACCACACCACTACGCTCTTGTGTTTATTTGTTCGGTCGGTCAAGAAGCACATAACGGTTGTGCTGATCGAACAGTAAATTGCTAACAGTTGGTTATGGGCCCTCAGCAAGCAAAGTTTTCGGTTTGAATAATTAAAAGTAATTAAATGGACTAAAACGTGTCCGGTTGAAACTCGAAATAAATAAAAACTAATTTGCGGAATTCGACAAAATGAGTGTGTCAATTCAAATAGAAAAATTAGGCGACGACAATTACGACGTATGGAGCATTTTAATGCGTAGTGTGCTTATAACAGCAGATCTATGGAAAGTCGTTTGTGGCCAATATGTAAAGCCAGAAGATGGCTCTGAAGATTTCGAAAAATGGAATATGCTCGATCAAAAGGCCCTGGCAAGTTTGTTTTTAAATTTAAAAGCAACGCAGTTAATGCATATAAAGGCATGCACAACAGCAGCAGACGCATGGAAAAAATTGCGTGATGTACATTTGCCAGGTGGCCCGATCAGAAAAGTGCAGTTATATCAACAACTCTCAAGGCTGAGAATGCTTGAAGGGGATAACGTTGTTCAATATGTCAATAAATTTGCTGAAACAATCGACAAATTAGCTGAGATGGAAATAACAATTAATGATGAATTAAAAAGCATTATGTTGTTATCCAGTTTACCAAATTCGTGGGAAAATTTCGTCGTAGCGATCGAAACACGCGACACGCTGCCGACGTTCGAAACGGTAAAAGTAAAGCTTCTGGAAGAGGGAGCGCGCAAGCAAGAGAGGGACGATAGAGAAGGTTCTGTCCAAGCCGTGTATGTACATACAAAATTACATGGAACTGCAAAGCAAAAACAAGGCGAAGAATGTCACGACATCAGTGCAACGGCCATGAAAAAGAACCTTGAAAAGAGTAGTTTCAAGGGAAAATGCTACATTTGCGAGAAATTCGGCCACCGAGCACGAGAATGCCCGAGCAAAGAGAGGCATAAAAAA
The DNA here is from genome assembly GCA_035047645.1 of Drosophila merina. Lineage (NCBI taxonomy): Eukaryota > Metazoa > Arthropoda > Insecta > Diptera > Drosophilidae > Drosophila > Drosophila merina. The sequence goes on from JAWNPH010000032.1 coordinate 747,064, forward strand.
CTATGGGAAAGCAAGGAGAAATCAAACTGCTTGATGCATATTAGTGCTACCACTCAAAAGAAAAACATATGGTGTGTTGATAGTGGTGCCACGTCGCATATGTGTTGTGATAAGGATTTGTTTACATCTTTCATTAATAAGGAAACATCGATAATGCGGTGATAGGCGGTGATAAAAGACAAACAAGGTGAAGTGATGATTAGAGCAATGCAAGAAGAAAATTTGTATTTATTTACAAGTAGCTCTAAAAACAGTGCGGTTCATTTGTTGAATGATTCTTCTCGCATGGCAACATGGCACAATCGGTTTGGTCATTTAAATTTTCAATGTTTAAAAGAAATCAAAGAAAAAGAGCTAGTAATTGGCATGGACGTTAAAAATGTGTCAGTGAATATTAATTGCGACACATGCAATATGGCAAAAATACACGTATTGCCATTCCCACAGAAAAGCGAGAGCGACACGCAAAGTGTACTGGAATTAGTTCACAGTGACGTGTGCGGGCCAATGAATGTTAGTTCTTTAGGCGGCAACAGGTATTTCGTCACGTTCATAGACGACTATTCACGGAAAATATTCATATATTTTATGCATGCGAAAAACGAAGTGTTTGATAAATTCAAATTGTTCAAATCATATGTCGAGTGCCAAACGGGCAAGAAAATAAAAGCTTTGCGAAGTGACAACGGAACAGAATATGTAAACCGGCAGTTTACAGAGTATTTGAACACATGCGGCATAAAAAGGCAATTAACGGTTCCGTATACACCACAACAAAACGGCGTCGCGGAACGCGCTAATCGAACGATCGTCGAGATGGCCAAAAGTATGCTGATTCATGCGAAATTAGAGGAGTTTTTGTGGGCCGAGGCCGTGTCCACAGCTTCATATTTGCGTAACAGGTGCCCTTCCAAAGCAATCATGGGCGCTACACCCTTCGAAATATGCCAAAATAGGAAGCCATCTGTTAAACATTTGCGAGTGTTCGGATCTCGCGCGTTTGCACTGGATAAGACAAGAAAAAGCAAGTTCCAGGCAAAGGGAAAAGAGTATATATTTGTAGGATACTCTTCAACAGCTAAAGCTTACCGTTTATACGATCGGGAAAAACGTATCATTGTTGCACGTCGTGATGTCAAATTTGTAGAGAGTGAGTTTGATAACACTGAATCTGAAAAATGCACTATTTCAGAACAAAATAATGACTTCGCTACAAACATCATTCACCTTGAGTCAAACATCCAAGTACCAGAGCAGCAGCGGCAGGCTATGCCCATGGTGGTCGAGCAGAGCAATAATTCTTACGACAGCTATGACTCCGGTGAAGAGGAGGAGGAGTTTGTAAGCGCAAGCGATGAAGAGCAAATTCTCACTGAGGAGGAGATCGTACCAGACGTACAAGAGCAAGAGAGCAACGCACCTCGACGTGGACCCGGCAGACCAAAAATTATTCGCAGTGGTAAGCCTGGTAGACCCAGAAAAGAATACAACAGCCTAAATTACATTGAAGACATTGAGACGCCACAGTGCGTTGGAGACGCTTTACGGGGCGAGCATGCCCAAGACTGGAAGACGTCAATGAAGAAAGAATATGATGCTCTGATTTCAAATAATATATGGACATTGTGTGATTTACCTCCAGGACAGAAGGCCATAGGATCCAAGTGGGTCTTCCGCGTCAAAAAGGATAAAGAGGGAAATATACAAAAGTTTAAATCAAGACTTGTTGCTCAAGGTTGTGGGCAAAAGATGGGCGTCAACTATTCGGAAACGTTTTCTCCAGTAATCCGCTACGAAACCATCAGAATTCTATTCGCTATAGCAGCAGAAAAACAGCTATGCATGCACCAGGTTGACATATCAAACGCATATTTAAACGGCAGACTTCAAGAAGAAGTGTATATGAGGCAACCACAGAACTTCATAGATGAGAAGCATCCAAACAGAGTATTAAAGCTTCAAAAGGCGATCTACGGACTTAAACAGTCAGGGCGTGTCTGGAATGACACATTGGACGAAGTTTTGAAGAGCATTGGTTTCAAGCGCAGCAAAAATGAGGCGTGCCTGTACGTGAAGCAGCAGCAGCAACAACACAGCAACATTGCAGTATATGTCGACGATCTAATCATCATCAGCTACGACGAGAACGAGATCAGCGCGATTAAGAGGAAGATCGCACATAAATTCGACCTACAAGATGGCGGCCAACTAAATTATTTCCTTGGCATGGAAATTCAACGAGAAGGTACAAGAGGGTCGATTTCGCTATGCCAGAAGCAGTTCATCAAAAACCTATTGGATGAATATGGCATGCAAAATTGTCGTCCCGCAGCTACGCCGCTAGACCCTGGTTATAAGATGGGTTGTAAAAATGAGAATTGTGTCAAGGTAAATACAACACAATTTCAATCATTAATCGGTTCCCTTATGTATTTAGCAGTCTTAAGGCGACCAGACATTTTGCATACTGTGAGCAAACTGTCGCAAAGAAACACTGATCCACACAGTGAAGACGAGACTGCAGCGAAACATGTTTTGAGATACCTTTCAGCCACGGTTGATCTCAAAATCACATACAGCAAGTCCGGCGAACAGGTAATGGGCTTCGCCGACGCAGACTGGGCAAACGACCTGTCAGATCGAAAATCATACAGTGGGTATGCATTCTTCCTTGGAGGCAGTGCGTTTTCATGGACTTCAGCTAAGCAGAGCATCGTCGCCATGAGCAGCACAGAAGCAGAGTACGTTGCTTTATCCACGGCTGCAAAAGAAGCGGTGTATCTTCGCCGTTTGCTTTTAGAGATTGGATGGTCATTAGATGGACCAATAACCATATGTGGCGACAACATAAGTTCTCATCATATTGCGAAGAATCCAGTACACCATAAACGCACTAAGCACATAGATATTAAGTATCATTTTGTTCGTGAAAAAGTAGAATGTAATGAAATAATTCTTGAATATGTACCCACTGATAAAAATGTTGCAGATGTACTAACGAAAGGCTTGTGTAAGCAAAAGCAACAGAATTTTGCTAAGTTGCTTGGATTAAATTAATTTTCGTTTTACATCACATATATATAGCTTAAGAGGAAGTGTTGAAATTACGTTATAATTTAAATAAGCTTTATATATTTTGATCTGGCAACGCTCTATTATAGCTTAAGAAGATATTGTGAAATTCCCATTACTCAGTTTCGATTAAACCGTCAACCACACCACTACGCTCTTGTGTTTATTTGTTCGGTCGGTCAAGAAGCACATAACGGTTTTGCTGATCGAACAGTAAATTGCTAACAGGCTGTAACATCGGCGTTGATCTTTAAAACCTTACCAACTCAATGCACTAGAATGTATTATTTTAATTTAATCTCTGCAGACTTAAAAGGTGTTAGGCATAAGTTCTCAATTACATATTTTTCTCCGTGTGTGTGCTTTCCGTTACTTATTATTATTCACTTCTGCCAAGCCACTGCCTTGTTTTTGCTCCCCGTTTTGGTTAGCAATTTTACAACATTTTTTGCGGCGTGGGTGGTGTTGGATGCCCTTAGTTGGGCGCCAATTAATTATTATTCCTAATCTTGACCAAAAGTCTATAAATTAGAATCTTGTTTCCTTCAGATATAGCGGCCGGCGAATTGTAGGCGTGACTGACGGCGTTGTGTTCTTCACTGTCACCTTTGTTCTGGCTGCAGATGGAAAGGATGACCCTTCGCTGCAAGCGTAGTTGACCGGCCAGTCTTTGGTCTACGTTGTCCAGTTCAATAATACTTCGTTAGAAGGGTAATTGATGTTGCTAACCTACTGGCTTTATATTTCGCTTCAGATATTCAGGTATCAGGCTATTTAGCGGTATCAGGCTATTTAGCGTTTTGGGAAAATTCAAAAGCAGTCAGAGCTCCGTTATGTCTTACCAGATGGAATGTTTTTTATGGCATTCTAAAAAATATAATATATATATAATTTATATATATATTATATATATTCATCCAGAAAGGTCTTTTGAAACACTGAGCAATAAATTTGGTGAATTGCACCGTCTTAAATACTTCGAATACTTTGTTCTGTTTGGAGGTGTTCTTTCTGCTCCTTAGTGCGTTTTGAGCACTTGTAATTCGGTTAGTGATTTTCACCAGTGTGTGTCGTCGATGTGATTTTGCACTACATCCGTTGGCTTTTTATTAATGACCGAGTGGACTGATTTCGTGTATTTAGAGGTGGCAAGCAAGATCACCTCTACGGTATCACTAATGCCCATGTCGATCACCTCTACGCTATCATGTCAATTTTAAGGCATCTGGCGATCACTAGCAGGGTACTGTGAAAGCGCTCCCGTTTGAGACAATGTGAAGGGGCGGCGCATTCGAAATGCTGACGCCAAAATGATTATTCAACGATTATTTGCGATTACTTTCGTTTGCGACATTCATGACCTGTAGTAGGGCCTTGTCGATGCAAGGCAGGAAAAATTTTCTATCTGTGGAATAAAAATATCTATGTGTTACGTTTCTCCCGCTTGAAAAGAAATCGGTAATTTACCGATCTCCTTTTCTGCACATGTCCTGCAGTTTTCGACAATTTCTTTCGCCAGTTTGCCCATTTTTGGGAAGTAGTAATCTGTAAGAAGTTGCTTCACATTTTCTTACGACAATCTGTGGGCTCTATTGTGTTCCGGCGCTATTATAATTTCCTTTCCTTCCCCGACTCCCAAAATATCTGGGTTTCGGTTTTTGCAATGCCAGAACTTTGTGACCGGAAATCTTCGGACCAGTTCGTCTTGTACCATTGCTAGCGTGTTTAAATCACAACGGACATCGTTTAAGCCTTAGGGAAGTATTGCGTCCGTAATTCATTAAGGCTTGAGGCCCGTCATTTACCGAAAATGAGGTTTTCTCGCGGTCGCGCTCTGTAAAAGTAATTTGATGATAACGAAAAAATTTGGATTTGGCAAGATTTCCTAATATCATTGGGATATTTTGGTATAGAATATTTGACGGATATTTTCCTTTTTTTTTAATTTTCGAAAGACACCAATTCCGATTACCCGCTGCGTCGACATCTTTTTTATGTAATACCCATATTGGGTTGTTGTGCGGCGAGACTGATTTTTTTTAAGCAGAAAGTGAATTTCTATATTAACGAAATCAGCTTTGCATACCATAAATGGCCTATCCATCCTCATCCTGGTAGCCACCACCGACGTGTTGTAAGGAAGAGCTTTGTTTGGATTTGCAAAGCAGTCATTCGTGGCCTTTAGCATACTTAAAGACGTAGTCTTGGCTAAAGGCGGTGCATCTGAGCAATCGTCGTTAGTGAAGTTTACATCGGGGCAGGTATGGAAGGTGTTCGGCTCCCATTTCCCCTAAGCCTAGCCACAGCGGCGCTCCTGCTTATTTTAATGGGACTAGGCCTGTTATTCCATCAAATGCTGAAAAGTTCGGTAAAACAAAGAATGTGGCTTTCGTATTAAATAAAGACACGCAGCATTTCTCCCTGATGGTAATCGCGCCATGAATTGAGTAAATTTTTAATGTGGGATTTACCGGGCGTACGCTTTTTATACCCTTGAAAAAGGGTATTATAATTTTGTCTAGAAATGTGTAACGCATTAAAGGAAGCATCTTCGACCCCACAAAGTATATATATTCTTGATCAGCATCAACAGTCGAGTCGATATAGCCATGTCCGTCTGTCCGTCTATCCGTCTGTCCGTCGTTTTCTATGCAAAAAATAGACAGTAGTTTTAAAGCTAGCGTTTTGAAATTTTTACCAGATCTTTATTTTTGTTGCACGCAGATCAACTTTAAAAATCGGTCGGATCGGACCACTATATCATATAGCTGCCATACAAACGATCAATCAGATTTCAAGTCTTTGTATGGAAAACTTTTTTCTTTTCCAACCAATTGCAACCGAATTCAACATCTATTTATTCGACATAGCCATACACAATTTGTAAAAGTTTAGTCCGGATCGAACCACTATATCATATAGCTGCCATACAAACGACCGATATGAAAACAAGTCTTTGTATGGAAATTTTTTTTTGTTTTCAAGCGTATACCATCTTCGGCAAGCCGAAGAAAACTTTTTTCATACTTTGTATACCCTTGAAAAAGGATATTATAACTTTGTCCAGAAATGTGTAACGCATTAAAGGAAGCATCTCCGACCCCACAAAGTACATATATTCTTGATCAGCATCAACAGCCGAGTCGAAATAGCCATGTCTGTCTGTCCGTCTGTCCGTCTGTTTCTATGCAAAAAATAGACAGTAGTTCTAAAGTTTTCAAGCGTATACCATCTTCGGCAAGCCGAAGAAAACTTTTTTCATACTTTTTATACCCTTGAAAGAGGGTATTATAATTTTGTCTAGAAATGTGTAACGCATTAAAGGAAGCATCATCGACCCCACAAAGTATATATATTCTTGATCAGCATCAACAGTCGAGTCGATATAGCCATGTCCGTCTGTCCGTCTATCCGTCTGTCCGTCTGTTTCTATGCAAAAAATAGACAGTAGTTTTAAACCTAGCATTTTGAAATTTTTACCAGATCATTATTTTTGTTGCACGCAGATCAAGTTTAAAAATCGGTCGGATCGGACCACTATATCATATAGCTGACATACAAACGACCGATATGAAAACAAGTCTATGTATGGAAAACTTTTTTGTTTTCCAAGCTATTCCAAGCAACCGATTTCAACATTTATTCATTTGACATAGCCATACAAGTTTGGAAAAGATTGGTCGGGATCGGATTACTATATCATATAGCTGCCATACAAACGACCGATATTGAAACCAGTCTTTGTATGGAAAATTTTTTTGTTTTCCAACCTATTGCAACCGAATTAAACATTTATTCATTTAATATAGCCATACACGATTTGTGAAAGTATGGTCCGGATCGGACTACTATATCATATAGCTGCCATACAAACGACCGATATGAAAACAAGCGAGAAAAGTTATCTTCGGCTTGCAGAAGATGATATACCCTTGAAAACAAAAAAGTTTTCCATACAAAGGCTTGTTTTCATATCGGTCGTTTGTATGGCAGCTATATGATATAGTGGTCCGATCCGACCGATTCTTAAACTTGATCTGCGTGCAACAAAAATAATGATCTGGTGAAAATTTCAAAACGCTAGCTTTAAAACTACTGTCTATTTTTTGCATAGAAACAGACGGACAGACGGATAGACGGACAGACGGACATGGCTATATCGATTCGGCTGTTGATGCTGATCAAGAATATATATACTTTGTGGGGTCGGAGATGCTTCCTTTAATGCGTTACACATTTCTGGACAAAATTATAATACCCTTTTTCAAGGGTATAAAAATCAAATGTACATTGGGTTGAGGAGAAGCTTCGGTATTTTAACAATATTTGTATTTCGGGAGAGCCTTGCTCTTGGATTCTTAAGTTTAGGAAAAGATTCAAAGAGAGCAGTCAAATCTGCTTAGGTCAGGATTTAGGATGTTTACAAGAATGGCTAAGTGCGGCTGCGAAAGAATTCTTTACTGGAATCGGATGCTGCGCAGCTGCGATACATTATGGAAATCACTTAAGTGCATTACTGTTTATAGTTCTATGAAATAATTGAAGTGGCCGGTTTGGACCAACTAAATACGTCACTCCCCTTCCCTTAAAGAGAAGCCCATACTTGGGCTGGGATTTATGGATATCGTATGGGAAATGGAGTTTCTTCTATTTCTATTTGTTTTGGATGGTATTGATTTTGATTTTTTCTTATTTTAAGTTTAGCATACAGCATCATGAATGGGTTAAATGTTACATATTTTGTATAGACTTCACTATGCAAAATATTAAAACAATTACAATTACATAAAGTGTCGCATTATTTTCTGAAATTAACTTTAGAACATCTTTGTGTTTTATCAACTTTATCTTAGTTACATTAAATCGTAAATATAGTGGTGGTAGGTCAATTTCTAGACTTAATAAATTTTCGCTTAAAATAACATTTCTAATTCTAATTCTACATTGTATTATTCTTATAATTTTGTTTCCATTTTTGACAATTTTGTGATATAGTAGTTTCAGTTAGCTTCCATGTAAGTAATACATTTGATTCGGCATATTGGATAATTTCCTTTTTGTTGTCTTGATTATAAATTTTATTATTGTGTTCAAAATATGATTGTTTCTCTGAATAGTCCAATTGAAATCCATTATGGTCGGGATAGGGAAGTACTTTAATTGTGTTAACAAGAGTATGGTTAATAGAAATGTGTTAGATAAGCAATAATGTTATCAGGTGCCTGTGAAATTGAGAGTTGATTATTTTTCTTTTGTTTTTTTAATTGTGTTTTGTAGTAGTGCGTAACTCTATTTCTATTAGTGATTTTGTAATGGTCAGGGTCTGTCTGTTCAAGATTTTAGGTTGGTTTAAATGGGTTTTCTAATTTGCCTTTCTGTAGTGGACCTTTTCTGTAATTAGTGTCAATATTAAATTCCTGTCGGTCTTCATTTATTTTATCTATTTTCTTCTCTTTAATTTTTTGAGTGTCTAATATTGGATGCCCAGCGTATAAGAAGATTTGAGCAGGTGTCTGTCCAGTAGTGTCATGTTTAATTTTATGGTTGTATGTGTAAAGGATTGTTTCTATCTTGCTTAATTTTACTTCTTCATCATCAGATGAATTGATTATACGAATTTTCTCATTTATTGTTTTGTGCAATCTTTCGACGTCTGCCACCCCGTTTTTTACTGTATTGAGCTGTAATTCGATTTCTTCTTCTTCAAGCCATCGCTTTAAAGCTAAACTGGAGAAAGCTCCGTCTCTGTCTGCCTTAAGTAATTTGGGTTTACCTAATTGATTGAAAATACGCAATAATGCGTTTCTGCATTCTATCCAGTCCTTAGTTTTAATTTGCTCAAGTGTAGCGAATTTAGAATAAATATCAATGCAACTGATGTAATGTTTTCCCTCAGATGAATAAATATCTACCACAAATTTTTCTCGGCCATGATCCGGTTTAGGCGTGATTTTTAAAGGCATTTTGGTGTTTCTAGGTTCTGTTTTGGCTAAATTGCATATGTTGCATTCGTTTATTATATTCTGAATTAGTAGTTGGCTATTTGCAAAGAAGTGATTTTCTTTAAATAATTTTGTCATTTTCTGTATACCAGGGTGTAAAGTTTTTCATGTGATTGAAGTATGATATCTTTGAATTCGGCGTATGAACCAACGTTCTTTAATAGGAAAAGACTGCGAATTACTTTTGTGTAGGTGGTATTAATAATTTCTATGTGTGCCATTTGAATAATTTCAAAATCTACATCGCTCTCAATATAAATGGTAATGCTTCTATGGATAAAGTGATCGAGTAAAATTTGTTTGGCCTTTTCGAGTGTCATTACATCATATTGAATTGTGGTAAATATTATTGCTCTATTTTATTTTTATCGGATTTAATAAAGATAATTTGTTTTTTGAAATAATTTATTGGTTTTTCTGTTGAATGAATAAGGATGCTATTGTCTTCTTCTGCACTATGTTGAGTACCTTCACTATGGTGATTTTCTTCAATTTTAATTCTTGATAATGCATCGGCGACTGAATTTTCCTTCCCTTCAATATAATCGATTTTAAATTGGTATTCGCTTAATCTGACTCTCCATCTTTCTAACTTAGCATTCGGTTCCTTTAAGTTATGAAGACATCTAAGAGGTTGATGGTCACTAGCAATGAGAAATTGTCGCCCTAGTAAATAATGCCGAAAAGTTTTAGTGGCCCAAACTATGGCAAGTAATTCTTTTTCGATACCACTGTAATTTAATTCGTGATCGTTAAGTGTTCTACTAGTAAAAGATATAGGATGACCGTTTTGAGAAAGGACAGCCCCGAGGGCCAAGTTACTTGCGTCTGTGGTTGAAACAAATTTCTTTTCAAAATCAGCTAATTGTAAAATTGGGTCTCGAATTATCAAAGCCTTAAGTTTTTCGAAAGCCTCTATGTACTCAAGTTTTTGCGTATCCATCTTTGCTTCTTTTTTCGAGCAGCTGGTCATGGGTTTTGCTATGTCTGCGTAATTTGGAATAAATTTGCGATAATAACCTGTTAATCCGAGGAAAGCTCTAATCTCTTTTACTTTTGTCGGAATTGGGTATGAAACTATGGCTTTAACTTTAATAGGATTTGGTTTAATACCATCAGGAGTTACTATGTGACCAAGAAAGTTAGCTTCTTTTTTTAAGAACTCACATTTGTCTAGTTGCAATTTTAAATTTGCTTCTGCAAGCTTTGAAAAAACTAATTGTATTGAATTCAAATGTTCTGTAAGGGATGTTGAAAAAATTATAATATCATCCAGATACACCAAACAGTGTTTGTTAAGCAATGGTCGAAGGATATTATTCATGCACCTTTGAAAAGTAGCGGGTGCATTCCTAAGGCCAAATGGCATTCGAAGATATTCGTAATGACCGCTTTTGGTGGAGAATGCAGTTTTAGGAATTGATTCCTCGTCCATTTCTATTTGGTGAAATCCTTTTGCCAGATCGATTGTTGTAAAATATTGGCATTTACCCAGTTTGCCAAGTATTTCGTCCATATTTGGAATTGGATATCTGTCAGGTATGGTTATTTCATTTAGCTTTCTATAATCAATTACTACCCTGTACTTCATTATGCCAGAAGCATCCGGTTTTTTTGGTACAACCCAAGTAGGACTATTGTATGGTGAATTACTTTCCCTAATTAATCCCTGATTTAGCAATTCCTGTACTTGGTTTTCTACTTCAATTTCATGTGTTTGCGCAAGTGGGTATTGTTTTGAATAAATTGGGGAGTTATGTGTTGTATTTAGTACGTGTTTAATGGTATTTGTAAATGTTAATTTGTCTCCTTCCTTATATTCGAGATTTCTAAATTTATTTAATAAGACTTTTAACTTTAAAGTTTCCTCCTGATTTAGGTGATCTAATCGAAACTGTGAAAAATCTAATTTTTTTATTGATTCCTGATCTGAGTTTGCAATTGGTTCTGGTGTCCTTTGGATATAAAAATTTTGGTTTCCTTCCGAAGTAATTAATTCTGAAGTAATTAATTTGTATGTTTGATCAAAAAGGGTAACTGTATTATTTTTGTAATTAATAACTGATTGCGCATTTTTTAACAATTTTCTGCCAATTAGCATATCGTAATTATTAGAAAATCTGTGCACATAAAATGGTTCGGTTTTTTTGAAAATACTATTTCTGGGTAACATAATCAAGTCGTTCAAGATAATAGGGCCATTTGATGTTAAAACTTCACATCTACTATTTTGAATGGGAAGACAAAATATATTCTCATTAATCATATTAATTGTAGATCCTGTGTCTAGAAGGCATTTGTATGTGAAACCTTTGTATACTTTTTTATGTATTCGAGTTCTCCGGGGCTGTTGACCGAAAATTTTCGTTTAGTTCAGAATTATTTAGATTTTTTCCGTTATTAATTTGTACGGGTTGGACCTGTTCTTGCCCTTCATTAATGTACCCATAATTATGATATGGATTGTATTGATTTTGGTCATAATACTGTTGCTCGTAATAATTTGGTAGGACTTGTTCGAATTCATGCGCGTCTTGGAATGTCATTTCGTCAATAGACATTTTAGTTTGTGTGAACAGTGATGTCCGATGGTCTTAGTCGTTTAGTAATCGGGAAGTTAGAATTTTTAGATGTAGAGGGTTGTTGTAGTTGAGGGTATGTATTTCCTCTAAAATGTGTTGTTTGGGGATTTTGGATTTTGTTGGGATGTTGTTGGAAAGGATTTTTTTGAATAATGGGTTGTGTGTTTATGTATTGGTTGGGTCTGACATAATTAGGTGCGTGGCACATAGGTGGGTTGTTAGTCATCTGCTGTGTATAGCTAGGTCTAAAGGGTTGCACGTATTGATTAAAATTAGGTTGGAAGGGTTGGGAATATTGTGGGTAACTTGGGCGATATTGAGTTTGAACATTTGCATTGAATTTATGTGCTTTGGAATTCTGATTCGAATTTGAGTTTTTACGGTATTCTGTGTTTTTACTAAATTCAAAGTTAATGTGTTCTTCATAAATTCCCTCATTTTGTGCAACGGTAATTAAGGATCTTAAGTCTGTAATATCGTGGTGAGCTAAAATAGTGAATAATTGTGTTGTTAATTTCCTTATCAGTAACTTAATAGAGTCCTTAATAGCCTGAATATAAATAAGGAAATCCGGTTGGTTACCTTCTAGGTGTAGTTTCGAAATTAATAATTGACGTCGTCTTTCCGCTTCTTCGCAGAATGCTCTTAGGTTTCCTCTGTATGGTATTTCCCTGAAGTTCTCCAGAAGTTTGTAATTTGGTGTTTGAGCTTTAAATTCCGCGATGAGTCTTGCTTTGAGGGTAGGCCCATCTTCGATGTTCGGAAGTCCCAAAGATCGTGTAACCTGTCCGTCCAAGTTCCTTTCGATCGCTCCCAGTAGAATCCTCTGTTGTCGAACATCATTCGTTTGGTAGACCGAAATTACATAATCTACTCTGCTGACGAAGGTGTGAAGGGTTTCTGGATCACCCTTGAATGACATAATGTCTTTAAGTTGCCGACGGGCTTCGGCAAGGTTTTTGTCGCTCAGCGCAACGATTTGGGGTGAGGCAATGTGACATTGTGACATTTTTTTAAAATTTTCTGTTTAATTTTTTTGTTTTTGATTTAATTTTTATACCCTTGAAAAAGGGTATTATAATTTTGTCCAGAAATGTGAAACGCATTAAAGGAAGCATCTCCGACCCCACAAAGTATATATATTCTTGATCAGCATCAACAGCCGAGTCGATATAGCCATGTCCGTCTGTCCGTCTGTTTCTATGCAAAAAATGGACAGTAGTTTTAAAGCTAGCGTTTTGAAATTTTTACCAGATCATTATTTTCGTTGCACGCAGCTTGATCTGCGTTAAACTTGTTTAAGAATCGGTCGGATCGGACCACTATATCATATAGCTGTAATACAAACGACCGATATGGAAACAAGTCTTTGTATAGAAAACTTTTTTGTTTTCCAAGCTATTGCAACCGAATTCAACATTTATTTATTTGACATAGCCATACATGATTCGTGAAAGGTTGATCCGGATCAGATCACTGTATCATATAGCTGCCATACAAACGACCGATATGAAAACAAGTCTTTGTATGGAAAACTTTTTTGTTTTCCAAACTATTGCAACTGAATTCAATATTTATCCATTTGACATAGGCAAACATTATTTGTGAAAGTTTGGTCCGTATCGGACCACTATATCATATAGCTGCCATACAAACGACCGATATGAAAAAAAGTCTGGATGGAAAACTTTTTGTTTTCAAGGTAATACCATCTTCGGCAAGCCGAAGATAACTTTTCTCACTTGTTTTGTTTTGGATTTAATGTTATTATATTTTTATTTTTTTTTTCGTTTTCACTTATGTTTTTTTATTGTAAATTCTTAATTTTGGTGTTGTTTTATTATGTTGCTTTAATTTATTGTTTTTTTATTTTTATTGAAGTATAACATTTTTTTTTTTGTTTTTAACTTTACTTTCCTGTAATTTTATAAGTTGGTTTTAAAACTTAGTTGCCTTTGGACTTAATGTTTTTGTTTCGTATTTCACTTCCACTTTTATTTGGATAACCGAATTGGAATTATAATCCAAGTTAAAGAGTTTTCACGAATTTATTTTGGGAAATGTTTCGAGCACTGGATTATAAAATTTAACTTATTTTCCACTCGAAGGTTGTTTTTTTCGGATACTTGTTGTATCCTACCGACTGCGCCAGTAAAATTGTTTGTAATATTTTTTATTTGAGTCGAATAAATGTCCCGTCAGTTGACTAAGGACAACGCTGAGAAGAATTTTTTAACGAAGGTTTTTATTGAACGTCTTTATTTGGAATCAGCTTAAGACTAACAAGTGAGAAAAGTTATCTTCGGCTTGCCGAAGATGGTATACCCTTGAAAACAAAAAAGTTTTCCATACAAAGACTTGTTTTCATGTCGGTCGTTTGTATGGCAGCTATATGATATAGTGGTCCGATCCGGACTTAGTTTTCACAAATAATGTATGCCTATATCAAATAAATAAATGTTGAATTCGGTTGCAATAGGTCAGAAAACAAAAAAATTTTTTATACAAAGACTTGTTTTCATATCGGTCGTTTGTATGGCAGCTATATGATATAGTGTCCGATCCGGATCAAACTTTCAAAAATCATGTATGGCTATGTCAAACGAATAAATGTTGAATTCGGTTGCAATAGCTTGGAAAACAAAAAAGTTTTCCATACAAAGGCTTGTTTTCATATCGGTCGTTTGTATGGCAGCTATATGATATAGTGGTCTGATCCGACCGATTCTTAAACTTGATCTGCGTGCAACAAAAATAATGATCTGGTGAAAATTTCAAAACGCTAGCTTTAAAACTACTGTCTATTTTTTGCATAGAAACAGACGGACAGACGGACAGACGGACATGGCTATATCGATTCGGCTGTTGATGCTGATCAAGAATATATATACTTTGTGGGGTCGGAGATGCTTCCTTTAATGCGTTACACATTTCTGGACAAAATTATAATACCCTTTTTCAAGGGTATAAAAATCAAATGTACATTGGGTTGAGGAGAAGCTTCGGTATTTTAACAATATTTGTATTTCGGGAGAGCCTTGCTCTTGGATTCTTAAGTTTAGGAAAAGATTCAAAGAGAGCAGTCAAATCTGCTTAGGTCAGGATTTAGGATGTTTACAAGAATGGCTAAGTGCGGCTGCGAAAGAATTCTTTACTGGAATCGGATGCTGCGCAGCTGCGATACATTATGGAAATCACTTAAGTGCATTACTGTTTATAGTTCTATGAAATAATTGAAGTGGCCGGTTTGGACCACCCAAATACGTCACTATATATTCTTGATCAGCATCAACAGCCGAGTCGATATAGCCATGTCCGTCTATCGTTTTAAAATTTTTACCAGATCTTTATTTTTGTTACACACAGATCAATTTTAAAAATCGGTCGGATCGGACAGTGGTGCGATCATATATCATATAGCTGCCATACAAACGATCAATCAGATTTCAGGTCTTTGTATGGAAAACTTTTTTGTTCTCCAAGCTATCGCAACCAAATTCAACATTTATTTATTCGACATATATGATTTGTGAAAGTTTGGTCCGGATCGGACTACTATATCACATAGCGGCCATACAAACGACCGATATGAAAAGAAGTCTTTATATGAAAAATATTTTTGTTTTCCAAGCTATTACGACCGATATGAAAATAAGTCTTTGTATGGAAAACTTTTTTGTTTTCCAACCTATTGCAACCGAATTCAACATTTATTTATTTGACATAGCCATACATGGATTTGTGAAAGTTTGATTCGGATCGGATATAGCCATGTCCGTCTATCGTTTTAAAATTTTTACCAGATCTTTATTTTTGTTACACACAGATCAATTTTAAAAATCGGTCGGATCGGACAGTGGTGCGATCATATATCATATAGCTGCCATACAAACGATCAATCAGATTTCAGGTCTTTGTATGGAAAACTTTTTTGTTCTCCAAGCTATCGCAACCAAATTCAACATTTATTTATTCGACATATATGATTTGTGAAAGTTTGGTCCGGATCGGACTACTATATCACATAGCGGCCATACAAACGACCGATATGAAAAGAAGTCTTTATATGAAAAATATTTTTGTTTTCCAAGCTATTACGACCGATATGAAAATAAGTCTTTGTATGGAAAACTTTTTTGTTTTCCAACCTATTGCAACCGAATTCAACATTTATTTATTTGACATAGCCATACATGGATTTGTGAAAGTTTGATTCGGATCGGATCACTATATCATAACCTGCCAAACAATCGACCGATATGAAAACGAGTCTTTGTATGGAAAACTTTTTTTGTTTTCCAAGCTATTGCAACTGAATTCAACATTTATTTATTTGACATAGCCATACAATATTTGTGAAAACTTAGTCCGGATCGGACCACTATATCATATAGCTGCCATACAATCGACCGACATGAACACAAGTCTTTGTATGGAAAACTTTTTTGTTTTCCAAGTTATTGCAACCGAATTCAACAATTATGCATTTGACATAGCCATACATGATTTGTAAAAGTTTGATTCGGATCGGATCATATATCATATACCTGTCATACAAACGACCGATATAAAAACAAGTCTTTGTATGGTAAACTTTTTGGTTTTCCAAGCTATTGCAACCGAATTAAACATTTATTAATTTGAAAGTGAAAGTTTGTTCCGGATCGGACCACTATATCATATAGCTGCCATATAAACGACCGATATGAAAACAAGTCTTTGTATGGAAAACTTTTTTGTTTTCCAACCTATTGCAAGCGAATTCAACACTTATTCATCTGACATAGCCATACACAATTTTTGAAAGTTTGATTGGGATCGGATCACTATATCATATACCTGCCATAGAAACGATCGATATGAAAACAAGCCTTTGTATGGAAAACTTTTTTGTTTTCCAACGAATCGAAAACGTTGAACCTTATGCACGTCGGCCTATTCGCTCCGTAATTTTAAACGTTTCCCGAAAGAACTACCGACCTGTTATCAGCTCTGAACTGATTTAATTAACCTGCTGTATCGCGAAGTGGTCCGCAAACTGAAAAACACATCGAAAGTTCAATTTTAAATGGATATTCTTCATTTTATTTTAAACGCGATAAGACTGTGTTTCGCTAACAACAACAACAAAGTAACCATAAACCGTTGCTTTGTTTCGTTATTACAATCTGCTGACCGCTCTCTATCGCACTCCCCCTTTTGTGGAGCTTCTTCATCTCCGTCTGGATTGACGCTGCTCCTGCTGTTCGCCGAAATCGCTTCCACGCTATCGTCGCTGGATCACTCTCTTCATTATACATTCGCTGGACCATTCTGTTTCTGTTTTTGAGCGCATTCCCTTTTCATTAGCCAAAATATCTTTGGTCTGTACCTCAAAGAGATGCGAATTTGGAGGAGCTATTACTGGCGACTCCTACTTAACTTGCTGGCTATGCGACAATTGCTCGCACATGAAATGCGCTGGCGTTGGTCATTATTGCCGACTTGGTGATCTCCTGGGCAAAGGCATCGGTCTGACATGGTCATGTTTGGCCTGTCGAGAGATTGAAGGCGAGATGCGCACGTTTATGCGGCAAACCCGAAACGGTTTCCGGGAGGTTCGGAAACAATTTGCCACATTAAATGAGCAGTTTCTAAACCTCGAATCTCTATTGCTGGGCCTAAAACTATTAAGCGAATCACCACGCCGGAAAATCGCTAACACTAACCAGAATATGAATATGTGTACCACTCCAGCCTCACATTTGCCAGTAAGCAATGTTATCGTTGATGCTTCTGTCGAACAGCCACCCATCCTAGCTATTCAGAAACCCCGTCTTCCCCCTGCAAAAGTTGATACGCCAGAACCGGCCAGTAGGAATCTCCCACCTGGTTCCATTCTTGAAAATTCTTCAATAACAATATCACCAAGCCAGCCTGCTGCTCCATCACTACGCCTGCCTGCCGCCGCAACTACCCGCCCACCCGTTGTAAAATCACCAAAGCCATTGACGGGTGTTCCAACGGAAACGCGATCTTCTGGACTTACGCTGAGAGCCGTGGCTCCCCGCAAATCCATCTTTGTATCGCAGCCTATGCCTGATGCCTCTGCCGATGACGTTAGGATTCACCTTGCAAACAATCTAAATATAGCTCCCTCAGAACTTTTGGTAACCAAATTTAATTTTAACCATAAACGTAGCATATCCTCTTTCACAATAACTTTACCAGAAGCTTCCCTTGCTAAATCTTTAGATCCTACTTCCTGGCCCGAGCACATTATTGTCCATGAGTTCTTGATCAGAGATTCTCAAGGTTCCAGTCCAGTTAATACTTCAAAAAACTAAGCAACAAGATTTTTTCTTGTTGCTACCAAAACGTTCCCAGTATTCTTGGAAAACTAAACTTACTTTATACTAACAGTTCTTCCTTTGACTTCGATGCTATTGTGCTAACTGAAACCTGGCTAAACTCCACTGTCATAGACAATGAAATTTTGGTATCGAAGTACACTGTCTTTCGGGAAGATCGCCCAACCTTTGGAGGTGGCGTTCTGATTGCCGTAAACATCATCTACACAGTTGAACGTATTACTATTACTAATCCTTTCGGAATTGAATTTTTAGCCGTTAAAATTCATTCTGAGTCCCTTAACCTTTTCATCACCTGTTCCTACATTCCTCCTCTGAGTGATGCAATCATTTATATGCACCACTTAACTGCCATAAAATTATAATATATAAAAAGTTTTGTCTCTGCTAAATGATACTGATCTTATTCTAGTTATGGGGGATTTCAATCTGCCCCTCATTTCATGGATCAACTCGGATGAGCATAACACGCTTTTACCCACTAACCAAAATGACTTCCTTGATGGCTTAGCCGACTCTGCCGTTTTCCAACTTAACCCTATAAGAAACTTCCGTGGCAGGTCGCTTGACCCCATTTTCTCAAATACTACCTCCTCTGCCACAATAGCAAGGTTTCCTCCCTTATCTACTCCTGAGGGCTCTCACCACCCAACACTCTTAGTCTCGCTAATTATTGACTCTCCTGAAGTCCCCCCCACTAATAGCGATCAGCCTCGTCAAAAATTCTTTAAAAAAACCAACTACTGTGACCTAAGAACTCACCTGACTAATATTGACTGAAGTTATCTTTCTAGATTCAGACATATCGAGGAAGCTACAGACTATTTTTATGAAGTAATTCATAACGCCTTAAATAAATCTGTCCCTGAAACGTTAACTCCATCAACGTCTAAACCTCCATGGTTTAATAAGCACCTTTCTCTCCTAAAAAATAGGAAATCTAGAGCCTATAAAAAGTCATTAAAGTCTCCAACCTCGATACATCTTTTTATTTACCTTTTAATCCGCAACCAGTTGGTTGACCTTAACAATCAACTATATAAAAATTATATTTCTAAATGCAAACTCAATTTTCGCAACGATCCAAGCTCTTTTTACTCTTTCGTAAACTCTAAACGCAAATCCAATCTTTTCCCCCCTTCCTTCTCATATAATAATACTTCCGACTCTTCGCATCTCGGCATTGCTAATCTATTTGGGTCATTTTTTCAGTCAACCTACACATCTAACTCATTTGATCCCTCTCTAACTATCCATATAATTTACCCTACATAAACAACATTTCCCTTTCTAAATTCCACTGTCATGATGTATTTACGGCACTTTCATCAATTAAAATCTCATTTTCACCAGGCCCAGACAACGTACCTAACTGCATCCTCAGAAGGTGCTCCGATCTTCTCACCCTACCTCTTACTATTCTATTTAACCTATCGTTGGAGCAAACTTCCCTACCTAAATTATGGAATGAATCATACCTTATACCAATTCATAAAAAAGGCTCTAAGGCTTCCATTGAGAACTACCGCGGCATTGCTAAGCTTTCTGCGATTTCCAAACTTCTTGAGAAACTTATCACATCGCAGCTTCAACATGCATGCAAGAGCATAATCTCACCTGCACAGCATGGCTTTGTCAAGCTTCGCTCGACAACAACTAATCTACTAGAACTTTCGTCGACAATCAACCGAGGTTTTCAACATCGCTTGCAAGCTGATGTAATATACACTGACTTCAGCAAAGCATTTGATTCAGTTAATCATCAGCTCTTGCTACGGAAACTCTCGCTTATTGGTTTTCCACCAAATATCCTGATGTGGGTTGCTTCCTACCTTTCAGATCGAACCCAGCGTGTCCTATTTAAATCTACCAAGTCGAAGGTCATCCATGTCTCATCGGGTGTCCCTCAGTCATCTGGGACCACTGTTGTTTATACTCTTTGTGAACGATCTTCGCAATGTGATTAGTTATGCCTCTACGTTCTCTCTATGATCCTTCCCGGAACATTTCCTGCAAAGGCATCTGCAACTAGACCTTGACGAACCCTATTTGTGGTGCTCCATTAATCTTCTGTTCCTAAACTGCTCTAAATGCAAACTTATGACATTCCATCGCAGTGTGCCGCTTATCATATCTTGCTCTCTCGGAAATCACGTCCTTGATCGTGTTTCCACAATCAATGATCTTGGAGTTCTTGTTGATCATAAACTTAAGTTTAATGATCACATTTCTGTGACAGTGAATAAAGCCACAGGGATGTTAGCCTTTATTAAGCGATGGTATAACGGATTTAACGATCCGTTCACCACCAAATCCCTGTATATCACCCTAGTTCGTCCCATCCTCGAATTTTGCTCGTGTGTTTGGAGTCCTCAATACTCCTCTCACCAAAATTGTCACCAAAATCGGTGCAAAAGCAGTTTCTGCTATTTGCACTAAAAAACATAAACTGGGATCCTGATAATCGTCTCCCGCCGTACCGCTGCAGGCTTAAATTGTTAAAGTTACCTCCATTGAAGGAGCGCCGAACCTGTGCTGGGATCATGTTTCTACACATGCTAATCCATGGCATGGTTGACTCTAAACTATAAGCCAACTATATTTTTCCATCCCTAATACGAAATCTAGGTCCCTCCGACAACTATGGTTACCTATCTGCAAATCTAACTTCGCTGAACACGACCCCTTTCGCACTATTTTATCACATACTCTATCCGCTGAACTCTCTCTTAATGTAAATAAACTTAAAATCATAGAATACCTCCTAGAATAGTTATAGTGTAGTTATATTTCTAATTTTTATTCATATTTAGCAGATCTTTGTTAAATTGTTGTTTAAATAAATAATATTGCAACCGAATTCAACATTTGTTCATTTGACATAGCCATACATGATTTGTAAAAGTTTGATCCGGATCGGAACACTATATCATATAGCTGCCATACAAACGATCGATATGAAAACAAGCCTTTGTATGGGAAACTTTTTTGTTTTAATACCCTTGAAAAAGGGTAATATAATTTTGTCCAGAAATGTGTAACGCATTAAAGGAAGCATCTCCGACCCCACGAAGTATATTTATTCTTGATCAGCATCAACAGCCGAGTCGATATAGCCATGTCCGTCTGTCCGTCTGTTTCTATGCAAAAAATAGACAGTAGTTTTAAAGCTAGCGTTTTAAAATTTTTACCAGATCATTATTTTTGTTGCACGCAGATCAAGTTTAAGAATCGGTCGGATCGGACCTCTATATCATATAGCTGCCATACAAACGACCGATACGAAAACAAGTCTTTGTACGGAAAATTGTTTTGTTTTCAAGGGTATACCATCTCCGTCAAGCCGAAGATAACTTTTCTCAGTTGTTATACCTTTGAAAAAGGGTATTATAATTTACCAGAAATGTCTAACGAATTAAAGGAAGCATCTCCGACCCCACAAAGTATATATATTCTTGATCAGCATCAACAGCCGAGTCGATATAGCCATGTCCGTCTGTCCGTCTATCCGTCTGCCAAAAAATAGACAGTAGTTTTAAAGCTACCGTTTTAAAATTGGTACCAGATCTTTATTTTTGTTGCACGCAGAACAAGTTTAAAAATCGGTCGGATCGGACCACTATATCATATAGCTGCCATACAAACGCCAAATGCTGCCAAATTCAACCTTTATTCATTTGACATAGCCATACATGATTTGTGAAAGTTTAGTTCGGATCGGATCTCTATATCATAGAGATCCATACAAACGATCAATCAGATTTCAAGTCTTTGTATGGGAAAATTCTTTGTTTTTCAAGCTCTTGTAACTGAATTCAACATTTATTCATTTGACATAGCCATACACGATATGTGAAAGTTTACATGATTTGTGAAAGTTTGATTCGGATCGGAGCTCTATATCATATAGCTGCCATACAAACGATCAATCAGATTTCAAGTCTTTGTATGGATAACTTTTTTTTTTTCAAGCTATTGCAACTGAATTCAACATTTATTCATTTGACATAGCCGTTCACGATTTGTGAAAGTTTGGTCCGGATCGGACATTTATATCATATAGCTGACATACAATCGACCGATATGAAAATAAGTCTTTGTATGGAAAATTTTTTTGTTTTTCAACCTATTGTAACCGAATTCAACATTTATTCATTTGAAATAGCCATACACAATTTGTGAAAGTTTGGTCTGGATCGAACCACTATATCATATAGCTGCCACACAAACGATCAATCAGATTTCAAGTCTTTGTATGGAAAACTTTTTGGTTTTCCAAGCTATTGCAACTGAATTCAACACTTTTTCATTTGTCATAGCCATACACGATATGTGAAAGTTTACATGATTTGTGAAAGTTTGATTCGGATCGGATCACTTATCATATAGCTGCCATACAAACGATCAATCAGTTTTCAAGTCTTTGTATCGAAAACTTTTTTGTTTTCCAAGTTATTGCAACCGAATTCAACACTTATTTGTTCGGCGTAGCCATACACGATTTGTAAAAGTTTGATTTGGATCGGATCTCTATATCATATAGCTGCCATACAAACGACCGATATGAAAACAAGTCTTTTTATGGAAAATTTTTTTGTTTTCCAACCTATTGTAACTGAATTCAACATTTATTCATTTTACATAGCCACACACGATTTGTGAAAAATTGATTCGGATCGGATCTCTATATCATATAGCTGCCATACAAACGATCCATCAGTTTTCAAGTCTTTGTATCGAAAACTTTTTTGTTTTCCAAGTTATTGCAACCGAATTCAACGCTTATTTGTTCGGCGTAGCCATACACAATTTGTGATAGTTTGGTCCGGATCGGACATTTATATCATATAGCTGACATACAATCGACCGATATGAAAATAAGTCTTTGTATGGAACATTTTTTTGTTTTCTAACCTATTGTAACTGAATTCAATATTTATTCATTTCACATAGCCATACACGATTTGTGAAAGTTTGATTCGGATCGGATCTCTATATCATATAGCTGCCATACATACGATCAATCAGATTTCAAGTCTTTGTATGGGAAACTTTTTGTTTTTCAAGCTATTGCAACTGAATTCAACATTTATTCATTTGACGTAGCCATACACGATTTGTAAAAGTTTGATTTGGATCGGATCTCTATATCATATAGCTGCCATACAAACGACCGATATGAAAACAAGTCTTTTTATGGAAAATTTTTTTGTTTTCCAACCTATTGTAACTGAATTCAACATTTATTCATTTGACATAGCCATACACGATTTGTGAAAGTTTGATTCGGATC
This sequence comes from Drosophila merina, assembly GCA_035047645.1. NCBI lineage: Eukaryota > Metazoa > Arthropoda > Insecta > Diptera > Drosophilidae > Drosophila > Drosophila merina. The sequence goes on from JAWNPH010000032.1 coordinate 770,363, forward strand.
GGATCTTGATATAGAGATCCCTATATCATATAGCTGCCATACAAACGACCGATATGAAAACAATTCTTTGTATGGAAAATTTTTTTGTTTTCCAACCTTTTGCAACTGAATTAAACATTTATTCATTTGACATAGCCACACACGATTTGTGAAAGTTTGATTCGGATCGGATCTCTATATCATATAGCCGCAATACAAACGAATAATCAGTTTTCAAGTCTTTGTACCGAAAACTTTTTTGTTTTGAAAGTTATTGCAACTGAATTCAACACTTATTTGTTCGGCGTAGCCATACACGATTTGTGCAAGTTTGGTCCGGATCGGACATTTATATCATATAGCTGCCATACAATTGATCGATATGAAAATAAGTCTTTGTATGGAAAATTTTTTTGTTTTCCAACCTATTGTAACTGAATTCAACATTTATTCATTTGACATAGCCATACACGATTTGTGAAAGTTTGATTCGGATCGGATCTTGATATAGAGATCCCTATATCATATAGCTGCCATACAAACGACCGATATGAAAACAATTCTTTGTATGGAAAATTTTTTTGTTTTCCAACCTTTTGCAACTGAATTTAACATTTATTCATTTGACATAGCCATACATGATTTTTAAAAGTTTGATTTGGATCGGATCTCTATATCATATAGCTGCCATACATACGATCAATCAGATTTCAAGTCTTTGTATGGAAAACTTTTTGGTTTTCCAAGCTATTGCAACCGAATTCAACACTTATTTATTTGGTATAGCCATACACGATATGTAAAAGTTTACATGATTTGTGAAAGTTTGATTCGGATCGGAGCTCTATATAATATAGCTGCCATACAAACGATCAATCAGATTTCAAGTCTTTGTATGGGAAACTTTTTTGTTTTTCAAGCTATTGCAACTGAATTCAACATTTATTCATTTGACATAGCCATACATGATTTGTGAAAGTTTCATTTGGATCGGATTTCTATATAATATAGCTGCCATACAAACGACCGATATGAAAACAAGTCTTTCTATGGAAAATTTTTTTGTTTTCCAACCTATTGTAGCTGAATTTAACATTTATTCATTTCACATAGCCACACACGATTTGTGAAAGTTTGATTCGGATCGAATCTCTATATCATATAGCTGCCATACAAACGATCAATCAGATTTCAAGTCGTTGTATGGGAAACTTTTTTGTTTTTCAAGCTATTGCAACCGAATTCAACATTTATTCATTTGACATAGCCACACATGATTTGTGAAAGTTTAATTTGGATCGGATCTCCATATCATATAGCTGCTATACTAACAACCGATATGAAAACAAGTCTTTTATGGACAATTTTTTTGTTTTCCAAGCTATTGCAACTGAATTCAACATTTATTCATTTGACATAGCCATACATGATTTGTAAAAGTTTGATTTGGATGGGATCTCTATATCATATAGCTGCCATACAAACGACCGATATGAAAACAAGTCTTTTTATGGAAAACTTTTTTGTTTTCCAAGCTATTGCAACTAAAGTAAACATTTTTTTATTTGAAAGTGAAAGTTTGGTCCGGATCGGACCACTATATCATATAGCTGCCATACAAACGACCGATATGAAAAGAAGTCTTTGTATGAGAAACTTTTTTGTTTTCGAAGCTATTGCAACCAAATTCAAAATTTATTCATTTGACATAGCCATACATGATTTGTGAAAGTTTGATTTGGATCGGATTTCTATATCATATAGCTGCCATACAAACGATCAATCAGATTTCAAGTCTTTGTATGGGAAACTTTTTTGTTTTTCAAGCTATTGCAACTGAATTCAACATTTATTCATTTGACATAGCCATACACGATTTGTCAAAAGTTTAGTCCGGATCGGACCACTATATCATTTAGCTGCCATACAAACGACCGATATGAAAAGAAGTCTTTGTATGAGAAACTTTTTTGTTTTCCAAGCTATTGCTACCAAATTCAACATTTATTCATTTGACATAGCCATACACGATATGTGAAAGTTTACATGATTTGTGAAAGTTTGATTTGGATCAGATCTCTATATCATATAAGCTGCCATACAAACGATCAATCAGATGTCAAGTCTTTGTATGGGAAACTTTTTTTTTTCAAGCTATTGCAACTGAATTCAACATTTATTCATTCGACATAGCCATACACAATTTGTCAAAAGTTTGGTCCGGATCGGACCACTATATCATATAGCTGTCATACAATCGACCGATATGAAAACAAGTCTTTGTATGGAAAACTTTTTTGTTTCCAAGCTATTGCAAACGAATTCAACATTTACACATTTCACATAGCCACACACGATTTGTGAAAGTTTGATTCGGATCGAATCTCTATATCATATAGCTGCCATACAAACGATCAACAAGACTTCAAGTCTTTGTATGGGAAACTTTTTTTTTTTTCAAGCTATTGTAACTGAATTCAACATTTATTCATTTGACATAGCCATACACGATTTGTAAAAGTTTGATTCGGATCGAATCTCTATATCATATAGCTGCCATACAAACGATCAATCAGATTTCAAGTCTTTGTATGGGAAACTTTTTTTGTTTTTCAAGCTATTGCAACTGAATTCAACATTTATTTGTTTGCCGTAGCCATATACGATTTGTGAAAGTTTGGTCCGGATCGGACATTTATATCATATAGCTGCCATACAATCGACCGATATGAAAACAATTCTTTGTATGGAAAATTTTTTGTTTTCCAACCTATTGTAACTGAATTCAACATTTATTCATTTCACATAGCCACCCACGATTTGTGAAAGTTTGATTTGGATCTGATCTCCATATCATATAGCTGCCATACAAACAACCAATATGAAAACAAGTCTTTGTATGGACAATTTTTTTGTTTTCCAAGCTATTGCAACCGAATTCAACATTTATTCATTTGACATAGCCATACATGATTTGTGAAAGTTTAATTTGGATGGGATCTCTATATCATATAGCTGCCATACAAACGACCGATATGAAAACAAGTCTTTTTATGGAAAACTTTTTTGTTTTCCAACCTATTGTAACTGAATTCAACATTTATTCATTTGACATAGCCATACACGATTTGTGAAAGTTTGATTCGGATCGGATCTTGATATAGAGATCCCTATATCATATAGCGCCATACAAACGACCAATATGAAAACAAGTCTTTGTATGGACAATTTTTTTGTTTTCCAAGCTATTGCAACTGAATTCAACATTTATTCATTTGACATAGCCATACATGATTTGTGAAAGTTTAATTTGGATGGGATCTCTATATCATATAGCTGCCATACAAACGACCGATATGAAAACAATTCTTTGTATGGAAAATTTTTTTGTTTTCCAACCTTCTGCAACTGAATTTAACATTTATTCATTTGACATAGCCATACATGATTTTTAAAAGTTTGATTTGGATCGGATCTCTATATCATATAGCTGCCATACATACGATCAATCAGATTTCAAGTCTTTGTATGGAAAACTTTTTGGTTTTCCAAGCTTTTGCAACCGAATTCAACACTTATTTATTTGGTATAGCCATACACGATATGTGAAAGTTTACATGATTTGTGAAAGTTTGATTCGGATCGGAGCTCTATATCATATAGCTGCCATACAAACGATCAATCAGATTTCAAGTCTTTGTATGGGAAACTTTTTTGTTTTTCAAGCTATTGCAACTGAATTCAACATTTATTCATTTGACATACCCATACACGATTTGTAAAAGTTTCATTTGGATCGGATTTCTATATCATATAGGGGCCATACAAACGACCGATATGAAAACAAGTCTTTCTATGGAAAATTTTTTTGTTTTCCAACCTATTGTAACTGAATTCAACATGTATTCATTTCACATAGCCACACACGATTTGTGAAAGTTTGATTCGGATCGGATCTCTATATCATATAGCTGCCATACAAACGATCAATCAGATTTCAAGTCTTTGTATGGGAAACTTTTTTGTTTTTCAAGCTATTGCAACTGAATTCAATATTTATTCATTTGACATAGCCATACACGATTTGTAAAAGTTTCATTTGGATCGGATTTCTATATCATATAGCTGCCATACAAACGACCGATATGAAAACAAGTCTTTCTATGGAAAATTTTTTTGTTTTTCAACCTATTGTAACTGAATTCAACATTTATTCATTTCACATAGCCACACACGATTTGTGAAAGTTTGATTCGGATCGAATCCCTATATCATATAGCTGCCATACAAACGATCAACAAGACTTCAAGTCTTTGTATGGGAAACTTTTTTTTTTTTCAAGCTATTGTAACTGAATTCAACATTTATTCATTTGACATAGCCATACGCGATTTGTCAAAAGTTTAGTCCGGATCGGACCACTATATCATATAGCTGTCATACAATCGACCGATATGAAAACAAGTCTTTGTATGGAAAACTTTTTTGTTTCAAAGCTATTGCAAACGAATTCAACATTTACACATTTCACATAGCCACACACGATTTGTGAAAGTTTGATTCGGATCGAATCTCTATATCATATAGCTGCCATACAAACGATCAACAAGACTTCAAGTCTTTGTATGGGAAACTTTTTTTTTTTTCAAGCTATTGTAACTGAATTCAACATTTATTCATTTGACATGGCCATACACGATTTGTAAAAGTTTGATTCGGATCGAATCTCTATATCATATAGCTGCAATACAAACGATCAATCAGATTTCAAGTCTTTGTATAGGAAACTTTTTTTGTTTTTCAAGCTATTGCAACTGAATTCAACATTTATTTGTTTGCCGTAGCCATACACGATTTGTGAAAGTTTGGTCCGGATCGGACATTTATATCATATAGCTGCCATACAATCGACCGATATGAAAACAATTCTTTGTATGGAAAATTTTTTGTTTTCCAACCTATTGTAACTGAATTCAACATTTATTCATTTCACATAGCCACACACGATTTGTGAAAGTTTGATTTGGATCTGATCTCCATATCATTTAGCTGCCATACAAACAACCAATATGAAAACAAGTCTTTGTATGGACAATTTTTTTGTTTTCCAAGCTATTGCAACTGAATTCAACATTTATTCATTTGACATAGCCATACATGATTTGTGAAAGTTTAATTTGGATGGGATCTCTATATCATATAGCTGCCATACAAACGACCGATATGAAAAAAAGTCTTTTTATGGAAAACTTTTTGTTTTCCAACCTATTGTAACTGAATTCAACATTTATTCATTTGACATAGCCATACACGATTTGTGAAAGTTTGATTCGGATCGGATCTTGATATAGAGATCCCTATATCATATAGCTGCCATACAAACGACCAATATGAAAACAAGTCTTTGTATGGACAATTTTTTTGTTTTCCAAGCTATTGCAACCGAATTCAACATTTATTGATTTGACATAGCCATACACGATTTGTGAAAGTTTAATTTGGATCGGATCTCTATATCATATAGCTGCCATACAAACGACCGATATGAAAACAATTCTTTGTATGGAAAATTTTTTTGTTTTCCAACCTTTTGCAACTGAATTTAACATTTATTCATTTGACATAGCCATACATGATTTTTAAAAGTTTGATTTGGATCGGATCTCTATATCATATAGCTGCCATACATACGATCAATCAGATTTCAAGTCTTTGTATGGAAAACTTTTTTGTTTTCCAAGCTTTTGCAACTGAATTCAACACTTATTTATTTGGCATAGCCATACACGATATGTGAAAGTTTACATGATTTGTGAAAGTTTGATTCGGATCGGAGCTCTATATCATATAGCTGCCATACAAACGATCAATCAGATTTCAAGTCTTTGTATGGGAAACTTTTTTGTTTTTCAAGCTATTGCAACTGAATTCAACATTTATTCATTTGACATACCCATACACGATTTGTAAAAGTTTCATTTGGATCGGATTTCTATATCATATAGGTGCCATACAAACGACCGATATGAAAACAAGTCTTTGTATGGAAAATTTTTTTGTTTTCCAACCTATTGTAACTGAATTCAACATTTATTCATTTCACATAGCCACACACGATTTGTGAAAGTTTGATTCGGATCGGATCTCTATATCATATAGCTGCCATACAAACGATCAATCAGATTTCAAGTCTTTGTATGGGAAACTTTTTTGTTTTTTAAGCTATTGCAACTTAATTCAACATTTATTCATTTGACATAGCCATACACAATTTGTCAAAAGTTTGGTCCGGATCGGACCATTATCATATAGCTGCCATACAATCGACCGATATGAAAACAAGTCTTTGTATGGAAAATTTTTTTGTTTTCCAACCTATTAAAACTTAATTCAACATTTATTCATTTGACATAGCCATACATGATTTGTCAAAAGTCGAGTCCGGATCGGACCACTATATCATATAGCTGCCATACAAACGACCGATATGAAAACAAGTCTTTGTATGGAAAACTTTTTTGTTTCCAAGCTATTGCAAACGAATTCAACATTTACACATTTCACATAGCCACACACGATTTGTGAAAGTTTGATTCGGATCGAATCTCTATATCATATAGCTGCCATACAAACGATCAATCAGATTTCAAGTCTTTGTATGGGAAACTTTTTTTTTTTTCAAGCTATTGAAACTGAATTCAACATTTATTCATTTGACATAGCCATACACAATTTGTGAAAGTTTGATTCGGATCGAATCTCTATATCATATAGCTGCCATACAAACGATCAATCAGATTTCAAGTCTTTGTATGGGTAACTTTTTTTTGTTTTTCAAGCTATTGTAACTGAATTCAACATTTATTCATTTGACATAGCCATACATGATTTGTCAAAAGTCGAGTCCGGATCGGACCACTATATCATATAGCTGCCATACAAACAACCAATATGAAAACAAGTCTTTGTATGGACAATTTTTTTTTGTTTTCCAAGCTATTGCAACTGAATTCAACATTTATTCATTTGACATAGCCATACATGATTTGTGAAAGTTTGATTTGGATCGGATCTCTATATAATATAGCTGCCATACAAACGATCAATAAGATTTCAAGTCATTGTATGGAAAATTTTTGGTTTTCCAAGCTTTTGCAACCGAATTCAACACCTATTTATTTGGTATAGCCATACACGATATGTAAGAGTTTACACGGTTTGTGAAAGTTTGATTCGGATCGGAGCTCTATATCATATAGCTGCCATACAAACGATCAATCAGATTTCAAGTCTTTGTATGGAAAACTTTATGGTTTTTCAAGCTTTTGCAACCGAATTCAACACTTATTTATTTGGTATAGCCATACACGATATGTGAGAGTTTACACGGTTTGTGAAAGTTTGATTCGGATTGGATCTCTATATCATATAGCTGCCATACAAACGACCGATATGAAAACAAGTCTTTGTGTGGAAAATTTTTTTCTTTTCCAACCTATTGTAACTGAATTCAATATTTATTCATTTGACATAGCCATACACGATTTGTGAAAGTTTGATTCGGATCGAATCTCTATATCATATAGCTGCCATACAAACGATCAATCAGATTTCAAGTCTTTGTATGGGAAACTTTTTTTGTTTTTCAAGCTATTGCAACTGAATTCAACATTTATTCATTTGACATAGCCATACATGATTTGTGAAAGTTTAATTTGGATCGGATCTCCATATCATATAGCTGCCATACAAACGACCAATATGAAAACAAGTCTTTGTATCGACAATTTTTTGTTTTCCAAGCTATTGCAACCGAATTCAACATTTATTCATTTCATATAGCCACACACGATTTGTGAAAGTTTGATTCGGATCGGAACTCTATATCATATAGCTGCCATACAAACGCTGCCATTCACTTTACACAGACATACATGATTTGTAATAGTTTAATTTGGATCGGATCTCTATATCATATAGCTGCCATACAAAGGACCGATATGAAAACAAGTATTTGTATTAGAAACTTTTTTGTTTTTCAAGCTATTGCAACTGAATTCAACATTTATTCATTTGACATAGCCATACATGATTTGTGAAAGTTTAATTTGGATCGGATCTCCATATCATATAGCTGCCATACAAAGAACCAATATGAAAATAAGTCTTTGTATGGACAATTTTTTTGTTTTCCAAGCTATTGCAACCGAATTCAACATTTATTCATTTGACATAGCCATACACGATTTGTGAAAGTTTGATTTGGATCGGATCTCTATATCATATAGCTGCCATACAAACGAGCGATATGAGAACAAGTCTTCGTATGGAAAATATTTTTGTTTTCCAACCTATTCCAACTGAATTCAACATTTATTCATTTGACATAGCCATACACGATTTGTGAAAGTTTAATTCGGATCGGATCTCTATATCATATAGCTGCCATACAAACGATCAATCAGATTTCAAGTCTTTGTATGGGAAACTTTTTTTTTTCAAGCTATTGCAACTGAATTCAACATTTATTCATTTGACATAGCCATACACGATTTGTAAAAGTTTGATTTGGATCGGATCTCTATATCATATAGCTGCCATACATAGCGCCATACCGATATGAAAACAAGTCTTTGTATGGAAAATTTTTTTGTTTTCCAAGCTATTGCAACTGAATTCAACATTTATTCATTTGACATAGCCACACACGATTTGTGAAAGTTTGATTCGGATCGGATCTCTATATCATATAGCTGCCATACAAACGATCAATCAGATTTCAAGTCTTTGTATGGGAAACTTTTTTTTTTTCAAGCTATTGTAACTCAATTCAACATTTATTCATTTGACATAGTCATACACGATTTGTGAAAGTTTGATTCGGATCGGATCTATATGATATAGTGCAGACCGAATGAAAACAATTTTTTGTATGGAAAATTTTTTTGTTTTCCAACCTATTGCAACTGAATTCAACATTTATTCATTTGACATAGCCATACATGATTTGTGAAAGTTTGATTTGGATCGGATTTCTATATCATATAGCTGCCATACAAACGACCGATATGAAAACAAGTCTTTGTATGGAAAACTTTTTGTTTTCCAAGCTATTGCAACCGAATTCAACAATAAATTATTTGGCATAGCCATACACGATTTGTGAAAGTTTGATTCGGATCGGATCTCTACATCATATAGCTGCCATACAAACGATCAATCAGATTTCAAGTCTTTGTATGGGAAACCTTTTTTGTTTTTCAACCTATTGCAACTGAATTCAACATTTATTCATTTGACATAGCCATACATGATTTGTGAAAGTTTAATTTGGATCGGATCTCCATATCATATAGCTGCCATACAAACAACCAATATGAAAACAAGTCTTTGTATGGACAATTTTTTTGTTTTCCAAGCTATTGCAACCGAATTCAACATTTATTCATTTTACATAGCCATACATGATTTGTAAAAGTTTGATTTGGATCGGATCTCTATATCATATAGCTGCCATACAAACGATCAATCAGATTTCAAGTCTTTGTATGGGAAACTTTTTTTTTTCAAGCTATTGCAACTGAATTCAACATTTATTCATTTGACATAGCCATACACGATTTGTAAAAGTTTGATTTGGATCGGATCTCTATATCATATAGCTGCCATACATAGCTGCCATACCGATATGAGAACAAGTCTTTGTATGGAAAACTTTTTGGTTTTCCAAGCTATTGCAACTGAATTCAACACTTTTTCATTTGTCATAGCCATACACGATATGTGAAAGTTTACATGATTTTTGAAAGTTTGATTCGGATCGGATCACTATATCATATAGCTGCCATACAAACGATCAATCAGATTTCAAGTCTTTGTATGGAAAACTTTTTTGTTTTCCAAGCTATTGCAACCGAATTCAACACTTATTTATTTGGCGTAGCCATACACGATTTGTAAAAGTTTGATTTGGATCGGATCTCTATATCATATAGCTGCCATACATAGCTGCCATACCGATATGAGAACAAGTCTTTGTGTGGAAAATTTTTTTGTTTTCCAAACTATTGTAACTGAATTCCACATTTATTCATTTCACATAGCCACACACGATTTGTGAAAGTTTGATTCGGATCGAATCTCTATATCATATAGCTGCCATACAAACGATCAATCAGTTTTCAAGTCTTTGTATGGGAAACTTTTTTTTTTCAAGCTATTGTAACTGAATTCAACATTTATTCATTTGACATAGTCATACACGATTTGTGAAAGTTTGATTCGGATCGGATCTCTAATCATATAGCTGCCAGACCATGAAAACAATTTTTTGTATGGAAAATTTTTTGTTTTCCAACCTATTGCAACTTAATTCAACATTTATTCATTTAACATAGTCATACATGATTTGTGAAAGTTTGATTTGGATCGGATTTCTATATCATATAGCTGCCATAGAAACGACCGATATGAAAACAAGTCTTTGTATGGAAAACTTTTTTGTTTCCAAGCTATTGCAACCGAATTCAACATTTATTCATTTGACATAGCCATACATGATTTGTGAAAGTTTGATTTGGATCGTATCCCTATATCATATAGCTGCTAAACAATCGATTAATCAGATTTGAAAACAAGTCTTTGTATGTTAAACTTTTATGCTTTTTCAGCTATTGCAACCGAATTCAACATTTATTCATTTGAACAAGCCATACACAATTTGTGAAAGTTTGGTCCGGATCGGATCTCTATATAATATAGCTGTTATACAAACGACCGATATGAAAACAAGTCTTTGTATGGAAAATTTTTTTGTTTTCCAACCTATTGTAACTGAATTCTACATTTATTCATTTCACATAGCCATACACGATTTGTGAAAGTTTGATTCGGATCGGACCTCTATATCATATAGCTGCCATACAAACGATCAATCAGATTTCAAGTCTTTGTATGGAAAACTTTTTGGTTTTCCAAGCTATTGCAACCGAATTCAACACTTATTTATTTGATATAGCCATACACGATATGTAAAAGTTTACATGATTTGTGAAAGTTTGATTTGGATCGGATTTCTATATCATATAGCTGCCATACAATCGACCGATATGAAAACAAGTCTTTGTATGGAAAATTTTTTTGTTTTCCAACCTATTGCAACTCAATTCAACATTTATTCATTTGACATAGCCATACAGGATTTGTCAAAAGTCGAGTCCGGATCGGACCACTATATCATATAGCTGCCATACAAACGACCGATATGAAAACAAGTCTTTGTATGGAAAACTTTTTTGTTTTCCAAGCTATTGCAACCGAATTCAACATTTATTCATTTGACATAGCCATACACGATTTGTGAAAGTTTGATTCGGATCGAATCTCTATATCATATAGCTGCCATACAAACGATCAATCAGATTTCAAGTCTTTGTATGGGAAACTTTTTTTTTTTCAAGCTATTGCAACTGAATTCAACATTTATTCATTTGACATAGCCATACACAATTTGTAAAAGTTTGATTTGGATCGGATCTCTATATCATATAGCTGCCATACAAACGATCAATCAGATTTCAAATCTTTGTATGGAACATTTTTGGTTTTCCAAGGTTTTGCAACCGAATTCAACACTTATTCATTTGGTATAGCCATACACGATATGTGAGAGTTTACAGGGTGTGTGAAAGTTTGATTCGGATCGGATTTCTATATCATATAGCTGCCATAGAAACGATCAATCAGATTTCAAGTCTTTGTATGGAAAACTTTTTGGTTTTCCAAGCTATTGCAACCGAATTCAACACTTATTTATTTGGTATAGCCATACACGATATGTAAAAGTTTACATGATTTGTGAAAGTTTGATTTGGATCGGATTTCTATATCATATAGCTGCCATACAAACGACCGATATGAAAACAAGTCTTTGTATGGAAAACTTTTTGTTTTCCAAGCTATTGCAACTGAATTCAACATTTATTCATTTGACATAGCCATACACGATTTGTGAAAGTTTGATTCGGATCGGATCTCTACATCATATAGCTGCCATACAAACGATCAATCAGATTTCAAGTCTTTGTATGGGAAACTTTTTTTGTTTTTCAAGCTATTGCAACTGAATTCAACATTTATTCATTTGACATAGCCATACATGATTTGTGAAAGTTTAATTTGGATCGGATCTCCATATCATATAGCTGCCATACAAACAACCAATATGAAAATAAGTCTTTGTATGGACAATTTTTTTGTTTTCCAAGCTATTGCAACTGAATTCAACATTTATTTATTTGACATAGCCATACACGATATGTCGAAAGTCTAGTCCGGATCGGACCAGTATATCATATAGCTGCCATACAAACGACCGATATGAAAACAAGTCTTTGTATGGAAAACTTTTTTGTTTCCAAGCTATTGCAACCGAATTTAACATTTACTCATTTTACACAGACATACATGATTTGTAATAGTTTGATTTGGATCGGATCTCTATATCATATAGCTGCCATACAAACAACCGATATGAAAACAAGTCTTTGTATGGACAATTTTTTTGTTTTCTAAGCTATTGCAACCGAATTCAACATTTATTCATTTGACATAGCCATACATGATTTGTGAAAGTTTGATTTGGATCGGATCTCTATATCATATAGCTGCCATACAAACGACCGATATGAAAACAAGTCTTTGTATGAGAAACTTTTTTGTTTTTCAAGCTATTGCAACTGAATTCAACATTTATTCATTTGACATAGCCATACATGATTTGTGAAAGTTTGATTTGGATCGGATCTCCATATCATATAGCTGCCATACAAACGACCGATATGAAAATAAGTCTTTGTATGGAAAATTTTTTTGTTTTCTAAGCTATTGCAACCGAATTCAACATTTATTCATTTGACATAGCCATACATGATTTGTGAAAGTTTGATTTGGATCGGATCTCTATATCATATAGCTGCCATACAAACGACCGATATGAAAACAAGTCTTTGTATGGGAAACTTTTTTGTTTTTCAAGCTATTGCAACTGAATTCAACATTTATTCATTTGACATAGCCATACACGATTTGTGAAAGTTTGATTCGGATCGGATCACTATATCATATAGCTGCAATACAAACGATCAATCAGATTTCAAGTCTTTGTATGGGAAACTTTTTTTTTTCAAGCTATTGCAACTGAATTCAACATTTATTAATTTGATATAGCCATACACGATTTGTAAAAGTTTGATTTTGATCGGATTTCTATATCATATAGCTGCCATACAAACGATCAATCAGTTTTCAAGTCTTTGTATGGGAAACTTTTTTTTTTCAAGCTATTGCAACTGAATTCAACATTTATTCATTTGACATAGCCATACATGATTTGTGAAAGTTTGATTCGGATCGGATTTCTATATCATATAGCTGCCATACAAACGATCAATTAGATTTCAAGTCTTTGTATGGGAAACTTTTTTGTTTTTCAAGCTATTGCAACTGAATTCAACATTTATTTATTTGACATAGCCATACACGATTTGTGAAAGTTTGATTTGGATCGGATCTCTATATCATATAGCTGCCATACAAACGACCGATATGAAAACAAGTCTTTGTATGGAAAATTTTTTGTTTTCCAACCTCTTGCAACTGAATTCAACATTTATTGATTTGACATAGCCATACACGATTTGTGAAAGTTTGATTCGGATCGGATCTTTATATCATATAGCTGCCATACAAACGATCAATCAGATATCAAGTCTTTGTATGGGAAACTTTTTTTTTCAAGCTATTGCAACTGAATTCAACATTTATTCATTTGACATAGCCATACACGATTTGTGAAAGTTTGATTTGGATCGGATCTCTATATCATATAGCTGCCATACAAACGACCGATATGAAAACAAGTCTTTGTATGGAAAACTTTTTTGTTTCCAAGCTATTGCAACCGAATTCAACATTTATTGATCTGACATAACCATACATGATTTGTGAAAGTTTGATTTGGATCGGATCTCTATATCATATAGCTGCCATACAAACGACCGATATGAAAACAAGTCTTTGTATGGACAATTTTTTTGTTTTCTAAGCTATTGCAACTGAATTCAACATTTATTCATTTGACATAGCCATACATGATTCGTGAAAGTTTGATTTGGATCGGATCTCTATATCATATAGCTGCCATACAAACGACCGATATGAAAACAAGTCTTTGTATTAGAAACTTTTTTGTTTTTCAAGCTATTGCAACTGAATTCAACATTTATTCATTTGACATAGCCATACATGATTTGTGAAAGTTTGATTTGGATCGGATCTCCATATCATATAGCTGCCATACAAACGACCGATATGAAAATAAGTCTTTGTATGGAAAATTTTTTGTTTTCTAAGCTATTGCAACTGAATTCAACATTTATTCATTTGACATAGCCATACATGATTTGTGAAAGTTTGATTTGGATCGGATCTCTATATACTCATATAGCTGCCATACAAACGACCGATATGAAAACAAGTCTTTGTATTGGAAACTTTTTTGTTTTTCAAGCTATTGCAACTGAATTCAACATTTATTCATTTGACATAGCCGTACATGATTTGTGAAAGTTTGATTTGGATCGGATCTCCATATCATATAGCTGCCATACAAACGACCGATATGAAAACAAGTCTTTGTATAGAAAATTTTTTTGTTTTCCAAGCTATTGCAACCGAATTCAACATTTATTCATTTGACATAGCCATACATGATTTGTGAAAGTTTGATTTGGATCGGATCCCTATATCATATAGCTGCCATACAAAGGACCGATATGAAAACAAGTCTTTGTATTTGAAACTTTTTTGTTTTTCAAGCTATTGCAACTGAATTCAACATTTATTCATTTGACATAGCCATACACGATTTGTGAAAGTTTGATTCGGATCGGATCTCTATATCATATAGCTGCCATACAAACGATCAATCAGTTTTCAAGTCTTTGTATGGGAAACTTTTTTTTTTCAAGCTATTGCAACTGAATTCAACAGTTATTCATTTGACATAGCCATACACGATTTGTGAAAGTTTGATTCGGATCGGATTTCTATATCATATAGCTGCCATACAAACGATCAATCAGATTTCAAGTCTTTGTATGGGAAACTTTTTTGGTTTTCAAGCTATTGCAACTGAATTCAACATTTATTCATTTGATATAGCCATACATGATTTGTAAAAGTTTGATTTGGATCGGATTTCTATATCATATAGCTGCCATACAAACGATCAATTAGATTTCAAGTCTTTGTATGGGAAACTTTTTTTTTTCAAGCTATTGCAACTGAATTCAACATTTATTCATTTGACATAGCCATACACGATTTGTAAAAGTTTGATTTGGATCGGACCACTATATCATATAGCTGCCATACAAACGACCGATATGAAAACAAGTCTTTGTATGGAAAACTTTTTGTTTTCCAACCTATTGCAACTGAATTCAACATTTATTCATTTGACATAGCCATACACGATTTGTGAAAGTTTGATTCGGATCGGATCTCTATATCATATAGCTGCCATACAAACGATCAATCAGTTTTCAAGTCTTTGTATCGAAAACTTTTTTTGTTTTCCAAGCTATTGCAACCGAATTCAACATTTATTTGTTTGGCGTAGCCATACACGATTTGTGAAAGTTTGATTCGGATCGGATCTCTAATCATATATATACAAACGACCGATATGAAAACAAGTCTTTGTATGGAAAATTTTTTTGTTTTCCAACCTATTGCAACTGAATTCAACATTTATTCATTTGACATAGCCATACACGATTTGTGAAAGTTTGATTCGGATCGGATCTAATGATATATGACCGATATGAAAACAATTTTTTGTATGGAAAATTTTTTGTTTTCCAAGCTATTGCAACTGAATTCAACATTTATTCATTTGACATAGCCATACATGATTTGTAAAAGTTTGATTTGGATCGGATCTCTATATCATATAGCTGCCATACAAACGATCAATCAGATTTCAAGTCTTTGTATGGAAAACTTTTTGGTTTTCCAAGCTATTGCATCCGAACTTAACATTTATTCATTTTACATAGCCATACACGATTTGTAAAAGTTTGATTTGGATCGGATTTCTATATCATATAGCTGCCATACAAACGACCGATATGAAAACAAGTCTTTGTATGGAAAATTTTTTTGTTTTCCAACCTATTGCAACTGAATTCAACATTTATTCATTTCACATAGCCATACACGATTTGTGAAAGTTTGATTCGGATCGGATCACTATATCATATAGCTGCCATACAAACGATCAATCAGATTTCAAGTCTTTGTATGGGAAACTTTTTTGTTTTTCAAGCTATTGCAACTGAATTCAACAATTATTCATTTGACATAGCCATACATGATTTGTGAAAGTTTAATTTGGATCGGATCTCTATATCATATAGCTGCCATACAAACGACCGATATGAAAACAAGTCTTTGTATGAGAAACTTTTTTGTTTTTCAAGCTATTGCAACTGAATTCAACATTTATTTATTTGACATAGCCATACATGATTTGTGCAAGTTTGATTTGGATCGGATCTCTATATCATATAGCTGCCATACAAACGACCGATATGAAAACAAGTCTTTGTATGGAAAATTTGTTTGTTTTTCAAGCTATTGCAACTGAATTCAACATTTATTTATTTGACATAGCCATACATGATTTGTGCAAGTTTGATTTGGATCGGATCTCTATATCATATAGCTGCCATACAAACGACCGATATGAAAACAAGTCTTTGTATGGACAATTTTTTTGTTTTCCAAGCTATTGCAACTGAATTCAGCATTTATTCATTTGACATAGCCATACATGATTCGTGATAGTTTGATTTGGATCGGATCTCTATATCATATAGCTGCCATACAAAGGACCGATATGAAAACAAGTCTTTGTATGAGAAACTTTTTTGTTTTTCAAGCTATTGCAACTGAATTCAACATTTATTTATTTGACATAGCCATACATGATTTGTGCAAGTTTGATTTGGATCGGATCCTATATCATATAGCTGCCATACAAACGACCGATATGAAAACAAGTCTTTGTATGGAAAAATTTTTTGTTTTCCTAGCTATTGCAACTGACTTTAACATTTATTCATTTGACATAGCCATACATGATTTGTAAAAGTTTGATTCGGATCGGATCTCTATATCATATAGCTGCCATACAAACGATCAATCAGATTTCAAGTCTTTGTATGGAAAATTTTTGGTTTTCCAAGCTTTTGCAACCGAATTCAACACTTATTTATTTGGTATAGCCATACACGATATGTGAGAGTTTACACGGTTTGTGAAAGTTTGATTCGGATCGGAGCTCTATATCATATAGCTGCCATACAAACGATCAATCAGATTTCAAGTCTTTGTATGGAAAACTTTTTGGTTTTCCAAGCTTTTGCAACCGAATGCAACACTTATTTATTTGGTGTAGCCATACACGATATGTAAGAGTTTACACGGTTTGTGAAAGTTTGATTCGGATCGGATCTCTATATCATATAGCTGCCATACAAACGACCGATATGAGAACAAGTCTTTGTATGGAAAATTTTTTTGTTTTCCAACCTATTCTAACTGAATTCAACATTTATTCATTTGACATAACCATACACGATTTGTGAAAGTTTGATTCGGATCGGATCTCTAAATCATATAGCTGCCATACAAACGATCAATCAGATTTCAAGTCTTTGTATGGGAAACATTTTTTTTTTCAAGCTATTGCAACTGAATTCAACATTTATTCATTTGACATAGCCATACACGATTTGTAAAAATTTGATTCGGATCGGATCTCTACATCATATAGCTGCCATACAAACGATCAATCAGTTTTCAAGTCTTTGTATCGAAAACTTTTTTTGTTTTCCAAGTTATTGAAACCGAATTCAACACTTATTTGTTCGGCGTAGCCATACACGATTTGTGAAAGTTTACAATCGGCCGATATGAAAATAAGTCTTTGTATGGAAAATTTTTTTGTTTTCCAACCTATTGCAACTGAATTCAACATTTATTTATTTGACATAGCCATACACGATATGTCAAAAGTCTAGTGCGGATCGCACCACTATATCATATAGCTGCCATACAAACGACCGATATGAGAACAAGTCTTTGTATGGAAAATTTTTTTGTTTTCCAACCTATTCTAACTGAATTCAACATTTATTCATTTGACATAACCATACACGATTTGTGAAAGTTTGATTCGGATCGGATCTCTAAATCATATAGCTGCCATACAAACGATCAATCAGATTTCAAGTCTTTGTATGGGAAACATTTTTTTTTTCAAGCTATTGCAACTGAATTCAACATTTATTCATTTGACATAGCCACAGACGATTTGTGAAAGTTTGATTTGGATCGGATCTCTATATCATATAGCTGCCATACAAACGATCAATCAGTTTTCAAGTCTTTGTATCGAAAACTTTTTTGCTTTCCAAGCTATTGAAACCGAATTCAACACTTATTTGTTCGGCGTAGCCATACACGATTTGTGAAAGTTTATTGGATTACAATCGACCGATATGAAAATAAGTCTTTGTATGGAAAATTTTTTTGTTTTCCAACCTATTGTAAATGAATTCAACATTTATTCATTTGACATAGCCATACACGATTTGTGAAAGTTTGATTCGGATCGAATCTCTATATCAAATAGCTGCCATACAAACGATCAATCAGATTTCAAGTCTTTGTATGGGAAACTTTTTTTGTTTTTCAAGCTATTGCAACTGAATTCAACATTTATTAATTTCACATAGCCATACACGATTTGTAAAAGTTTGATTTGGATCGGATCTCTATATCATATAGCTGCCATACAAACGACCGATATGAGAACAAGTCTTTGTACGGAAAATTTTTTTGTTTTCCAACCTATTCTAAGTGAATTCAACATTTATTCATTTGACATAACCATACAGGATTTGTGAAAGTTTGATTCGGATCGGATCTCTATATCATATAGCTGCCATACAAACGATCAATCAGATTTCAAGTCTTTGTATGGGAAACATTTTTTTTTTCAAGCTATTGCAACTGAATTCAACATTTATTCATTTGACATAGCCATACACGATTTGTAAAAGTTTGATTCGGATCGGATCTCTACATCATATAGCTGCCATACAAACGATCAATCAGATTTCAAGTCTTTGTATCGAAAACTTTTTTTGTTTTCCAAGCTATTGAAACCGAATTCAACACTTATTTGTTCGGCGTAGCCATACACGATTTGTGAAAGTTTACAATCGGCCGATATGAAAATAAGTCTTTGTATGGAAAATTTTTTTGTTTTCCAACCTATTGCAACTGAATTCAACATTTATTTATTTGACATAGCCATACACGATATGTCAAAAGTCTAGTGCGGATCGCACCACTATATCATATAGCTGCCATACAAACGACCGATATGAAAACAAGTCTTTGTATGGGAAAACTTTTTTGTTTTCCAACCTATTGTAACTGAATTCAACATTTATTCATTTCACATAGCCACAGACGATTTGTGAAAGTTTGATTTGGATCGGATCTCTATATCATATAGCTGCCATACAAACGATCAATCAGTTTTCAAGTCTTTGTATCGAAAACTTTTTTGTTTTCCAAGTTATTGAAACCGAATTCAACACTTATTTGTTCGGCGTAGCCATACACGATTTGTGAAAGTTTATAATCGACCGATATGAAAATAAGTCTTTGTATGGAAAATTTTTTTGTGTTCCAACCTATTGTAACTGAATTCAACATTTATTCATTTGACATAGCCATACACGATTTGTGAAAGTTTGATTCGGATCGAATCTCTATATCAAATAGCTGCCATACAAACGATCAATCAGATTTCAAGTCTTTGTATGGGAAACTTTTTTTGTTTTTCAAGCTATTGCAACTGAATTCAACATTTATTCATTTCACATAGCCATACACGATTTGTGAAAGTTTGATTTGGATCGGATCTCTATATCATATAGCTGCCATTCAAACGACCGATATGAGAACAAGTCTTTGTATGGAAAATTTTTTGTTTTCCAACCTATTCTAACTGAATTCAACATTTATTCATTTGACATAGCCATACACGATTTGTGAAAGTTTGATTCGGATCGGATCTCTACATCATATAGCTGCCATACAAACGATCAATCAGATTTCAAGTCTTTGTATGGGAAACTTTTTTCTTTTTCAAGCTATTGCAACTAAATTCAACATTTATTCATTTGACATAGCCATACACGATTTGTAAAAGTTTGATTCTGATCGGATCTCTATATCATATAGCTGCCATACAAACGATCAATCAGTTTTCAAGTCTTTGTATCGAAAACTTTTTTTGTTTTCCAAGTTATTGAAACCGAATTCAACACTTATTTGTTCGGCGTAGCCATACACGATTTGTGAAAGTTTTACAATCGGCCGATATGAAAATAAGTCTTTGTATGGAAAATTTTTTGTTTTCCAACCTATTGCAACTGAATTCAACATTTATTTATTTGACATAGCCATACACGATTTGTCGAAAGTTTGGTTCGGATCGGATCACTATATCATATAGCTGCCATACAAACGACCGATATGAAAACAAGTCTTTGTATGGGAAAACTTTTTTGTTTTCCAACCTATTGCAACTGAATTCAACATTTATTCATTTCACATAGCCACACACGATTTGTGAAAGTTTGATTTGGATCGGATCTCTATATCATATAGCTGCCATACAAACGATCAATCAGTTTTCAAGTCTTTGTATCGAAAACTTTTTTGTTTTCCAAGCTATTGCAACTGAATTCAACATTTATTTGTTTGACGTAGCCATACATGATTTGTGAAAGTTTGATTGGTGTTTACAATCGACCGATATGAAAACAAGTCTTTGTATGGAAAATTTTTTTGTTTTCCAAGCTATTGTAACTGAATTCAACATTTATTCATTTGACATAGCCATACACGATTTGTAAAAGTTTGATTTGGATCGGATCTCTATATCATATAGCTGCCATACAAACGATCAATCAGATTTCAAGTCTTTGTATGGGAAACTTTTTTTGTTTTTCAAGCTATTGCAACTGAATTCAACATTTATTCATTTGACATAGCCATACACGATTTGTGAAAGTTTGATTTGGATCGGATCTCTATATCATATAGCTGCCATACAAACGACCGATATGAGAACAAGTCTTTGTACGGAAAATTTTATTGTTTTCTAACCTATTGCAACTGAATTCATCATTTATTCATTTGACATAACCATACACGATTTGTGAAAGTTTGATTCGGATCGGATCTCTATATCATATAGCTGCCATACAAACGACCAATATGAAATCAAGTCTTTGTATGGGAAACTTTTTTTTTTTCAAGCTATTGCAACTGAATTCAACATTTATTCATTTGACATAGTCATACACGATTTGTGAAAGTTTGATTCGGATCGGATCTATAATGATATAGCTAAGACCGATATGAAAACAATTTTTTGTATGGAAAATTTTTTTGTTTTCCAAGCTATTGCAACTGAATTCAACATTTATTCATTTGACATAGCCATACATGATTTGTAAAAGTTTGATTTGGATCGGATCTCTATATCATATAGCTGCCATACAAACGATCAATCTGATATCAAGTCTTTGTATGGAAAACTTTTTGGTTTTCCAAGCTATTGCAACCGAATTCAACACTTATTTATTTGACATAGCCATACACGATATGTGAAAGTTTACATGATTTGTGAAAGTTTGATTCGGATCGGATCTCTATATCATATAGCTGCCATACAAACGATCAATCAGATTTCAAGTCTTTGTATGGGAAACTTTTTTTGTTTTTCAAGCTATTGCAACTGAATTCAACATTTATTCATTTGACATAGCCATACATGATTTGTAAAAGTTTGATTTGGATCGGATTTCTATATCATATAGCTGCCATACAAACGACCGATATGAAAACAAGTCTTTGTATGGAATATTTTTTTGTTTTCCAACCTATTGCAACTGAATTCAACATTTATTCATTTGACATAGCGATACATGATTTGTGAAAGTTTGATTCGGATCGGATCTATATCATATAGCAGACCGATCTGAAAACAATTTTTTGTATGGAAAATTTTTTTGTTTTCCAAGCTTTTGCAACTGAATTCAACATTTATTCATTTGACATAGCCATACATGATTTGTAAAAGTTTGATTTGGATCGGATCTCTACATCATATAGCTGCCATACAAACGATCAATCAGATTTCAAGTCTTTGTATGGAAAACTTTTTGGTTTTCCAAGCTATTGCAACCGCATTCAATACTAAATTATTTGGCATAGCCATACACGATATGTGAAAGTTTACATGATTTGTGAAAGTTTGATTCGGATCGGATCTCTATATCATATAGCTGTCATACAAACGATCAATCAGAGTTCAAGTCTTTGTATGGGAAACTTTTTTTGTTTTTCAAGCTATTGCAACTGAATTCAACATTTATTCATTTGACATAGCCATACACGATTTGTGAAAGTTTAATTTGGATCGGATCTCCATATCATATAGCTGCCATACAATCGACCGATATGAAAACAAGTCTTTGTATGAGAAACTTTTTTGTTTTTCAAGCTATTGCAACTGAATTCAACAATTATTCATTTGACATAGCCATACATGATTTGTGCAAGTTTGATTTGGATCGGATCTCTATATCATATAGCTGCCATACAAACGACCGTTATGAAAACAAGTCTTTGTATGGAAAATTTTTTTGTTTTCTAAGCTATTGCAACTGAATTCAACATTTATTCATTTGACATAGCCATACATGATTTGTGAAAGTTTAATTTGGATCGGATCTCCATATCATATAGCTGCCATACAAACAACCAATATGAAAACAAGTCTTTGTATGGACAATTTTTTTGTTTTCCAAGCTATTGCAACCGAATTCAACATTTATTCATTTTACATAGCCATACATGATTTGTGAAAGTTTGATTTGGATCGGATCTCTATATCATATAGCTGCCATACAAACGACCGATATGAAAACAAGTCTTTGTATGAGAAACTTTTTGTTTTCCAAGCTATTGCAACTGAATTCAACATTTATTCATTTGACATAGCCATACATGATTTGTGAAAGTTTGATTTGGATCGGATCCCTATATCATATAGCTGCCATACAAACGACCGATATGAAAACAAGTCTTTGTATGGAAAATTTTTTGGTTTTCCAAGCTATTGCAACTGAATTCAACATTTATTTATTTGACATAGCCATACACGATTTGTGAAAGTTTGATTCGGATCGGATCTCTATATCATATAGCTGCCATACAAACGATCAATCATATTTCAAGTCTTTGTATGGGAAACTTTTTTGTTTTTCAAGCTATTGCAACTGAATTCAACATTTATTCATTTGACATAGCCATACACGATTTGTGAAAGTTTAATTTGGATCGGATCTCCATATCATATAGCTGCCATACAAACGACCGATATGAAAACAAGTCTTTGTATGAACAATTTTTTTTGTTTTCCAAGCTATTGCAACCGAATTCAACATTTATTCATTGTACATAGCCATACATGATTTGTGAAAGTTTGATTTGGATCGGATCTCTATATCATATAGCTGCCATACAAACGACCGATATGAAAACAAGTCTTTGTATGAGAAATTTTTTTGTTTTCCAAGCTATTGCAACTGAATTCAACATTTATTCATTTGACATAGCCATACACGATTTGTTAAAGTTTGGTTCGGATCGGATCTCTATATCATATAGCTGCCATACAAACGACCGATATGAAAACAAGTCTTTGTATGGAAAATTTTTTTGTTTTCCAAGCTATTGCAACTGAATTCAACATTTATTCATTTGACATAGCCATACACGATTTGTGAAAGTTTGATTCGGATCGGATCTCTATATCATATAGCTGCCATACAAACGATCAATCAGATTTCAAGTCTTTGTATGGGAAACTTTTTTGTTTTTCAAGCTATTGCAACTGAATTCAACATTTTTTTTATTTCACATAGCCATACACAATTTGTGAAAGTTTGATTCGGATCGGATCTCTATATCATATAGCTGCCATACAAACGATCAATCAGATTTCAAGTCTTTGTATGGGAAACTTTTTTGTTTTCCAACCTATTGCAACTGAATTCAACATTTATTCATTTGACATAGCCATACATGATTTGTGAAAGTTTGATTTGGATCGGATCTCTATATCATATAGCTGCCATACAAACGATCAATCAGATTTCAAGTCTTTGTATGGAAAACTTTTTTGTTTTCCAAGTTATTTCAACTGAATTCAACACTTATTTGTTTGACGTAGCCATACACGATTTGTGAAAGTTTATTGGATTTACAATCGACCGATATGAAAATAAGTCTTTGTATGGAAAATTTTTTGTTTTCCAAGCTATTGTAACTGAATTCAACATTTATTCATTTGACATAGCCATACACTATTTGTGAAAGTTTGATTCGGATCGGATTCTATATCATATACTGCATAAGACCGATCTGAAAACAATTTTTTGTATACAAATTTTTTTGTTTTCCAACCTCAATAGGTTGGATACTCATAGGTAGTTGCAATCAACTGAATTTAACATTTATTCATTTGACATAGCCATACATGATTTGTAAAAGTTTGATTTGGATCGGATCTCTATATCATATAGCTGTCATACAAACGATCAATCAGAGTTCAAGTCTTTGCATGGGAAATTTTTTTGTTTTTCAAGCTATTGCAACTGAATTCAACATTTATTCATTTGACATAGCCATACATGATTTGTGAAAGTTTGATTTGGATCGGATTTCTATATCATATAGCTGCCATACAAACGACCGATATGAAAACAAGTCTTTGTATGGGAAACTTTTTTGTTTTCCAAGCTATTGCAACTGAATTCAACATTTATTCATTTGACATAGCCATACATGATTTGTGAAAGTTTGATTTGGATCGGATCTCCATATCATATAGCTGCCATACAAACGATCAATCAGATTTCAAGTCTTTGTATGGAAAACTTTTTTGTTTTCCAAGCTATTGCAACCGAATTCAACACTAAATTATTTGGCATAGCCATACACGATTTGTGAAAGTTTGATTCGGATCGTCTTTTTTACAATCGACCGATATGAAAACAAGTCTTTGTATGGAAAATTTTTTTGTTTTCCAACCTATTGCAACTGAATTCAACATTTATTCATTTGACATAGCCATACACGATTTGTGAAAGTTTGATTCGGATCGGATCTATGATATAAGACGATCTGAAAACAATTTTTTGTATGACAAATTTTTTTGTTTTCCAACCTCAATAGGTTGGTCTCAATAGGTAGTTGCAATCAACTGAATTTAACATTTATTCATTTGACATAGCCATACATGATTTGTGAAAGTTTGATTCGGATCGGATCTCTATATCATATAGCTGTCATACAAACGATCAATCAGAGTTCAAGTCTTTGTATGGGAAATTTTTTTGTTTTTCAAGCTATTGCAACTGAATTCAACATTTATTCATTTGACATAGCCATACACGATTTGTAAAAGTTTGATTCGGATCGGATTTCTATATCATATAGCTGCCATACAAACGACCGATATGAAAACAAGTCTTTGTATGAGAAACTTTTTTGTTTTCCAAGCTATGGCAACTGAATTCAACATTTATTCATTTGACATAGCCATACATGATTTGTGAAAGTTTCATTTGGATCGGATCTCCATATCATATAGCTGCCATACAAACAACCAATATGAAAACAAGTCTTTGGATGGACAATTTTTTTGATTTCCATGCTATTGCAACCGAATTCAACATTTATTCATTTTACATAGCCATACATGATTCGTGATAGTTTGATTTGGATCGGATCTCTATATCATATAGCTGCCATACAAACGACCGATATGAAAACAAGTCTTTGTATGGGAAACTTTTTTGTTTTTCAAGCTATTGCAACTGAATTCAAAATTTATTCATTTGACATAGCCATACATGATTTGTGAAAGTTTGATTTGGATCGGATCTCCATATCATATAGCTGCCATACAATCGACCGATATGAAAACAAGTCTTTGTATGGAAAATTTTTTTGTTTTCCAAGCTATTGCAACTGAATTCAACATTTATTCATTTGACATAGCCATACATGATTTGTGAAAGTTTGATTTGGATCGGATCTCTATATCATATAGCTGCCATACAAACGACCGATATGAAAACAAGTCTTTGTATGGAAAATTTTTTTGTTTTCCAAGCTATTGCAACTGAATTCAAAATTTATTCATTTGACATAGCCATACATGATTTGTGAAAGTTTGATTCGGATCGGATCTCTATATCATATAGCTGCCATACAAACGATCAATCAGATTTCAAGTCTTTGTATGGAAAACTTTTTGTTTTTCAAGCTATTGCAACTGAATTCAACATTTATTCATTTGACATAGCCATACACGATTTGTGAAAGTTTGATTCGGATCGGATTTCTATATCATATAGCTGCCATACAAACGACCGATATGAAAACAAGTCTTTGTATGGAAAATTTTTTTGTTTTCCAAGCTATTGCAACTGAATTCAACATTTATTCATTTGACATAGCCATACACGATTTGTGAAAGTTTGATTCGGATCGGATCTCTACATCATATAGCTGCCATACAAACGATCAATCAGATTTCAAGTCTTTGTATGGGAAACTTTTTTGTTTTTCAAGCTATTGCAACTGAATTCAACATTTATTCATTTGACATAGCCATACATGATTTGTGAAAGTTTAATTTGGATCGGATCTCCATATCATATAGCTGCCATACAATCGACCGATATGAAAACAAGTCTTTGTATGGACAACTTTTTTGTTTTCCAAGCTATTGCAACTGAATTCAACATTTATTCATTTGACATAGCCATACATGATTTGTGAAAGTTTGATTCGGATCGGATCTCTATATCATATAGCTGCCATACAAACGACCGATATGAAAACAAGTCTTTGTATGGGAAAATTTTTTGTTTTCCAAGCTATTGCAACTGAATTCAACATTTATTCATTTGACATAGCCATACATGATTTGTGAAAGTTTGATTCGGATCGGATCTCTATATCATATAGCTGCCATACAAACAACCAATATGAAAACAAGTCTTTGTATGGAGAATTTTTTTGTTTTCCAAGCTATTGCAACCGAATTCAACATTTATTCATTTGACATAGCCATACATGATTTGTAAAAGTTTGATTCGGATCGGATCTCTATATCATATAGCTGCCATACAAACGACCGATATGAAAACAAGTTTTTGTATGGAATATTTTTTGTTTTCCATCCTATTGCAACTGAATTCAACATTTATTTACTTGACATAGCGATACAAGATTTGTGAAAGCTTGATTTGGATCGGATCTCTATATCATATAGCTGCCATACAAACGATCAATCAGATTTCAAGTCTTTGTATGGAAAACTTTTTTGTTTTCCAAGCTATTGCAACCGCATTCAACATTAATTATTTGGCATAGCCATACACGATATGTGAGAGTTTAAGTTTGTGAAAGTTTGATTCGGATCGGATCTCTATATCATATAGCTGCCATACAAACGATCAATATGAATTCAAGTCTTTGTATGGAAAATTTTTTTGTTTTTCAAGCTATTGCAACTGAATTCAACATTTATTCATTTGACATAGCCACACACGATTTGTGAAAGTTTGATTCGGATCGGATTTCTATATCATATAGCTGCCATACAAACGACCGATATGAAAACAAGTCTTTGTATGAGAAACTTTTTTGTTTTCCAAGCTATTGCAACTGAATTCAACATTTATTCATTTGACATAGCCATACATGATTTGTGAAAGTTTAATTTGGATCGGATCTCCATATCATATAGCTGCCATACAAACGACCGATATGAAAACAAGTCTTTGTATGGACAATTTTTTTGTTTTCCAAGCTATTGCAACCGAATTCAACATTTATTCATTTGACATAGCCATACATGATTTGTGATAGTTTGATTTGGATCGGATCTCTATATCATATAGCTGCCATACAAAGGACCGATATGAAAACAAGTCTTTGTATGGGAAAATTTTTTTGTTTTCCAACCTATTGCAACTGAATTCAACATTTATTCATTTGACATAGCCATACATGATTTGTGAAAGTTTGATTTGGATCGGATCTCTATATCATATAGCTGCCATACAAACGATCAATCAGATTTCAAGTCTTTGTATGGGAAACTTTTTTGTTTTTCAAGCTATTGCAACTGAATTCAACATTTATTCATTTGACATAGCCATACATGATTTGTGAAAGTTTGATTCGGATCGGATTTCTATATCATATAGCTGCCATACAAACGACCGATATGAAAACAAGTCTTTGTATGGAAAACTTTTTGTTTTCCAAGCTATTGCAACTGAATTCAACATTTATTCATTTGACATAGCCATACACGATTTGTGAAAGTTTGATTCGGATCGGATCTCTATATCATATAGCTGCCATACAAACGATCAATCAGATTTCAAGTCTTTGTATGGGAAACTTTTTTTGTTTTCCAACCTATTGCAACTGAATTCAACATTTATTCATTTGACATAGCCATACATGATTTGTGAAAGTTTAATTTGGATCGGATCTCCATATCATATAGCTGCCATACAATCGACCGATATGAAAACAAGTCTTTGTATGAGAAACTTTTTTGTTTTCCAAGCTATTGCAACTGAATTCAACATTTATTCATTTGACATAGCCATACATGATTTGTGAAAGTTTGATTTGGATCGGATCTCCATATCATATAGCTGCCATACAAACGACCGATATGAAAACAAGTCTTTGTATGAGAAACTTTTTTGTTTTCCAAGCTATTGCAACTGAATTCAACATTTATTCATTTGACATAGCCATACATGATTTGTGAAAGTTTGATTCGGATCGGATTTCTATATCATATAGCTGCCATACAAACGACCGATATGAAAACAAGTCTTTGTATGGAAAACTTTTTGTTTTCCAAGCTATTGCAACTGAATTCAACATTTATTCATTTGACATAGCCATACATGATTTGTGAAAGTTTGATTTGGATCGGATCTCCATATCATATAGCTGCCATACAAACGACCGATATGAAAACAAGTCTTTGTATGGAAATTTTTTTGTTTTCCAAGCTATTGCAACTGAATTCAACATTTATTCATTTGACATAGCCATACATGATTTGTGAAAGTTTGATTCGGATCGGATCTCTATATCATATAGCTGCCATACAAACGACCGATATGAAAACAAGTCTTTGTATGGAAAATTTTTTTGTTTTCCAAGCTATTGCAACTGAATTCAACATTTATTCATTTGACATAGCCATACATGATTTGTGAAAGTTTGATTCGGATCGGATCTCTATATCATATAGCTGCCATACAAACGACCGATATGAAAACAAGTCTTTGTATGGGAAACTTTTTTTGTTTTCCAACCTATTGCAACTGAATTCAACATTTATTCATTTGACATAGCCATACATGATTTGTGAAAGTTTAATTTGGATCGGATCTCCATATCATATAGCTGCCATACAAACGACCGATATGAAAACAAGTCTTTGTATGGAAAACTTTTTTGTTTTCCAAGCTATTGCAACTGAATTCAACATTTATTCATTTTACATAGCCATACATGATTCGTGATAGTTTGATTTGGATCGGATCTCTATATCATATAGCTGCCATACAAAGGACCGATATGAAAACAAGTCTTTGTATTGAAAAATTTTTTTGTTTTCCAAGCTATTGCAACTGAATTCAACATTTATTCATTTGACATAGCCATACATGATTTGTAAAAGTTTGATTCGGATCGGATCTCTATATCATATAGCTGCCATACAAACGATCGATATGAAATCAAGTCTTTGTATGGAAAACTTTTTTTTGTTTTTCAAGCTATTGCAACTGAATTCAACATTTATTCATTTGACATAGCCATACATGATTTGTGAAAGTTTGATTTGGATCGGATCTCTATATCATATAGCTGCCATACAAACGATCAATGAGATTTCAAGTCTTTGTATGGAAAACTTTTTTGTTTTCCAAGCTATTGCAACTGAATTCAACATTTATTTATTTGACATAGCCATACACGATATGTGAAAGTTTACATGATTTGTGAAAGTTTGATTCGGATCGGACCTCTATATCATATAGCTGCCATACAAACGACCGATATGAAAACAAGTCTTTGTATGAGAAACTTTTTTTGTTTTTCAAGCTATTGCAACTGAATTCAACATTTATGCATTTGACAGAGCCGTTCATGATTTGTAAAAGTTTGATTTGGATCGGATCTCTATATCATATAGCTGCCATACAAACGACCAATAAGAATTCAAGTCTTTGTATGGAAAACTTTTTGGTTTTCCAAGCTATTGCAACTGAATTCAACATTTATTTATTTGACATAGCCATACACGATTTGTGAAAGTTTACATGATTTGTGAAAGTTTGATTCGGATCGGATCTCTATATCATATAGCTGCCATACAAACGACCGATATGAAAACAAGTCTTTGTATGGGAAACTTTTTTGTTTTCCAAGCTATTGCAACTGAATTCAACATTTATTCATTTGACATAGCCATACATGATTTGTGAAAGTTTGATTCGGATCGGATTTCTATATCATATAGCTGCCATACAAACGACCGATATGAAAACAAGTCTTTGTATGGAAACTTTTTTTTGTTTTCCAAGCTATTGCAACTGAATTCAACATTTATTCATTTGACATAGCCATACACGATTTGTGAAAGTTTGATTCGGATCGAATATCTATATCATATAGCTGCCATACAAACGATCAATCAGATTTCAAGTCTTTGTATGGGAAACTTTTTTTTTTCAAGCTATTGCAACTGAATTCAACATTTATTCATTTGACATAGCCATACATGATTTGTGAAAGTTTGATTTGGATCGGATCTCTATATCATATAGCTGCCATACAAACGACCGATATGAAAACAAGTCTTTGTATGGAAAACTTTTTGTTTTCCAAGCTATTGCAACTAAATTCAACATTTATTCATTTGACATAGCCATACATGATTTGTGAAAGTTTGATTCGGATCGGATCTCTATATCATATAGCTGCCATACAAACGACCGATATGAAAACAAGTCTTTGTATGGAAAACTTTTTGGTTTTCCAAGCTATTGCAACTGAATTCAACATTTATTTATTTGACATAGCCATACACGATATGTGAAAGTTTACATGATTTGTGAAAGTTTGATTCGGATCGGATCTCTATATCATATAGCTGCCATACAAACGATCAATCAGAATTCAAGTCTTTGTATGGGAAACTTTTTTGTTTTTCAAGCTATTGCAACTGAATTCAACATTTATTCATTTGACATAGCCATACATGATTTGTGAAAGTTTGATTCGGATCGGATTTCTATATCATATAGCTGCCATACAAACGACCGATATGAAAACAAGTCTTTGTATGGAAAATTTTTTTGTTTTCCAAGCTATTGCAACTGAATTCAACATTTATTCATTTGACATAGCCATACACGATTTGTGAAAGTTTGATTCGGATCGGATCTCTATATCATATAGCTGCCATACAAACGATCAATCAGATTTCAAGTCTTTGTATGGGAAACTTTTTTAGTTTTCAAGCTATTGCAACTGAATTCAACATTTATTCATTTGACATAGCCATACACGATTTGTAAAAGTTTGATTCGGATCGGATCTCTATATCATATAGCTGCCATACAAACGACCGATATGAAAACAAGTCTTTGTATGGAAAACTTTTTTGTTTTCCAAGCTATTGCAACTGAATTCAACATTTATTCATTTGACATAGCCATACACGATTTGTGAAAGTTTGATTCGGATCGGATCTCTATATCATATAGCTGCCATACAAACGATCAATAAGAATACAAGTCTTTGTATGGAAAACTTTTTTTGTTTTCCAAGCTATTGCAACTGAATTCAACATTTATTTATTTGACATAGCCATACATGATTTGTGAAAGTTTGATTTGGATCGGACCTCTATATCATATAGCTGCCATACAATCGACCGATATGAAAAACAAGTCTTTGTATGGAGAATTTTTTTGTTTTTCAAGCTATTGCAACTGAATTCAACATTTATTCATTTGACATAGCCATACATGATTTGTGAAAGTTTGATTCGGATCGGATTTCTATATCATATAGCTGCCATACAAACGACCGATATGAAAACAAGTCTTTGTATGGAAAACTTTTTGTTTTCCAAGCTATTGCAACTGAATTCAACATTTATTTATTTGACATAGCCATACATGATTTGTGAAAGTTTAATTCGGATCGGATCTCTATATCATATAGCTGCCATACAAACGACCGATATGAAAACAAGTCTTTGTATGGAAAACTTTTTGTTTTCCAAGCTATTGCAACTAAATTCAACATTTATTCATTTGACATAGCCATACATGATTTGTGAAAGTTTGATTCGGATCGGATCTCTACATCATATAGCTGCCATACAAACGATCAATCAGAGTTCAAGTCTTTGTATGGAAAACTTTTTTGTTTTCCAAGTTTTTGTAATTTAATTTATTTATTTGACATAGCTATACATGATTTGTGAAAGTTTGATTTGGATCGGATCTCTATATCATATAGCTGCCATACAAACGACCGATATGAAAACAAGTCTTTGTATGGAAAACTTTTTTGTTTTCCAAGCTATTGCAACTGAATTCAACATTTATTTATTTGACATAGCCATACACGATATTGTGAAAGTTTGGTTCGGATCGGACCACTATATCATATAGCCGCCATACAAACGACCGATATGAAAACAAGTCTTTGTATGGAAAATTTTTTTGTTTTCCAACATATTGCAACTGAATTCAACATTTATTCATTTGACATAGCCATACATGATTTGTGAAAAGTTGAGTCCGGATGGGACCACTATATCATATAGCTGCCATACAAACGACCGATATGAAAACAAGTCTTTGTATGGAAAACTTTTTTGTTTCCAAGCTATTGCAACCGAATTCAACATTTATTCATTTGACATAGCCATACATGATTTGTGAAAGTTTGATTTGGATCGGATCTCTATATCATATAGCTGCCATACAAACGATCAATCAGAATTCAAGTCTTTGTATGGAAAACTTTTTTGTTTTCCAAGCTATTGCAACCGAATTCAACATTTATTCATTTGACATAGCCACACACGATTTGTGAAAGTTTGATTCGGATCGAATATCTATATCATATAGCTGCCATACAAACGACCAATAAGAAATCAAGTCTTTGTATGGAAAACTTTTTTTGTTTTTCAAGCTATTGCAACTGAATTCAACATTTATTCATTTGACATAGCCATACATGATTTGTAAAAGTTTGATTCGGATCGGATCTCTATATCATATAGCTGCCATACAAACGATCAATAAGATTTCAAGTCTTTGTATGGAAAACTTTTTGTTTTCCAAGCTATTGCAACCGAATTCAACATTTATTTATTTGACATAGCCATACACGATATGTGAAAGTTTACATGATTTGTGAAAGTTTGATTCGGATCGGATCTCTATATCATATAGCTGCCATACAAACGATCAATAAGAAATCAAGTCTTTGTATGGGAAACTTTTTTGTTTTTCAAGCTATTGCAACTGAATTCAACATTTATTCATTTGACATAGCCATACATGATTTGTAAAAGTTTGATTCGGATCGGATTTCTATATCATATAGCTGCCATACAAACGACCGATATGAAAACAAGTCTTTGTATAGAAAATTT
This sequence comes from Drosophila merina, assembly GCA_035047645.1. Lineage (NCBI taxonomy): Eukaryota > Metazoa > Arthropoda > Insecta > Diptera > Drosophilidae > Drosophila > Drosophila merina. The sequence goes on from JAWNPH010000032.1 coordinate 804,360, forward strand.
TTTTGTTTTCCAACCTATTGCAACTGAATTCAACATTTATTCATTTGCTATAGCCATACACGATTTGTGAAAGTTTGATTCGGATCGGATCTCTATATCATATAGCTGCCATACAAACGATCAATCAGATTTCAAGTCTTTGTATGGGAAACTTTTTTTTTTCAAGCTATTGCAACTGAATTCAACATTTATTCATTTGACATAGCCATACACGATTTGTGAAAGTTTGATTTGGATCGGATCTCTATATCATATAGCTGCCATACAAACGACCGATATGAAAACAAGTCTTTGTATGGAAAATTTTTTGTTTTCCAAGCTATTGCAACCGAATTCAACACTAAATTATTTGGCATAGCCATACACGATTTGTGAAAGTTTGATTCGGATCGGATCTCTACATCATATAGCTGCCATACAAACGATCAATCAGATTTCAAGTCTTTGTATGGAAAACTTTTTTTGTTTTTCAAGCTATTGCAACCGAATTCAACATTTATTTATTTGACATAGCCATACACGATTTGTGAAAGTTTGGTTCGGATCGGACATCTATATCATATAGCTGCCATACAAACGACCGATATGAAAATAAGTCTTTGTATGGACAATTTTTTTGTTTTTCAAGCTATTTCAACTGAATTCAACATTTATTCATTTGACATAGCTATACATGATTTATGAAAGTTTGATTTGGATCGGATCTCTATATCATATAGCTGCCATACAAACGACCGATATGAAAATAAGTCTTTGTATGGAAAATTTTTTTGTTTTCCAAGCTATTGCAACTGAATTCAACATTTATTTATTTGACATAGCCATACACGATTTGTCGAAAGTTTAGTCCGGATCGGACTACTATATCATATAGCTGCCATACAAACGACCGATATGAAAACAAGTCTTTGTATGGAAAATTTTTTTGTTTTTCAACCTATTGCAACTGAATTCAACATTTATTTATTTGACATAGCCATACACGATATGTCAAAAGTCTTGTCCGGATCGGACCACTATATCATATAGCTGCCATACAAACGACCGATATGAAAACAAGTCTTTGTATGGAAAACTTTTTTGTTTCCAAGCTATTGCAACCGAATTCAACATTTATTCATTTGACATAGCCATACATGATTTGTGAAAGTTTGATTCGGATCGGATCCCTATATCATATAGCTGCCATACAAACGATCAATCAGAGTTCAAGTCTTTGTATGGAAAACTTTTTTGTTTTCCAAGCTATTGCAACTGAATTCAACATTTATTCATTTGACATAGCCATACATGATTTGTGAAAGTTTGATTTGGATCGGATCTCTATATCATATAGCTGCCATACAAACGACCGATATGAAAACAAGTCTTTGTATGGAAAATTTTTTGTTTTCCAACCTATTGCAACTGAATTCAACATTTATTTATTTGACATAGCCATACACGATATGGCGAAAGTTTAATCCGGATCGGATCACTATATCATATAGCTGCCATACAAACGACCGATATGAAAATAAGTCTTTGTATGGAAAACTTTTTTGTTTCCAAGCTATTGCAACTGAATTCAACATTTATTCATTTGACATAGCCATACATGATTTGTGAAAGTTTGATTTGGATCGGATCTCTATATCATATAGCTGCCATACAAACGACCGATATGAAAACAAGTCTTTGTATGGAAAATTTTTTGTTTTCCAAGCTATTGCAACTGAATTCAACATTTATTCATTTGACATAGCCATACATGATTTGTAAAAGTTTGATTTGGATCGGATCTCGATATCATATAGCTGCCATACAAACGATCAATCAGATTCCAAGTCTTTGTATGGAAAACTTTTTGGTTTTCCAAGCTATTGCAACTGAATTCAACATTTATTTATTTGACATAGCCATACATGATTTGTGCAAGTTTGATTTGCATCGGATCCCTATATCATATAGCTGCCATACAAACGACCGATATGAAAACAAGTCTTTGTATGGAAAATTTTTTTGTTTTCCAACCTATTGCAACTGAATTTAACATTTATTTATTTGACATAGCCATACATGATTTGTAAAAGTTTGATTTGGATCGGATCTTTATATCATATAGCTGCCATACAAACGATCAATCAGATTTCAAGTCTTTGTATGGAAAACTTTTTGGTTTTCCAAGCTATTGCAACTGAATTCAACACTTATTTATTTGGTATAGCCATACACGATATGTGAAAGTTTACACGATTTGTGAAAGTTTGATTCGGATCGGAGCTCTATATCATATAGCTGCCATACAAACGATCAATCAGATTTCAAGTCTTTGTATGGGAAACTTTTTTGTTTTTCAAGCTATTGCAACTGAATTCAACATTTATTCATTTGACATAGCCATACACGATTTGTAAAAGTTAGATTCGGATCGGATCTCTATATCATAGCTATATGATGGCAGCTGCCATACAAACGACCGATATGAAAACAAGTCTTTGTATGGAAAATTTTTTTGTTTTCCAAGCTATTGTAACTAAATTCAACATTTATTCATTTTATCAAAGCCATACACGATTTGTGACAGTTTGATTCGGATCGAATCTCTATATCATATAGCTGCCATACAAACGATCAATCAGATTTCAAGTCTTTGTATGGGAAACTTTTTTGTTTTCCAACCTCTTGCAACTGAATTCAACATTTATTGATTTGAAAAAGCCATACATGATTTGTGAAAGTTTGATTCGGATCGGATCTTTATATCATATAGCTGCCATACAAACGACCGATATGAGAACAAGTCTTTGTATGGAAAATTTTTTGTTTTTCAAGCTATTGTAACTGAATTCAACATTTATTCATTTCACAAAGCCATACACGATTTGTGAAAGTTTGATTCGGATCGGATCTCTACATCATATAGCTGCCATACAAACGATCAATCAGATTTCAAGTCTTTGTATCGAAAACTGTTTTGTTTTCCAAGCTATTGCAACCGAATTCAACACTAATTTGTTCGGCGTAGCCATACACGATTTGTGAAAGTTTACAATCGACCGATATGAAAATAAGTCTTTGTATGGAAAATTTTTTGTTTTCCAAGCTATTGTAACTGAATTCAACATTTATTCATTTGACATAGCCATACACGATTTGTGAAAGTTTGATTCGGATCGGATCTATCATATAGCATAGACCGATCTGAAAACAATTTTTTTGTATGGAAAATTTTTTTGTTTTCCAACCTATTGCAACTGAATTCAACATTTATTCATTTGACATAGCCATACATGATTTGTGAAAGTTTGATTTGGATCGGATCTCTATATCATATAGCTGCCATACAAACGATCAATCAGATTCCAAGTCTTTTTATGGAAAACTTTTTGGTTTTCCAAGCTATTGCAACTGAATTCAACATTTATTCATTTGACATAGCCATACATGATTTGTAAAAGTTTGATTCGGATCGGATCTCTATATCATATAGCTGCCATACAAACGACCGATATGAAAACAAGTCTTTGTATGGAATATTTTTTTGTTTTCCAAGCTATTGCAACTGAATTCAACATTTATTCATTTCACATAGCCACACACGATTTGTGAAAGTTTGATTCGGATCGGATCTCTATATCATATAGCTGCCATACAAACGATCAATCAGATTTCAAGTCTTTGTATCGAAAACTTGTTTGTTTTCCAAGCTATTGAAACCGAATTCAACATTTATTTGTTCGGCGTAGCCATACACGATTTGTGAAAGTTTGATTCGTTTTTACAATCGACCGATATGAAAATAAGTCTTTGTATGGACAATTTTTTTGTTTTCCAACCTATTGCAACTGAATTCAACATTTATTCATTTGACATAGCCACACATGATTTGTAAAAGTTTGATTTGGATCGGATCTCTATATCATATAGCTGTCATACAAACGATCAATCAGTTTTCAAGTCTTTGTATCGAAAACTTGTTTGTTTTCCAAGTTATTGAAACTGAATTCAACACTAATTTGTTCGGCGTAGCCATACACGATTTGTGAAAGTTTACAATCGACCGATATGAAAATAAGTCTTTGTATGGAAAATTTTTTTGTTTTCCAACCTATTGTAACTGAATTCAACATTTATTCATTTGACATAGCCATACACGATTTGTGAAAGTTTGATTCGGATCGGATCTCATATGATATAGACGATCTGAAAACAATTTTTTTGTATGGAAAATTTTTTTGTTTTCCAACCTATTGCAACTGAATTCAACATTTATTCATTTGACATAGCCATACATGATTTGTAAAAGTTTGATTTGGATCGGATCTCTATATCATATAGCTGCCATACAAACGATCAATCAGATTCCAAGTCTTTTTATGGAAAACTTTTTGGTTTTCCAAGCTATTGCAACTGAATTCAACATTTATTTATTTGACATAGTCATACATGATTTGTGCAAGTTTGATTTGCAGCGGATCCCTATATCATATAGCTGCCATACAAACGACCGATATGAAAACAAGTCTTTATATGGAAAATTTTTTTGTTTTCCAACCTATTGCAACTGAATTTAACATTTATTTATTTGACATAGCCATACATGATTTGTAAAAGTTTGATTTGGATCGGATCTTTATATCATATAGCTGCCATACAAACGATCAATCAGATTTCAAGTCTTTGTATGGAAAACTTTTGGTTTTCCAAGCTATTGCAACCGAATTCAACACTTATTTATTTGGTATAGCCATACACGATATGTGAAAGTTTACACGATTTGTGAAAGTTTGATTCGGATCGGAGCTCTATATCATATAGCTGCCATACAAACGATCAATCAGATTTCAAGTCTTTGTATGGGAAACTTTTTTGTTTTTCAAGCTATTGCAACTGAATTCAACATTTATTCATTTGACATAGCCATACACGATTTGTAAAAGTTAGATTTGGATCGGATCTCTATATCATAGCTATATGATGGCAGCTAGCCATACAAACGACCGATATGAAAACAAATCTTTGTATGGAAAATTTTTTTGTTTTCCAACCTATTGTAACTAAATTCAACATTTATTCATTTTATCAAAGCCACACACGATTTGTGACAGTTTGATTCGGATCGAATCTTTATATCATATAGCTGCCATACAAACGATCAATCAGATTTCAAGTCTTTGTATGGGAAACTTTTTTGTTTTCCAACCTCTTGTAACTGAATTCAACATTTATTTATTTCACAAAGCCACACACGATTTGTAAAAGTTTGATTCGGATCGGATCTCTATATCATATAGCTGCCATACAAACGACCGATATAAGAACAAGTCTTTGTATGGAAAATTTTTTTGTTTTTCAACCTATTGTAACTGAATTCAACATTTATTCATTTCACAAAGCCACACACGATTTGTGAAAGTTTGATTCGGATCGGATCTCTATATCATATAGCTGCCATACAAACGATCAATCAGTTTTCAAGTCTTTGTATCGAAAACTGTTTTGTTTTCCAAGTTATTGAAACCGAATTCAACACTAATTTGTTCGGCGTAGCCATACACGATTTGTGAAAGTTTACAATCGACCGATATGAAAATAAGTCTTTGTATGGAAAATTTTTTTGTTTTCCAACCTATTGTAACTGAATTCAACATTTATTCATTTGACATAGCCATACACGATTTGTGAAAGTTTGATTCGGATCGGATCTTGATATAGAGATCTGAAAACAATTTTTTTGTATGGAAAATTTTTTTGTTTTCCAACCTATTGCAACTGAATTTAACATTTATTCATTTGACATAGCCATACATGATTTGTAAAAGTTTGATTTGGATCGGATCTCTATATCATATAGCTGCCATACAAACGATCAATCAGATTCCAAGTCTTTTTATGGAAAACTTTTTGGTTTTCCAAGCTATTGCAACTGAATTCAACATTTATTTATTTGACATAGTCATACATGAATTGTGCAAGTTTGATTTGCAGCGGATCCCTATATCATATAGCTGCCATACAAACGACCGATATGAAAACAAGTCTTTATATGGAAAATTTTTTTGTTTTCCAACCTATTGCAACTGAATTTAACATTTATTTATTTGACATAGCCATACATGATTTGTAAAAGTTTGATTTGGATCGGATCTTTATATCATATAGCTGCCATACAAACGATCAATCAGATTTCAAGTCTTTGTATGGAAAACTTTTTGGTTTTCCAAGCTATTGCAACCGAATTCAACACTTATTTATTTGGTATAGCCATACACGATATGTGAAAGTTTACACGATTTGTGAAAGTTTGATTCGGATCGGAGCTCTATATCATATAGCTGCCATACAAAAAATCAATCAGATTTCAAGTCTTTGTATGGGAAACTTTTATGTTTTTCAAGCTATTGCAACTGAATTCAACATTTATTCATTTGACATAGCCATACATGATTTGTAAAAGTTTGATTTGGATCGGATCTGTATATCATAGCTATATGATGGCAGCTAGCCATACAAACGACCGATATGAAAACAAATCTTTGTATGGAAAATTTTTTTGTTTTCCAACCTATTGTAACTGAATTCAACATTTATACATTTCACAAAGCCACACACGATTTGTGAAAGTTTGATTCGGATCGAATCTCTATATCATATAGCTGCCATACAAACGATCAATCAGATTTCAAGTCTTTGTATGGGAAACTTTTTTTTTAAGCTATTGCAACTGAATTCAACATTTATTCATTTGACATAGCCATACACGATTTGTAAAAGTTTGATTCGGATCGGATCTCTATATCATATAGCTGCCATACAAACGACCGATATGAAAACAAGTCTTTGTATGGAAAATTTTTTTGTTTTCCAACCTATTGTAACTGAATTCAACATTTATTCATTTCACAAAGCCACACACGATTTGTGAAAGTTTGATTCGGATCGGATCTCTATATCATATAGCTGCCATACAAACGATCAATCAGTTTTCAAGTCTTTGTATCGAAAACTTGTTTGTTTTCCAAGTTATTGAAACCGAATTCAACATTTATTTGTTCGGCGTAGCCATACACGATTTGTGAAAGTTTACAATCGGCCGATATGAAAATAAGTCTTTGTATGGACAATTTTTTTGTTTTCCAACCTATTGCAACTGAATTTAACATTTATTCATTTGACATAGCCACACATGATTTGTAAAAGTTTGATTTGGATCGGATCTCTATATCATATAGCTGTCATACAAACGATCAATCAGTTTTCAAGTCTTTGTATCGAAAACTTGTTTGTTTTCCAAGTTATTGAAACCGAATTCAACACTAATTTGTTCGGCGTAGCCATACACGATTTGTGAAAGTTTACAATCGACCGATATGAAAATAAGTCTTTGTATGGAAAATTTTTTGTTTTCCAACCTATTGTAACTGAATTCAACATTTATTCATTTGACATAGCCATACACGATTTGTGAAAGTTTGATTCGGATCGGATCTTGATATAGAGATCTGAAAACAATTTTTTTGTATGGAAAATTTTTTTGTTTTCCAACCTATTGCAACTGAATTCAACATTTATTCATTTGACATAGCCATACATGATTTGTAAAAGTTTGATTTGGATCGGATCTCTATATCATATAGCTGCCATACAAACGATCAATCAGATTCCAAGTCTTTTTATGGAAAACTTTTTGGTTTTCCAAGCTATTGCAACTGAATTCAACATTTATTTATTTGACATAGTCATACATGAATTGTGCAAGTTTGATTTGCAGCGGATCCCTATATCATATAGCTGCCATACAAACGACCGATATGAAAACAAGTCTTTATATGGAAAATTTTTTTGTTTTCCAACCTATTGCAACTGAATTTAACATTTATTTATTTGACATAGCCATACATGATTTGTAAAAGTTTGATTTGGATCGGATCTTTATATCATATAGCTGCCATACAAACGATCAATCAGATTTCAAGTCTTTGTATGGAAAACTTTTTGGTTTTCCAAGCTATTGCAACCGAATTCAACACTTATTTATTTGGTATAGCCATACACGATATGTGAAAGTTTACACGATTTGTGAAAGTTTGATTCGGATCGGAGCTCTATATCATATAGCTGCCATACAAAAAATCAATCAGATTTCAAGTCTTTGTATGGGAAACTTTTATGTTTTTCAAGCTATTGCAACTGAATTCAACATTTATTCATTTGACATAGCCATACATGATTTGTAAAAGTTTGATTTGGATCGGATCTGTATATCATAGCTATATGATGGCAGCTAGCCATACAAACGACCGATATGAAAACAAATCTTTGTATGGAAAATTTTTTTGTTTTCCAACCTATTGTAACTGAATTCAACATTTATACATTTCACAAAGCCACACACGATTTGTGAAAGTTTGATTCGGATCGAATCTCTATATCATATAGCTGCCATACAAACGATCAATCAGATTTCAAGTCTTTGTATGGGAAACTTTTTTTTTTTAAGCTATTGCAACTGAATTCAACATTTATTCATTTGACATAGCCATACACGATTTGTAAAAGTTTGATTCGGATTGGATCTCTATATCATATAGCTGCCATACAAACGACCGATATGAAAACAAGTCTTTGTATGGAAAATTTTTTGTTTTCCAACCTATTGTAACTGAATTCAACATTTATTCATTTCACAAAGCCACACACGATTTGTGAAAGTTTGATTCGGATCGGATCTCTATATCATATAGCTGCCATACAAACGATCAATCAGATTTCAAGTCTTTGCATGGAAAACTTTTTGGTTTTCCAAGCTATTGCATCCGAATTCAACACTTATTTATTTGACATAGTCATACACGATTTGTACAAGTTTGACTTGGATCGGATTTCTATATCATATAGCTGCCATACAAACGACCGATATATAAACAAGTCTTTGTATGGAAAATTTTTTTGTTTTCCAACGTATTGCAACTGAATTCAACGTTTATTCATTTGACATAGCCATACATGATTTGTGAAAGTTTAATTTGGATCGGATCCCCATATCATATAGCTGCCATAAAAACAACCAATATGAAAACAAGTCTTTGCATGGACAATTTTTTTGTTTTCTAAGCTATTGCAACCGAATTCAACATTTATTCATTTTACATAGCCATACATGATTTGTAAAAGTTTGATTTGGATCGGATCTCTATATCATATAGCTGCCATACAAACGATCAATCAGATTTGAAGTCTTTGTATGGAAAACTTTTTGGTTTTCCAAGCTTTTGCAACCGAATTCAACACTTATTTATTTGGTATAGCCATACACGATATGTGAGAGTTTACACGGTTTGTGAAAGTTTGATTCGGATCGGAGCTCTATATCATATAGCTGTCATACAAACGATCAATCAGAGTTCAAGTCTTTGTATGGAAAACTTTTTGGTTTTCCAAGCTTTTGCAACCGAATTCAACATTTATTTGTTCGGCGTAGCCATACACGATTTGTGAAAGTTTACAATCGACCGATATGAAAATAAGTCTTTGTATGGACAATTTTTTTGTTTTCCAACCTATTGCAACTGAATTTAACATTTATTCATTTGACATAGCCACACATGATTTGTAAAAGTTTGATTTGGATCGGATCTCTATATCATATAGCTGTCATACAAACGATCAATCAGTTTTCAAGTCTTTGTATCGAAAACTTGTTTGTTTTCCAAGTTATTGAAACCGAATTCAACATTTATTTGTTCGGCGTAGCCATACACGATTTGTGAAAGTTTACAATCGACCGATATGAAAATAAGTCTTTGTATGGACAATTTTTTTGTTTTCCAACCTATTGCAACTGAATTTAACATTTATTCATTTGACATAGCCACACATGATTTGTAAAAGTTTGATTTGGATCGGATCTCTATATCATATAGCTGTCATACAAACGATCAATCAGATTTCAAGTCTTTGCATGGAAAACTTTTGGTTTTCCAAGCTATTGCATCCGAATTCAACACTTCTTTATTTGACATAGTCATACACGATTTGTACAAGTTTGACTTGGATCGGATTTCTATATCATATAGCTGCCATACAAACGACCGATATATAAACAAGTCTTTGTATGGAAAATTTTTTTGTTTTCCAACGTATTGCAACTGAATTCAACGTTTATTCATTTGACATAGCCATACATGATTTGTGAAAGTTTAATTTGGATCGGATCCCCATATCATATAGCTGCCATAAAAACAACCAATATGAAAACAAGTCTTTGCATGGACAATTTTTTTGTTTTCCAAGCTATTGCAACCGAATTCAACATTTATTCATTTTACATAGCCATACATGATTTGTAAAAGTTTGATTTGGATCGGATCTCTATATCATATAGCTGCCATACAAACGATCAATCAGATTTGAAGTCTTTGTATGGAAAACTTTTTTGGTTTTCCAAGCTTTTGCAACCGAATTCAACACTTATTTATTTGGTATAGCCATACACGATATGTGAGAGTTTACACGGTTTGTGAAAGTTTGATTCGGATCGGAGCTCTATATCATATAGCTGTCATACAAACGATCAATCAGAGTTCAAGTCTTTGTATGGAAAACTTTTTGGTTTTCCAAGCTTTTGCAACCGAATTCAACACTTATTTATTTGACATAGCCATACACGATATGTCAAAAGTCTAGTCCGGATCGGACCACTATATCATATAGCTGCCATTCAAACGACCTATATGAAAACAATTCTTTTAATGGAAAATTTTTTTGTTTTCCAACCTATTGTAACTGAATTCAACATTTATTCATTTCACAAAGCCACACACGATTTGTGACAGTTTGATTCGGATCGAATATCTATATCATATAGCTGTCATACAAACGATCAATCAGATTTCAAGTCTTTGTATGGGAAACTTTTTTGTTTTTCAAGCTATTGCAACTGAATTCAACATTTATTTATGTGACATAGCCATACATGATTTGTGAAAGTTTGATTCGGATCGGATCTCTATATCATATAGCTGCCATACAAACGACCGATATAAGAACAAGTCTTTGTATGGAAAATTTTTTTGTTTTCCAACCTATTGTAACTGAATTCAACATTTATTCATTTCACAAAGCCACACACGATTTGTGAAAGTTTGATTCGGATCGGATCTCTATATCATATAGCTGCCATACAAACGATCAATCAGTTTTCAAGTCTTTGTATCGAAAACTTTTTTGTTTTCCAAGTTATTGAAACCGAATTCAACACTTAATTGTTCGGCGTAGCCATACATGATTTGTGAAAATTTGGTTCGGATCGGACAACTATATCATAAAACCGATATTAAAATAAGTCTTTGTATGGAAAATTTTTTTGTTTTCCAACCTATTGTAACTGAAATCAACATTTATTCATTTGACATAGCCATACACGATTTGTGAAAGTTTGTTTCGGATCGGATCTTGATATAGAGATTCCTATATCATTTAGCTGCCATACAAACGACCGATATGAAAACAATTCTTTGTATGTAACATTTTTTTGTTTTCCAACCTATTGCAACTGAATTCAACATTTATTCATTTGACATAGCCATACATGATTTGTGAAAGTTTGATTTGGATCGGATCTCTATATCATATAGCTGCCATACAAACGACCGATATAAGAACAAGTCTTTGTATGGAAAATTTTTTTGTTTTCCAACCTATTGTAACTGAATTCAACATTAATTCATTTCACATAGCCATACACGATTTGTAAAAGTTTATTTTGGATCGGATCTTGATATAGAGATTCCTATATCATTTAGCTGCCATACAAACGACCGATATGAAAACAATTCTTTAAATGAAAAATTTTTTTGTTTTCCAACCTATTGCAACTGAATTCAACATTTATTCATTTGACATAGCCATACATGATTTGTAAAAGTTTGACTTGGATCGGATCTCTATATCATATAGCTGCCATACAAACGATCAATCACTTTTCAAGTCTTTGTATGGGAAACTTTTTTTTCAAGCTATTGCAACTTAATTCAACATTTATTCATTTGACATGCCATACACGATTTGTAAAAGTTTGATTCGGATCGAATCTCTATATCATATAGCTGCCATACAAACGATCAATCAGATTTCAAGTCTTTGTATGGGAAACTTTTATGCTTTTTCAGCTATTGCAACCGAATTCAACATTTATTCAATTGAAATAGCCATACACAATTTGTAAAAGTTTGGTCCGGATCGAACCACTATATCATATAGCTGCCATACAAACGACCGATATGAAAACAAGTCTTTGTATGGAAAATTTTTTTGTTTTCCAACCTATTGTAACTGAATTCAACATTTATTCATTTCATATAGCCACACACGATTTGTGAAAGTTTGATTCGGATCGGATCTCTATATCATATAGCTGCCATACAAACGATCAATCATTTTCAAGTCTTTATATCGAAAACTTTTTTGTTTTCCAAGTTATTGAAACCGAATTCAACACTTATTTGTTCGGCGTAGCCATACACGATTTGTGAAAGTTTACAATCGACCGATATGAAAATTAGTCTTTGTATGGACAATTTTTTTGTTTTCCAACCTATTGCAACTGAATTTAACATTTATTCATTTGACATATCCACACACGATTTGTGAAAGTTTGATTCGGATCGGATCTCTATATTATATAGCTGCCATACAAACGATCAATCAGTTTTCAAGTCTTTGTATGGGAAACTTTTATGCTTTTTCAGCTATTGCAATCGAATTCAATATTTTTTCATTTGAAATAGCTATACACAATTTGTGAAAGTTTGGTTGGGATCGAATCTCTATATCATATAGCTGCCATACAAACGATCAATCAGATTTCAAGTCTTTGTATGGGAAACTTTTATGCTTTTTCAGCTATTGCAACCGAATTCAACATTTATTCAACTAAAATAGCCATACACATTTTGTAAAAGTTTGGTCCGGATCGAACCACTATATCATATAACTGCCATACAAACGACCGATATGAAAACAAGTCTTTGTATTGAAAATTTTTTTGTTTTCCAACCTATTGTAACTGAATTCAACATTTATTCATTTGACATAGCCATACACAATTTGTGAAAGTTTGATTCGGATCGAATCTCTATATCATATAGCTGCCATACAAACGATCAATCAGATTTCAAGTCTTTGTATGGGAAACTTTTTTTTTTAAGCTATTGCAACTGAATTCAACATTTATTCATTTGACATAGCCATACACGATTTGTAAAAGTTTGATTCGGATTGGATCTCTATATCATATAGCTGCCATACAAACGACCGATATGAAAACAAGTCTTTGTATGGAAAATTTTTTTGTTTTCCAACCTATTGTAACTGAAATCAACATTTATTCATTTGACATAGCCATACACGATTTGTGAAAGTTTGATTCGGATCGGATCTTGATATAGAGATTCCTATATCATTTAGCTGCCATACAAACGACCGATATGAAAACAATTCTTTGTATGTAACATTTTTTTGTTTTCCAACCTATTACAACTGAATTCAACATTTATTCATTTGACATAGCCATACATGATTTGTAAAAGTTTGATTTGGATCGGATCTCTATATCATATAGCTGCCATACAAACGACCGATATAAGAACAAGTCTTTGTATGGAAAATTTTTTTGTTTTCCAACCTATTGTAACTGAATTCAACATTAATTCATTTCACATAGCCATACACGATTTGTAAAAGTTTATTTTGGATCGGATCTTGATATAGAGATTCCTATACCATTTAGCTGCCATACAAACGACCGATATGAAAACAATTCTTTAAATGAAAAATTTTTTTGTTTTCCAACCTATTGCAACTGAATTCAACATTTATTCATTTGACATAGCCATACATGATTTGTAAAAGTTTGATTTGGATCGGATCTCTATATCATATAGCTGCCATACAAACGATCAATCACTTTTCAAGTCTTTGTATGGGAAACTTTTTTTTTCAAGCTATTGCAACTTAATTCAACATTTATTCATTTGACATGCCATACACAATTTGTAAAAGTTTGATTCGGATCGAATCTCTATATCATATAGCTGCCATACAAACGATCAATCAGATTTCAAGTCTTTGTATGGGAAACTTTTATGCTTTTTCAGCTATTGCAACCGAATTCAACATTTATTCAATTGAAATAGCCATACACAATTTGTAAAAGTTTGGTCCGGATCGAACCACTATATCATATAGCTGCCATACAAACAACCGATATGAAAACAAGTCTTTGTATGGAAAATTTTTTTGTTTTCCAACCTATTGTAACTGAATTCAACATTTATTCATTTCATATAGCCACACACGATTTGTGAAAGTTTGATTCGGATCGGATCTCTATATCATATAGCTGCCATACAAACGATCAATCATTTTCAAGTCTTTATATCGAAAACTTTTTTGTTTTCCAAGTTATTGAAACCGAATTCAACACTTATTTGTTCGGCGTAGCCATACACGATTTGTGAAAGTTTACAATCGACCGATATGAAAATTAGTCTTTGTATGGACAATTTTTTTGTTTTCCAACCTATTGCAACTGAATTTAACATTTATTCATTTGACATATCCACACACGATTTGTGAAAGTTTGATTCGGATCGGATCTCTATATTATATAGCTGCCATACAAACGATCAATCAGTTTTCAAGTCTTTGTATGGGAAACTTTTATGCTTTTTCAGCTATTGCAATCGAATTCAATATTTTTTCATTTGAAATAGCCATACACAATTTGTGAAAGTTTGGTTGGGATCGAATCTCTATATCATATAGCTGCCATACAAACGATCAATCAGATTTCAAGTCTTTGTATGGGAAACTTTTATGCTTTTTCAGCTATTGCAACCGAATTCAACATTTATTCAATTAAAATAGCCATACACATTTTGTAAAAGTTTGGTCCGGATCGAACCACTATATCATATAGCTGCCATACAAACGACCGATATGAAAACAAGTCTTTGTATAGAAAATTTTTTTGTTTTCCAACCTATTGTAACTGAATTCAACATTTATTCATTTGACATAGCCATACACAATTTGTGAAAGTTTGATTCGGATCGAATCTCTATATCATATAGCTGCCATACAAACGATCAATCAGATTTCAAGTCTTTGTATGGGAAACTTTTTTTGTTTTTCAAGCTATTGCAACTGAATTCAACATTTATTCATTTGACATAGCCATACACGATTTGTGAAAGTTTGGTTCGGATCGGATCTTGATATAGAGATCTGAAAACAATTCTTTGTATGGAAATTTTTTTGTTTTCCAACCTATTGCAACTGAATTTAACATTTATTCATTTGACATAGCCATACACGATTTGTGAAAGTTTGATTCGGATCGAATCTCTATATCATATAGCTGCCATACAAACGATCAATTAGATTTTAAGTCTTTGTATGGGAAACTTTTTTTGTTTTTCAAGCTATTGCAACTGAATTCGACATTTATTTATTTGACATAGCCATACATGATTTGTGAAAGTTTAATTTGGATCGGATCCCCATATCATATAGCTGCCATACAAACAACCAATATGAAAACAAGTCTTTGTATGGAAAATTTTTTTTGTTTTCCAAGCTATTGCAATCGAATTCAACATTTATTCATTTTACATAGCCATACATGATTTGTGATAGTTTAATTTGGATCGGCGCTCTATATAATATAGCTGACATACAAAGGACCGATATGAAAACAAGTCTTTGTATGAGAAACTTTTTTGTTTTTCAAGCTATAGCAACTGAATTCAACATTTGTGCATTTGACATAGCTTTACACGATTTATGAAAGTTTGATTCGGATCGAATCTCTATATCATATAGCTGCCATACAAACGACCGATATGAAAATAAGTCTTTGTATAGAAAATTTTTTTGTTTTCAAACCTATTGCAACTGAATTCAACATTTATTTATTTGACATAGCCATACACGATATGTCGAAAATCTAGTCCGGATCGGACCACTATATCATATAGCTGACATACAAACGACCGATATGAAAACAAGTCTTTGTATGGAAAATTTTTTTGTTTTCCAACCTATTGCAACTGATTCAACATATATTTATTTGACTTAGCCATACACGATATGTCAAAAGTCGAGTCCGGATCGGACCACTATATCATATAGCTGCAATACAAACGACCGATATGAGAACAAGTCTTTGTATGGAAAATTTTTTTGTTTTCCAACCTATTGCAACCGAATTCAACATTTACTCATTGGACATACCCAAACATGATTTGTGAAAGTTTGATTTGGATCGGATCCCTATATCATATAGCTGCCAAACAATCGATCAATCAGATTTCAAGTCTTTGTATGGGAAACTTTTTTATTTTTTCAAGCTATTGCAACTGGCTTCAACATTTATTCATTTGACATAGATATACACGATTTATGAAAGTTTGATTCGGATCGGATCTCTATATTATATAGCTGCCATACAAACGACCGATATGAAAATAAGTCTTTGTATGGAAAATTTTTTTGTTTTCAAACCTATTGCAACTGAATTCAACATTTATTTATTTGACATAGCCATACACGATTTGTGAAAGTTTGATTCGGATCGGATCTTGATATAGAGATCTGAAAACAATTCTTTGTATGGAAATTTTTTTGTTTTCCAACCTATTGCAACTGAATTTAACATTTATTCATTTGACATAGCCATACACGATTTGTGAAAGTTTGATTCGGATCGAATCTCTATATCATATAGCTGCCATACAAACGATCAATCAGATTTCAAGTCTTTGTATGGGAAACTTTTTTTGTTTTTCAAGCTATTGCAACTGAATTCAACATTTATTTATTTGACATAGCCATACATGATTTGTGAAAGTTTAATTTGGATCGGATCCCCATATCATATAGCTGCCATACAAACAACCAATATGAAAACAAGTCTTTGTATGGAAAATTTTTTTTGTTTTCCAAGCTATTGCAATCGAATTCAACATTTATTCATTTTACATAGCCATACATGATTTGTGATAGTTTAATTTGGATCGGCGCTCTATATAATATAGCTGACATACAAAGGACCGATATGAAAACAAGTCTTTGTATGAGAAACTTTTTGTTTTTCAAGCTATAGCAACTGAATTCAACATTTGCGCATTTGACATAGCTTTACACGATTTATGAAAGTTTGATTCGGATCGGATCTCTATATCATATAGCTGCCATACAAACGACCGATATGAAAATAAGTCTTTGTATAGAAAATTTTTTTGTTTTCAAACCTATTGCAACTGAATTCAACATTTATTTATTTGACATAGCCATACACGATATGTCGAAAATCTAGTCCGGATCGGACCACTATATCATATAGCTGACATACAAACGACCGATATGAAAACAAGTCTTTGTATGGAAAATTTTTTTGTTTTCCAACCTATTGCAACTGATTCAACATATATTTATTTGACTTAGCCATACACGATATGTCAAAAGTCGAGTCCGGATCGGACCACTATATCATATAGCTGCCATACAAACGACCGATATGAGAACAAGTCTTTGTATGGAAAATTTTTTTGTTTTCCAACCTATTGCAACCGAATTCAACATTTACTCATTGGACATACCCATACATGATTTGTGAAAGTTTGATTTGGATCGGATCCCTATATCATATAGCTGCCAAACAATCGATCAATCAGATTTCAAGTCTTTGTATGGGAAACTTTTTTATTTTTTCAAGCTATTGCAACTGGCTTCAACATTTATTCATTTGACATAGCCATACACGATTTGTAAAAGTTTGATTCGGATCGAATCTCTATATTATATAGCTGCCATACAAACGATCAATCAGTTTTCAAGTCTTTGTATGGGAAACTTTTTTTTTTTTTCAAGCTATTGCAACTGGATTTAACATTTGTGCATTTCACATAGATATACACGATTTATGAAAGTTTGATTCGGATCGGATCTCTATATCATATAGCTGCCATACAAACGACCGATATGAAAATAAGTCTTTGTATGGAAAATTTTTTTGTTTTCAAACCTATTGCAACTGAATTCAACATTTATTTATTTGACATAGCCATACACGATATGTCGAAAGTCTAGTCCGGATCGGATCACTATATCATATAGCTGCCATACAAACGACCGATATGAAAACAAGTCTTTGTATGGAAAATTTTTTTGTTTTCCAATCTATTGCAACTGAATTCAACAAATATTTATTTGACTTAGCCATACACAATATTTCAAAAGTCGAGTCCGGATCGGACCACTATATCATATAGCTGCCATACAAACGACCGATATGAAAACAAGTCTTTGTATGGACAATTTTTTTGTTTTCCAACCTATTGCAACTGAATTCAACATTTATTCGTTTGACATAGCCATACATGATTTGTAAAAGTTTGATTTGGATCAGATCTCTATATCATATAGCTGCCATAATCTGATCAATCAGATTTCAAGTCTTTGTATGGAAAACTTTTGGTTTTCCAAGCTATTGCAACTGAATTCAACATTTATTTATTTGACATAGCCATACATGATTTGTGCAAGTTTGGTTTGGATCGGATCCCTATATCATATAGCTGCCATACAAACGACTGATATGAAAACAAGTCTTTGTACGGAAAATTTTTTTGTTTTCCAACCTATTGCAACTGAATTCAACATTTATTTATTTGACATAGCCATACATGATTTGTGCAAGTTTGATTTGTATCGGATCCCTATATCATATAGCTGCTATACAAACGACCGATATGAAAATAAGTCTTTGTATGGAAAATTTTTTTGTTTTCCAACCTATTGCAACTGAATTCAACATTTATTTATTTGACATAGCCATCCACGGTATGTCAAAAGTCGATTCCGGATCGGACCACTATATATAGCCATACACGATATGTCGAAAGTCTAGTCCGGATCGGACCACTATATCATATAGCTGCCATACAAACGACCGATATGAAAACAAGTCTTTGTATGGAAAATTTTTTTGTTTTCCAACCTATTGCAACTGAATTCAACATATATTTATTTGACATAGCGTTACACAATTTGTGAAAGTTTGGTCCGGATCGAACCACTATATCATATAGCTGCCATACAAACGACTGATATGAAAACAAGTCTGTGTATCGAAATTTTTTTTGTTTTCCAACCTATTGCAACTGAATTCAACATATATTTATTTGACATAGCCATACACAATTTGTGAAAGTTTGGTCCGGATCGAACCACTATATCATATAGCTGCCATACAAACGACTGATATGAAAACAAGTCTGTGTATGGAAATTTTTTTTGTTTTCCAACCTATTGCAACTGAATTCAACATATATTTATTTGACATAGCCATACACAATTTGTGAAAGTTTGGTCCGGATCGGACCACTATATCATATAGCTGCCATACAAACGACCGATATGAAAACAAGTCTTTGTATGGAAAATTTTTTTGTTTTCCAATCTATTGCAACTGAATTCAACATATATTTATTTGACTTAGCCATACACAATATTTCAAAAGTCTAGTCCGGATCGGACCACTATATCATATAGCTGCCATACAAACGACCGATATGAAAACAAGTCTTTGTATGGACAATTTTTTTGTTTTCCAACCTATTGCAACTGAATTCAACATTTATTCGTTTGACATAGCCATACATGATTTGTAAAAGTTTGATTTGGATCAGATCTCTATATCATATAGCTGCCATACAAACGATTAATCAGATTTCAAGTCTTTGTATGGAAAACTTTTTGGTTTTCCAAGCTATTGCAACTGAATTCAACATTTATTTATTTGACATAGCCATACATGATTTGTGCAAGTTTGGTTTGGATCGGGTCCCTATATCATATAGCTGCCATACAAACGACTGATATGAAAACAAGTCTTTGTATGGAAAATTTTTTTGTTTTCCAACCTATTGCAACTGAATTCAACATTTATTTATTTGACATAGCCATACATGATTTGTGCAAGTTTGATTTGGATCGGATCCCTATATCATATAGCTGCCATACAAACGACCGATATGAAAATAAGTCTGTATGGAAAATTTTTTGTTTTCCAACCTATTGCAACTGAATTCAACATTTATTTATTTGACATAGCCATCCACGGTATGTCAAAAGTCGAGTCCGGATCGAAGCACTATATATAGCCATACACGATATGTCGAAAGTCTAGTCCGGATCGGACCACTATATCATATAGCTGCCATACAAACGACCGATATGAAAACAAGTCTTTGTATGGAAAATTTTTTTGTTTTCCAACCTATTGCAACTGATTCAACATATATTTATTTGACTTAGCCATACACGATATGTCAAAAGTCGAGTCCGGATCGGACCACTATATCATATAGCTGCCATACAAACGACCGATATGAGAACAAGTCTTTGTATGGAAAATTTTTTTGTTTTCCAACCTATTGCAACCGAATTCAACATTTACTCATTGGACATACCCATACATGATTTGTGAAAGTTTGATTTGGATCGGATCCCTATATCATATAGCTGCCAAACAATCGATCAATCAGATTTCAAGTCTTTGTATGGGAAACTTTTTTTGTTTTCCAACCTATTGCAACTGAATTCAACATTTATTTATTTGACATAGCCATCCACGGTATGTCAAAAGTCGAGTCCGGATCGAAGCACTATATATAGCCATACACGATATGTCGAAAGTCTAGTCCGGATCGGACCACTATATCATATAGCTGCCATACAAACGACCGATATGAAAACAAGTCTTTGTATGGAAAATTTTTTTGTTTTCCAACCTATTGCAACTGATTCAACATATATTTATTTGACTTAGCCATACACGATATGTCAAAAGTCGAGTCCGGATCGGACCACTATATCATATAGCTGCCATACAAACGACCGATATGAGAACAAGTCTTTGTATGGAAAATTTTTTTTGTTTTCCAACCTATTGCAACCGAATTCAACATTTACTCATTGGACATACCCATACATGATTTGTGAAAGTTTGATTTGGATCGGATCCCTATATCATATAGCTGCCAAACAATCGATCAATCAGATTTCAAGTCTTTGTATGGGAAACTTTTTTTTTTTTTCAAGCTATTGCAACTGGATTCAACATTTATTCATTTGACATAGCCATACACGATTTCTAAAAGTTTGATTCGGATCGAATCTCTATATTATATAGCTGCCATACAAACGATCAATCAGTTTTCAAGTCTTTGTATGGGAAACTTTTTTTTTTTTTCAAGCTATTGCAACTGGATTCAACATTTATTTATTTGACATAGCCATACACTATTTGTGAAAGTTTGATTCGGATTGGATCTCTATATTATATAGCTGCCATACAAACGATCAATCAGTTTTCAAGTCTTTGTATGGAAAACTTTTTTTTTTTTCAAGCTATTGCAACTGGATTCAACATTTATTCATTTGAAATAGCCATACACAATTTGTGAAAGTTTGGTTCGGATCGAAAAACTATATCATATAGCTGCCATACAAACGACCGAAATGAAAACAAGTCTTTGTATGGAAAATTTTTTTGTTTTTCAACCTATTGTAACTGAATTCAACATTTATTCATTTCACATAGCCATACACGATTTGTGAAAGTTTGATTCGGATCGGATCTCTATATCATATAGCTGCCATACAAACGATCAATCAGTTTTCAAGTCTTTGTATCGAAAACTTTTTGGTTTTCCAAGCTATTGCAACTGAATTCAACATTTATTTATTTGACATAGCCATACATGATTTTTGCAAGTTTGATTTGGATCGGATCCCTATATCATATAGCTGCCATACAAACGACCGATATGAAAACAAGTCTTTGTATGGAAAATTTTTTTGTTTTCTAACCTATTGCAACTGAATTTAACATTTATTTATTTGACATAGCCATACACGATTTGTAAAAGTTTGATTTGGATCGGATCTCTCTATCATATAGCTGCCATACAAACGATCAATCAGATTTCAAGTCTTTGTATGGAAAACTTTTTGGTTTTCCAAGCTATTGCAACTGAATTCAACATTTATTTATTTGACATATCCATACATGACTTGTGCAAGTTTGGTTTGGATCGGATCCCTATATCATATAGCTGCCATACAAACGACTGATATGAAAATAAGTCTTTGTATGGAAAATTTTTTTGTTTTCCAACCTATTGCAACTGAATTCAACATTTATTTATTTGACATAGCCATCCACGGTATGTCAAAAGTCGAGTCCGGATCGGACCAGTATATATAGCCATACACGATATGTCGAAAGTCTAGTCCGGATCGGACCACTATATCATATAGCTGCCATACAAACGACCGATATGAAAACAAGTCTTTGTATGGAAAATTTTTTTGTTTTCCAGCCTATTGCAACTGAATTCAACATATATTTATTTGACATAGCCATACACAATTTGTAAAAGTTTGGTCCGGATCGAACCACTATATCATATAGCTGTTATACAAACGACTGATATGTAAACAAATCTTTGTATGGAAAATTTTTTTGTTTTCCAACCTATTGCAACTGAATTCAACATTTATTCGTTTGACATAGCCATACATGATTTGTAAAAGTTTGATTTGGATCAGATCTCTATATCATATAGCTGCCATACAAACGATCAATCAGATTTCAAGTCTTTGTATGGAAAACTTTTTGGTTTTCCAAGCTATTGCTACTGAATTCAATATTTATTTATTTCACACAGCCACACACGATTTGTGAAAGTTTGATTCGGATCGAAAAACTATATCATATAGCTGCCATACAAACGACCGAAATGAAAACAAGTCTTTGTAATGAAAATTTTTTTGTTTTTCAACCTATTGTAACTGAATTCAACATTTATTCATTTCACATAGCCACACACGATTTGTGAAAGTTTGATTCGGATCGGATCTCTATATCATATAGCTGCCATACAAACGATCAATCAGTTTTCAAGTCTTTGTATCGAAAACTTTTGGTTTTCCAAGCTATTGCAACTGAATTCAACATTTATTTATTTGACATAGCCATACATGATTTGTGCAAGTTTGATTTGATCGGATCCCTATATCATATAGCTGCTATACAAACGACCGATATGAAAATAAGTCTTTGTATGGAAAATTTTTTTTGTTTTCCAACCTATTGCAACTGAATTCAACATATATTTATTTGACATAGCCGTACACAATTTGTGAAAGTTTGGTCCGGATCGAACCACTATATCATATAGCTGCCATACAAACGACTGATATGAAAACAAGTCTTTGTATGGAAAATTTTTTTGTTTTCCAACCTATTGCAACTGAATTCAACATATATTTATTTGACATAGCCATACATAATTTGTGAAAGTTTGGTCCGGATCGAACCACTATATCATATAGCTGTTATACAAACGACTGATATGTAAACAAATCTTTGTATGGAAAATTTTTTTGTTTTCCAACCTATTGCAACTGAATTCAACATTTATTTGTTTGACATAGCCATACACGATTTGTAAAAGTTTGATTTGGATCGGATCTCTCTATCATATAGCTGCCATACAAACGATTAATCAGATTTCAAGTCTTTGTATGGAAAACTTTTTGGTTTTCCAAGCTATTGCAACTGAATTCAACATTTATTTATTTGACATAGCCATACATGATTTGTGCAAGTTTGGTTTGGATCGGGTCCCTATATCATATAGCTGCCATACAAACGACTGATATGAAAACAAGTCTTTGTATGGAAAATTTTTTTGTTTTCCAACCTATTGCAACTGAATACAACATTTATTTATTTGACATAGCCATACATGATTTGTGCAAGTTTGATTTGGATCGGATCCCTATATCATATAGCTGCCATACAAACGATCAATCAGATTTCAAGTCTTTGTATGGAAAACTTTTTGGTTTTCCAAGCTATTGCAACTGAATTCAACATTTATTTATTTGACATAGCCATACATGATTTGTGCAAGTTTGGTTTGGATCGGATCCCTATATCATATAGCTGCCATACAAACGACTGATATGAAAACAAGTCTTTGTACGGAAAATTTTTTTGTTTTCCAACCTATTGCAACTGAATTCAACATTTATTTATTTGACATAGCCATACATGATTTGTGCAAGTTTGTTTTGTATCGGATCCCTATATCATATAGCTGCTATACAAACGACCGATATGAAAATAAGTCTTTGTATGGAAAATTTTTTTGTTTTCCAACCTATTGCAACTGAATTCAACATTTATTTATTTGACATAGCCATCCACGGTATGTCAAAAGTCGATTCCGGATCGGACCACTATATATAGCCATACACGATATGTCGAAAGTCTAGTCCGGATCGGACCACTATATCATATAGCTGCCATACAAACGACCGATATGAAAACAAGTCTTTGTATGGAAAATTTTTTTGTTTTCCAACCTATTGCAACTGAATTCAACATATATTTATTTGACATAGCGTTACACAATTTGTGAAAGTTTGGTCCGGATCGAACCACTATATCATATAGCTGCCATACAAACGACTGATATGAAAACAAGTCTGTGTATCGAAATTTTTTTTGTTTTCCAACCTATTGCAACTGAATTCAACATATATTTATTTGACATAGCCATACACAATTTGTGAAAGTTTGGTCCGGATCGAACCACTATATCATATAGCTGCCATACAAACGACTGATATGAAAACAAGTCTGTGTATGGAAATTTTTTTTTGTTTTCCAACCTATTGCAACTGAATTCAACATATATTTATTTGACATAGCCATACACAATTTGTGAAAGTTTGGTCCGGATCGGACCACTATATCATATAGCTGCCATACAAACGACCGATATGAAAACAAGTCTTTGTATGGAAAATTTTTTTGTTTTCCAATCTATTGCAACTGAATTCAACATATATTTATTTGACTTAGCCATACACAATATTTCAAAAGTCTAGTCCGGATCGGACCACTATATCATATAGCTGCCATACAAACGACCGATATGAAAACAAGTCTTTGTATGGACAATTTTTTTGTTTTCCAACCTATTGCAACTGAATTCAACATTTATTCGTTTGACATAGCCATACATGATTTGTAAAAGTTTGATTTGGATCAGATCTCTATATCATATAGCTGCCATACAAACGATTAATCAGATTTCAAGTCTTTGTATGGAAAACTTTTTGGTTTTCCAAGCTATTGCAACTGAATTCAACATTTATTTATTTGACATAGCCATACATGATTTGTGCAAGTTTGGTTTGGATCGGGTCCCTATATCATATAGCTGCCATACAAACGACTGATATTAAAACAAGTCTTTGTATGGAAAATTTTTTTTTTTTCAAGCTATTGCAACTGAATTCAACATTTATTCGTTTGACATAGCCATACATGATTTGTAAAAGTTTGATTTGGATCAGATCTCTATATCATATAGCTGCCATACAAACGATCAATCAGATTTCAAGTCTTTGTATGGAAAACTTTTTGGTTTTCCAAGCTATTGCAACTGAATTCAACATTTATTTATTTGACATAGCCATACATGATTTGTGCAAGTTTGGTTTGGATCGGATCCCTATATCATATAGCTGCCATACAAACGACTGATATGAAAACAAGTCTTTGTACGGAAAATTTTTTTGTTTTCCAACCTATTGCAACTGAATTCAACATTTATTTATTTGACATAGCCATACATGATTTGTGCAAGTTTGATTTGTATCGGATCCCTATATCATATAGCTGCTATACAAACGACCGATATGAAAATAAGTCTTTGTATGGAAAATTTTTTTGTTTTCCAACCTATTGCAACTGAATTCAACATTTATTTATTTGACATAGCCATCCACGGTATGTCAAAAGTCGATTCCGGATCGGACCACTATATATAGCCATATACGATATGTCGAAAGTCTAGTCCGGATCGGACCACTATATCATATAGCTGCCATACAAACGACCGATATGAAAACAAGTCTTTGTATGGAAAATTTTTTTGTTTTCCAACCTATTGCAACTGAATTCAACATATATTTATTTGACATAGCGTTACACAATTTGTGAAAGTTTGGTCCGGATCGAACCACTATATCATATAGCTGCCATACAAACGACTGATATGAAAACAAGTCTGTGTATCGAAATTTTTTTTGTTTTCCAACCTATTGCAACTGAATTCAACATATATTTATTTGACATAGCCATACACAATTTGTGAAAGTTTGGTCCGGATCGAACCACTATATCATATAGCTGCCATACAAACGACTGATATGAAAACAAGTCTGTGTATGGAAATTTTTTTTGTTTTCCAACCTATTGCAACTGAATTCAACATATATTTATTTGACATAGCCATACACAATTTGTGAAAGTTTGGTCCGGATCGGACCACTATATCATATAGCTGCCATACAAACGACCGATATGAAAACAAGTCTTTGTATGGAAAATTTTTTTTGTTTTCCAATCTATTGCAACTGAATTCAACATATATTTATTTGACTTAGCCATACACAATATTTCAAAAGTCTAGTCCGGATCGGACCACTATATCATATAGCTGCCATACAAACGACCGATATGAAAACAAGTCTTTGTATGGACAATTTTTTTGTTTTCCAACCTATTGCAACTGAATTCAACATTTATTCGTTTGACATAGCCATACATGATTTGTAAAAGTTTGATTTGGATCAGATCTCTATATCATATAGCTGCCATACAAACGATTAATCAGATTTCAAGTCTTTGTATGGAAAACTTTTGGTTTTCCAAGCTATTGCAACTGAATTCAACATTTATTTATTTGACATAGCCATACATGATTTGTGCAAGTTTGGTTTGGATCGGGTCCCTATATCATATAGCTGCCATACAAACGACTGATATGAAAACAAGTCTTTGTATGGAAAATTTTTTTGTTTTCCAACCTATTGCAACTGAATTCAACATTTATTTATTTGACATAGCCATCCACGGTATGTCAAAAGTCGAGTCCGGATCGAAGCACTATATATAGCCATACACGATATGTCGAAAGTCTAGTCCGGATCGGACCACTATATCATATAGCTGCCATACAAACGACCGATATGAAAACAAGTCTTTGTATGGAAAATTTTTTGTTTTCCAACCTATTGCAACTGATTCAACATATATTTATTTGACTTAGCCATACACGATATGTCAAAAGTCGAGTCCGGATCGGACCACTATATCATATAGCTGCCATACAAACGACCGATATGAGAACAAGTCTTTGTATGGAAAATTTTTTTGTTTTCCAACCTATTGCAACCGAATTCAACATTTACTCATTGGACATACCCATACATGATTTGTGAAAGTTTGATTTGGATCGGATCCCTATATCATATAGCTGCCAAACAATCGATCAATCAGATTTCAAGTCTTTGTATGGGAAACTTTTTTTGTTTTCCAACCTATTGCAACTGAATTCAACATTTATTTATTTGACATAGCCATCCACGGTATGTCAAAAGTCGAGTCCGGATCGAAGCACTATATATAGCCATACACGATATGTCGAAAGTCTAGTCCGGATCGGACCACTATATCATATAGCTGCCATACAAACGACCGATATGAAAACAAGTCTTTGTATGGAAAATTTTTTTGTTTTCCAACCTATTGCAACTGATTCAACATATATTTATTTGACTTAGCCATACACGATATGTCAAAAGTCGAGTCCGGATCGGACCACTATATCATATAGCTGCCATACAAACGACCGATATGAGAACAAGTCTTTGTATGGAAAATTTTTTTGTTTTCCAACCTATTGCAACCGAATTCAACATTTACTCATTGGACATACCCATACATGATTTGTGAAAGTTTGATTTGGATCGGATCCCTATATCATATAGCTGCCAAACAATCGATCAATCAGATTTCAAGTCTTTGTATGGGAAACTTTTTTTTTTTTCAAGCTATTGCAACTGGATTCAACATTTATTCATTTGACATAGCCATACACGATTTGTAAAAGTTTGATTCGGATCGAATCTCTATATTATATAGCTGCCATACAAACGATCAATCAGTTTTCAAGTCTTTGTATGGGAAACTTTTTTTTTTTTTCAAGCTATTGCAACTGGATTCAACATTTATTTATTTGACATAGCCATACACGATTTGTGAAAGTTTGATTCGGATTGGATCTCTATATTATATAGCTGCCATACAAACGATCAATCAGTTTTCAAGTCTTTGTATGGAAAACTTTTTTTTTTTTCAAGCTATTGCAACTGGATTCAACATTTATTCATTTGAAATAGCCATACACAATTTGTGAAAGTTTGGTTCGGATCGAAAAACTATATCATATAGCTGCCATACAAACGACCGAAATGAAAACAAGTCTTTGTATGGAAAATTTTTTTGTTTTTCAACCTATTGTAACTGAATTCAACATTTATTCATTTCACATAGCCATACACGATTTGTGAAAGTTTGATTCGGATCGGATCTCTATATCATATAGCTGCCATACAAACGATCAATCAGTTTTCAAGTCTTTGTATCGAAAACTTTTTGGTTTTCCAAGCTATTGCAACTGAATTCAACATTTATTTATTTGACATAGCCATACATGATTTTTGCAAGTTTGATTTGGATCGGATCCCTATATCATATAGCTGCCATACAAACGACCGATATGAAAACAAGTCTTTGTATGGAAAATTTTTTTTGTTTTCCAACCTATTGCAACTGAATTTAACATTTATTTATTTGACATAGCCATACACGATTTGTAAAAGTTTGATTTGGATCGGATCTCTCTATCATATAGCTGCCATACAAACGATCAATCAGATTTCAAGTCTTTGTATGGAAAACTTTTTGGTTTTCCAAGCTATTGCAACTGAATTCAACATTTATTTATTTGACATATCCATACATGACTTGTGCAAGTTTGGTTTGGATCGGATCCCTATATCATATAGCTGCCATACAAACGACTGATATGAAAATAAGTCTTTGTATGGAAAATTTTTTTGTTTTCCAACCTATTGCAACTGAATTCAACATTTATTTATTTGACATAGCCATCCACGGTATGTCAAAAGTCGAGTCCGGATCGGACCAGTATATATAGCCATACACGATATGTCGAAAGTCTAGTCCGGATCGGACCACTATATCATATAGCTGCCATACAAACGACCGATATGAAAACAAGTCTTTGTATGGAAAATTTTTTTGTTTTCCAGCCTATTGCAACTGAATTCAACATATATTTATTTGACATAGCCATACACAATTTGTAAAAGTTTGGTCCGGATCGAACCACTATATCATATAGCTGTTATACAAACGACTGATATGTAAACAAATCTTTGTATGGAAAATTTTTTTGTTTTCCAACCTATTGCAACTGAATTCAACATTTATTCGTTTGACATAGCCATACATGATTTGTAAAAGTTTGATTTGGATCAGATCTCTATATCATATAGCTGCCATACAAACGATCAATCAGATTTCAAGTCTTTGTATGGAAAACTTTTTGGTTTTCCAAGCTATTGCTACTGAATTCAATATTTATTTATTTCACACAGCCACACACGATTTGTGAAAGTTTGATTCGGATCGAAAAACTATATCATATAGCTGCCATACAAACGACCGAAATGAAAACAAGTCTTTGTAATGAAAATTTTTTTGTTTTTCAACCTATTGTAACTGAATTCAACATTTATTCATTTCACATAGCCACACACGATTTGTGAAAGTTTGATTCGGATCGGATCTCTATATCATATAGCTGCCATACAAACGATCAATCAGTTTTCAAGTCTTTGTATCGAAAACTTTTTGGTTTTCCAAGCTATTGCAACTGAATTCAACATTTATTTATTTGACATAGCCATACATGATTTGTGCAAGTTTGATTTGATCGGATCCCTATATCATATAGCTGCTATACAAACGACCGATATGAAAATAAGTCTTTGTATGGAAAATTTTTTTGTTTTCCAACCTATTGCAACTGAATTCAACATATATTTATTTGACATAGCCGTACACAATTTGTGAAAGTTTGGTCCGGATCGAACCACTATATCATATAGCTGCCATACAAACGACTGATATGAAAACAAGTCTTTGTATGGAAAATTTTTTTGTTTTCCAACCTATTGCAACTGAATTCAACATATATTTATTTGACATAGCCATACATAATTTGTGAAAGTTTGGTCCGGATCGAACCACTATATCATATAGCTGTTATACAAACGACTGATATGTAAACAAATCTTTGTATGGAAAATTTTTTTGTTTTCCAACCTATTGCAACTGAATTCAACATTTATTTGTTTGACATAGCCATACACGATTTGTAAAAGTTTGATTTGGATCGGATCTCTCTATCATATAGCTGCCATACAAACGATTAATCAGATTTCAAGTCTTTGTATGGAAAACTTTTGGTTTTCCAAGCTATTGCAACTGAATTCAACATTTATTTATTTGACATAGCCATACATGATTTGTGCAAGTTTGGTTTGGATCGGGTCCCTATATCATATAGCTGCCATACAAACGACTGATATGAAAACAAGTCTTTGTATGGAAAATTTTTTTGTTTTCCAACCTATTGCAACTGAATACAACATTTATTTATTTGACATAGCCATACATGATTTGTGCAAGTTTGATTTGGATCGGATCCCTATATCATATAGCTGCCATACAAACGACCGATATGAAAATAAGTCTGTATGGAAAATTTTTTTGTTTTCCAACCTATTGCAACTGAAATTAACATTTATTTATTTGACATAGCCATCCACGGTATGTCAAAAGTCGAGTCCGGATCGAACCACTATATATAGCCATAAACGATATGTCGAAAGTCTAGTCCGGATCGGACCACTATATCATATAGCTGCCATACAAACGACCGATATGAAAACAAGTCTTTGTATGGAAAATTTTTTTGTTTTACAACCTATTGCAACTGATTCAACATATATTTATTTGACTTAGCCATACACGATATGTCAAAAGTCGAGTCCGGATCGGACCACTATATCATATAGCTGCCATACAAACGACCGATATGAGAACAAGTCTTTGTATGGAAAATTTTTTTGTTTTCCAACCTATTGCAACCGAATTCAACATTTACTCATTGGACATACCCATACATGATTTGTGAAAGTTTGATTTGGATCGGATCCCTATATCATATAGCTGCCAAACAATCGATCAATCAGATTTCAAGTCTTTGTATGGGAAACTTTTTTTTTTTTCAAGCTATTGCAACTGGATTCAACATTTATTCATTTGACATAGCCATACACGATTTGTAAAAGTTTGATTCGGATCGAATCTCTATATTATATAGCTGCCATACAAACGATCAATCAGTTTTCAAGTCTTTGTATGGGAAACTTTTTTTTTTTTTCAAGCTATTGCAACTGGATTCAACATTTATTCATTTGACATAGCCATACACGATTTGTGAAAGTTTGATTCGGATTGGATCTCTATATTATATAGCTGCCATACAAACGATCAATCAGTTTTCAAGTCTTTGTATGGAAAACTTTTTTTTTTTTTCAAGCTATTGCAACTGGATTCAACATTTATTCATTTGAAATAGCCATACACAATTTGTGAAAGTTTGGTTCGGATCGAAAAACTATATCATATAGCTGCCATACAAACGAACGAAATGAAAACAAGTCTTTGTATGCCATCCACGGTATGTCAAAAGTCGAGTCCGGATCGGACCAGTATATATAGCCATACACGATATGTCGAAAGTCTAGTCCGGATCGGACCACTATATCATATAGCTGCCATACAAACGACCGATATGAAAACAAGTCTTTGTATGGAAAATTTTTTTGTTTTCCAACCTATTGCAACTGAATTCAACATATATTTATTTGACATAGCCATACATAATTTGTGAAAGTTTGGTCCGGATCGAACCACTATATCATATAGCTGTTATACAAACGACTGATATGTAAACAAATCTTTGTATGGAAAATTTTTTTGTTTTCCAACCTATTGCAACTGAATTCAACATTTATTTGTTTGACATAGCCATACACGATTTGTAAAAGTTTGATTTGGATCGGATCTCTCTATCATATAGCTGCCATACAAACGATTAATCAGATTTCAAGTCTTTGTATGGAAAACTTTTTGGTTTTCCAAGCTATTGCAACTGAATTCAACATTTATTTATTTGACATAGCCATACATGATTTGTGCAAGTTTGGTTTGGATCGGGTCCCTATATCATATAGCTGCCATACAAACGACTGATATGAAAACAAGTCTTTGTATGGAAAATTTTTTTGTTTTCCAACCTATTGCAACTGAATACAACATTTATTTATTTGACATAGCCATACATGATTTGTGCAAGTTTGATTTGGATCGGATCCCTATATCATATAGCTGCCATACAAACGACCGATATGAAAATAAGTCTGTATGGAAAATTTTTTTGTTTTCCAACCTATTGCAACTGAAATTAACATTTATTTATTTGACATAGCCATCCACGGTATGTCAAAAGTCGAGTCCGGATCGAACCACTATATATAGCCATAAACGATATGTCGAAAGTCTAGTCCGGATCGGACCACTATATCATATAGCTGCCATACAAACGACCGATATGAAAACAAGTCTTTGTATGGAAAATTTTTTTGTTTTACAACCTATTGCAACTGATTCAACATATATTTATTTGACTTAGCCATACACGATATGTCAAAAGTCGAGTCCGGATCGGACCACTATATCATATAGCTGCCATACAAACGACCGATATGAGAACAAGTCTTTGTATGGAAAATTTTTTTGTTTTCCAACCTATTGCAACCGAATTCAACATTTACTCATTGGACATACCCATACATGATTTGTGAAAGTTTGATTTGGATCGGATCCCTATATCATATAGCTGCCAAACAATCGATCAATCAGATTTCAAGTCTTTGTATGGGAAACTTTTTTTTTTTTCAAGCTATTGCAACTGGATTCAACATTTATTCATTTGACATAGCCATACACGATTTGTAAAAGTTTGATTCGGATCGAATCTCTATATTATATAGCTGCCATACAAACGATCAATCAGTTTTCAAGTCTTTGTATGGGAAACTTTTTTTTTTTTTCAAGCTATTGCAACTGGATTCAACATTTATTCATTTGACATAGCCATACACGATTTGTGAAAGTTTGATTCGGATTGGATCTCTATATTATATAGCTGCCATACAAACGATCAATCAGTTTTCAAGTCTTTGTATGGAAAACTTTTTTTTTTTTCAAGCTATTGCAACTGGATTCAACATTTATTCATTTGAAATAGCCATACACAATTTGTGAAAGTTTGGTTCGGATCGAAAAACTATATCATATAGCTGCCATACAAACGAACGAAATGAAAACAAGTCTTTGTATGCCATCCACGGTATGTCAAAAGTCGAGTCCGGATCGGACCAGTATATATAGCCATACACGATATGTCGAAAGTCTAGTCCGGATCGGACCACTATATCATATAGCTGCCATACAAACGACCGATATGAAAACAAGTCTTTGTATGGAAAATTTTTTTGTTTTCCAACCTATTGCAACTGATTCAACATATATTTATTTGACTTAGCCATACACGATATGTCAAAAGTCGAGTCCGGATCGGACCACTATATCATATAGCTGCCATACAAACGACCGATATGAGAACAAGTCTTTGTATGGAAAATTTTTTTGTTTTTCAACCTATTGTAACTGAATTCAACATTTATTCATTTCACATAGCCATACACGATTTGTGAAAGTTTGATTCGGATCGGATCTCTATATCATATAGCTGCCATACAAACGATCAATCAGTTTTCAAGTCTTTGTATGGAAAACTTTTTTTTTTTTCAAGCTATTGCAACTGGATTCAACATTTATTCATTTGAAATAGCCATACACAATTTGTGAAAGTTTGGTTCGGATCGAAAAACTATATCATATAGCTGCCATACAAACGACCGAAATGAAAACAAGTCTTTGTATGCCATCCACGGTATGTCAAAAGTCGAGTCCGGATCGGACCAGTATATATAGCCATACACGATATGTCGAAAGTCTAGTCCGGATCGGACCACTATATCATATAGCTGCCATACAAACGACCGATATGAAAACAAGTCTTTGTATGGAAAATTTTTTTGTTTTCCAACCTATTGCAACTGATTCAACATATATTTATTTGACTTAGCCATACACGATATGTCAAAAGTCGAGTCCGGATCGGACCACTATATCATATAGCTGCCATACAAACGACCGATATGAGAACAAGTCTTTGTATGGAAAATTTTTTGTTTTTCAACCTATTGTAACTGAATTCAACATTTATTCATTTCACATAGCCATACACGATTTGTGAAAGTTTGATTCGATCGGATCTCTATATCATATAGCTGCCATACAAACGATCAATCAGTTTTCAAGTCTTTGTATCGAAAACTTTTTGGTTTTCCAAGCTATTGCAACTGAATTCAACATTTATTTATTTGACATAGCCATACATGATTTTTGCAAGTTTGATTTGGATCGGATCCCTATATCATATAGCTGCCATACAAACGACCGATATGAAAACAAGTCTTTGTATGGAAAATTTTTTTGTTTTCCAACCTATTGCAACTGAATTTAACATTTATTTATTTGACATAGCCATACACGATTTGTAAAAGTTTGATTTGGATCGGATCTCTCCATCATATAGCTGCCATACAAACGATCAATGAGATTTCAAGTCTTTGTATGGAAAACTTTTTGGTTTTCCAAGCTATTGCAACTGAATTAAACATTTATTTATTTGACATATCCATACATGACTTGTGCAAGTTTGGTTTGGATCGGATCCCTATATCATATAGCTGCCATACAAACGACTGATATGATAACAAGTCTTTTGTATGGAAAATTTTTTTGTTTTCCAACCTATTGCAACTGAATTCAACATTTATTTATTTGACATAGCCATACATGATTTGTGCAAGTTTGATTTTGATCGGATCCCTATGTCATATAGCTGCTATACAAACGACCGATATGAAAATAAGTCTTTGTATGGAAAATTTTTTTGTTTTCCAACCTATTGCAACTGAATTCAACATTTATTTATTTGACATAGCCATCCACGGTATGTCAAAAGTCGAGTCCGGATCGGACCAGTATATATAGCCATACACGATATGTCGAAAGTCTAGTCCGGATCGGACCACTATATCATATAGCTGCCATACAAACGACCGATATGAAAACAAGTCTTTGTATGGAAAATTTTTTTGTTTTCCAGCCTATTGCAACTGAATTCAACATATATTTATTTGACATAGCCATACACAATTTGTGAAAGTTTGGTCCGGATCGAACCACTATATCATATAGCTGTTATACAAACGACTGATATGTAAACAAATCTTTGTATGGAAAATTTTTTTGTTTTCCAACCTATTGCAACTGAATTCAACATTTATTCGTTTGACATAGCCATACATGATTTGTAAAAGTTTGATTTGGATCAGATCCCTATATCATATAGCTGCCATACAAACGATCAATCAGATTTCAAGTCTTTGTATGGAAAACTTTTTGGTTTTCCAAGCTATTGCTACTGAATTCAACATTTATTTATTTCACACAGCCACACACGATTTGTGAAAGTTTGATTCGGATCGAAAAACTATATCATATAGCTGCCATACAAACGACCGAAATGAAAACAAGTCTTTGTAATGAAAATTTTTTTGTTTTTCAACCTATTGTAACTGAATTCAACATTTATTCATTTCACATAGCCACACACGATTTGTGAAAGTTTGATTCGGATCGGATCTCTATATCATATAGCTGCCATACAAACGATCAATCAGTTTTCAAGTCTTTGTATCGAAAACTTTTTGGTTTTCCAAGCTATTGCAACTGAATTCAACATTTATTTATTTGACATAGCCATACATGATTTGTGCAAGTTTGAGTTGATCGGATCCCTATATCATATAGCTGCCATACAAACGACCGATATGAAAACAAGTCTTTGTATGGAAAATTTTTTTGTTTTCCAACCTATTGCAACTGAATTCAACATTTATTTATTTGACATAGCCATACATGATTTGTGCAAGTTTGATTTGGATCGGATCCCTATATCATATAGCTGCCATACAAACGACTGATATGAAAACAAGTCTTTGTATGGAAAATTTTTTTGTTTTCCAACCTATTGCAACTGAATTCAACATTTATTTATTTGACATAGCCATACACAATTTGTGAAAGTTTGGTCCGGATCGAACCACTATATCATATAGCTGTTATACAAACGACTGATATGTAAACAAATCTTTGTATGGAAAATTTTTTTGTTTTCCAACCTATTGCAACTGAATTCAACATTTATTTGTTTGACATAGCCATACACGATTTGTAAAAGTTTGATTTGGATCGGATCTCTCTATCATATAGCTGCCATACAAACGATTAATCAGATTTCAAGTCTTTGTATGGAAAACTTTTTGGTTTTCCAAGCTATTGCAACTGAATTCAACATTTATTTATTTGACATAGCCATACATGATTTGTGCAAGTTTGGTTTGGATCGGGTCCCTATATCATATAGCTGCCATACAAACGACTGATATGAAAACAAGTCTTTGTATGGAAAATTTTTTTGTTTTCCAACCTATTGCAACTGAATTCAACATTTATTTATTTGACATAGCCATACATGATTTGTGCAAGTTTGATTTGGATCGGATCCCTATATCATATAGCTGCCATACAAACGACCGATATGAAAATAAGTCTGTATGGAAAATTTTTTTGTTTTCCAACCTATTGCAACTGAATTCAACATTTATTTATTTGACATAGCCATCCACGGTATGTCAAAAGTCGAGTCCGGATCGAACCACTATATATAGCCATAAACGATATGTCGAAAGTCTAGTCCGGATCGGACCACTATATCATATAGCTGCCATACAAACGACCGATATGAAAACAAGTCTTTGTATGGAAAATTTTTTTGTTTTCCAACCTATTGCAACTGATTCAACATATATTTATTTGACTTAGCCATACACGATATGTCAAAAGTCGAGTCCGGATCGGACCACTATATCATATAGCTGCCATACAAACGACCGATATGAGAACAAGTCTTTGTATGGAAAATTTTTTGTTTTCCAACCTATTGCAACCGAATTCAACATTTACTCATTGGACATACCCATACATGATTTGTGAAAGTTTGATTTGGATCGGATCCCTATATCATATAGCTGCCAAACAATCGATCAATCAGATTTCAAGTCTTTGTATGGGAAACTTTTTTTTTTTTTCAAGCTATTGCAACTGGATTCAACATTTATTCATTTGACATAGCCATACACGATTTGTAAAAGTTTGATTCGGATCGAATCTCTATATTATATAGCTGCCATACAAACGATCAATCAGTTTTCAAGTCTTTGTATGGGAAACTTTTTTTTTTTTTCAAGCTATTGCAACTGGATTCAACATTTATTCATTTGACATAGCCATACACGATTTGTGAAAGTTTGATTCGGATTGGATCTCTATATTATATAGCTGCCATACAAACGATCAATCAGTTTTCAAGTCTTTGTATGGAAAACTTTTTTTTTTTTCAAGCTATTGCAACTGGATTCAACATTTATTCATTTGAAATAGCCATACACAATTTGTGAAAGTTTGGTTCGGATCGAAAAACTATATCATATAGCTGCCATACAAATGACCGAAATGAAAACAAGTCTTTGTATGGAAAATTTTTTTGTTTTTCAACCTATTGTAACTGAATTCAACATTTATTCATTTCACATAGCCACACACGATTTGTGAAAGTTTGATTCGGATCGGATCTCTATATCATATAGCTGCCATACAAACGATCAATCAGTTTTCAAGTCTTTGTATCGAAAACTTTTTGGTTTTCCAAGCTATTGCAACTGAATTCAACATTTATTTATTTGACATAGCCATACATGATTTTTGCAAGTTTGATTTGGATCGGATCCCTATATCATATAGCTGCCATACAAACGACCGATATGAAAACAAGTCTTTGTATGGAAAATTTTTTTGTTTTCCAACCTATTGCAACTGAATTTAACATTTATTCATTTGACATAGCCATACACGATTTGTAAAAGTTTGATTTGGATCGGATCTCTCTATCATATAGCTGCCATACAAACGATCAATCAGATTTCAAGTCTTTGTATGGAAAACTTTTTGGTTTTCCAAGCTATTGCAACTGAATTCAACATTTATTTATTTGACATATCCATACATGACTTGTGCAAGTTTGGTTTGGATCGGATCCCTATATCAAATAGCTGCCATACAAACGACTGATATGATAACAAGTCTTTGTATGGAAAATTTTTTTGTTTTCCAACCTATTGCAACTGAATTCAACATTTATTTATTTGACATAGCCATACATGATTTGTGCAAGTTTGTTTTGATCGGATCCCTATGTCATATAGCTGCTATACAAACGACCGATATGAAAATAAGTCTTTGTATGGAAAATTTTTTTGTTTTAAAACCTATTGCAACTGAATTCAACATTTATTTATTTGACATAGCCATCCACGGTATGTCAAAAGTCGAGTCCGGATCGGACCAGTATATATAGCCATACACGATATGTCGAAAGTCTAGTCCGGATCGGACCACTATATCATATAGCTGCCATACAAACGACCGATATGAAAACAAGTCTTTGTATGGAAAATTTTTTTGTTTGCCAGCCTATTGCAACTGAATTCAACATATATTTATTTGACATAGCCACACACGATTTGTGAAAGTTTGATTCGGATCGAAAAACTATATCATATAGCTGCCATACAAACGACCGAAATGAAAACAAGTCTTTGTAATGAAAATTTTTTGTTTTTCAACCTATTGTAACTGAATTCAACATTTATTCATTTCACATAGCCACACACGATTTGTGAAAGTTTGATTCGGATCAGATCTCTATATCATATAGCTGCCATACAAACGATCAATCAGTTGTCAAGTCTTTGTATCGAAAACTTTTTGGTTTTCCAAGCTATTGCAACTGAATTCAACATTTATTTATTTGACATAGCCATACATGATTTTTGCAAGTTTGATTTGGATCGGATCCCTATATCATATAGCTGCCATACAAACGACCGATATGAAAACAAGTCTTTGTATGGAAAATTTTTTGTTTTCCAACCTATTGCAACTGAATTTAACATTTATTCATTTGACATAGCCATACACGATTTGTAAAAGTTTGATTTGGATCGGATCTCTCTATCATATAGCTGCCATACAAACGATCAATCAGATTTCAAGTCTTTGTATGGAAAACTTTTTGGTTTTCCAAGCTATTGCAACTGAATTCAACATTTATTTATTTGACATAGCCATACATGACTTGTGCAAGTTTGGTTTGGATCGGATCCCTATATCATATAGCTGCCATACAAACGACTGATATGATAACAAGTCTTTGTATGGAAAATTTTTTTGTTTTCCAACCTATTGCAACTGAATTCAACATTTATTTATTTGACATAGCCATACATGATTTGTGCAAGTTTGATTTTGATCGGATCCCTATGTCATATAGCTGCTATACAAACGACCGATATGAAAATAAGTCTTTGTATGGAAAATTTTTTTGTTTTCCAACCTATTGCAACTGAATTCAACATTTATTTATTTGACATAGCCATCCACGGTATGTCAAAAGTCGAGTCCGGATCGGACCAGTATATATAGCCATACACGATATGTCGAAAGTCTAGTCCGGATCGGACCACTATATCATATAGCTGCCATACAAACGACCGATATGAAAACAAGTCTTTGTATGGAAAATTTTTTGTTTTCCAACCTATTGCAACTGAATTCAACATATATTTATTTGACATAGCCATACACAATTTGTGAAAGTTTGGTCCGGATCGGACCACTATATCATATAGCTGTTATACAAACGACTGATATGTAAACAAGTCTTTGTATGGAACATTTTTTTGTTTTCCAACCTATTGCAACTGAATTCAACATATATTTATTTGACATAGCCATACACAATTTGTGAAAGTTTGGTCCGGATCGAACCACTATATCATATAGCTGTTATACAAACGACTGATATGTAAACAAATCTTTGTATGAAAAATTTTTTTGTTTTCCAACCTATTGCAACTGAATTCAACATTTATTCGTTTGACATAGCCATACATGATTTGTAAAAGTTTGATTTGGATCAGATCTCTATATCATATAGCTGCCATACAAACGATCAATCAGATTTCAAGTCTTTGTATGGAAAACTTTTTAGTTTTCCAAGCTATTGCTACAACATTTATTTATTTCACATAGCCACACACGATTTGTAAAAGGTTGATTCGGATCGAAAAACTATATCATATAGCTGCCATACAAACGACCGAAATGAAAACAAGTCTTTGTATGGAAAATTTTTTTGTTTTTCAACCTATTGTAACTGAATTCAACATTTATTCATTTCACATAGCCACACACGATTTGTGAAAGTTTGATTCGGATCGGATCTCTATATCATATAGCTGCCATACAAACGATCAATCAGTTTTCAAGTCTTTGTATCGAAAACTTTTTGGTTTTCCAAGCTATTGCAACTGAATTCAACATTTATTTATTTGACATAGCCATACATGATTTTTGCAAGTTTGATTTGGATCGGATCCCTATATCATATAGCTGCCATACAAACGACCGATATGAAAACAAGTCTTTGTATGGAAAATTTTTTTGTTTTCCAAGCTATTGCAACTGAATTTAACATTTATTCATTTGACATAGCCATACACGATTTGTAAAAGTTTGATTTGGATCGGATCTCTCTATCATATAGCTGCCATACAAACGATCAATCAGATTTCAAGTCTTTGTATGGAAAACTTTTGGTTTTCCAAGCTATTGCAACTGAATTCAACCTTTATTTATTTGACATAGCCATACATGACTTGTGCAAGTTTGGTTTGGATCGGATCCCCATATCATATAGCTGCCATACAAACGACTGAAATGATAACAAGTCTTTGTATGGAAAATTTTTTTGTTTTCCAACCTATTGCAACTGAATTCAACATTTATTTATTTGACATAGCCATACATGATTTGTGCAAGTTTGATTTTGATCGGATCCCTATGTCATATAGCTGCTATACAAACGACCGATATGAAAATAAGTCTTTGTATGGAAAATTTTTTTGTTTTCCAACCTATTGCAACTGAATTCAACATTTATTTATTTGACATAGCCATCCACGGTATGTCAAAAGTCGAAGTCCGGATCGGACCAGTATATATAGCCATACACGATATGTCGAAAGTCTAGTCCGGATCGGACCACTATATCATATAGCTGCCATACAAACGACCGATATGAAAACAAGTCTTTGTATGGAAAATTTTTTTGTTTTCCAACCTATTGCAACTGAATTCAACATATATTTATTTGACATAGCCATACACAATTTGTGAAAGTTTGGTCCGGATCGGACCACTATATCATATAGCTGTTATACAAACGACTGATATGTAAACAAGTCTTTGTATGGAAAATTTTTTGTTTTCCAACCTATTGCAACTGAATTCAACATATATTTATTTGACATAGCCATACACAATTTGTGAAAGTTTGGTCCGGATCGAACCACTATATCATATAGCTGTTATACAAACGACTGATATGTAAACAAATCTTTGTATGGAAAATTTTTTTGTTTTCCAACCTATTGCAACTGAATTCAACATTTATTCGTTTGACATAGCCATACATGATTTGTAAAAGTTTGATTTGGATCAGATCTCTATATCATATAGCTGCCATACAAACGATCAATCAGATTTCAAGTCTTTGTATGGAAAACTTTTTGGTTTTCCAAGCTATTGCTACTGAATTCAACATTTATTTATTTCACATAGCCACACACGATTTGTGAAAGTTTGATTCGGATTGAATCTCTATATCATATAGCTGCCATACAAACGATCAATCAGATTTCAAGTCTTTGTATGGGAAACTTTTTTTGTTTTTCAAGCTATTGCAACTGAATTCAACATTTATTCATTTGACATAGCCATACATGATTTGTGAAAGTTTAATTTGGATCGGATCCCCATATCATATAGCTGCCATACAAACAACCAATATGAAAACAAGTCTTTGTATGGACGATTTTTTTGTTTTCCAAGCTATAGCAACTGAATTCAACATTTGTGCATCTCACATAGATATACACGATTTATGAAAGTTTGATTCGGATCGGATCTCTATATCATATAGCTGCCATACAAACGACCGATATGAAAACAAGTCTTTGTATGGAAAATTTTTTGTTTTCCAATCTATTGCAACTGAATTCAACATATATTTATTTGACTTAGCCATACACGATATTTCAAAAGTCGAGTCCGGATCGGACCACTATATCATATAGCTGCCATACAAACGACCGATATGAAAACAAGTCTTTGTATGGAACATTTTTTTGTTTTCCAACCTATTGCAACTGAATTCAACATTTATTCGTTTGACATAGCCATACATGATTTGTAAAAGTTTGATTTGGATCAGATCTCTATATCATATAGCTGCCATACAAACGATCAATCAGATTTCAAGTCTTTGTATGGAAAACTTTTTGGTTTTCCAAGCTATTGCAACTGAATTCAACATTTATTTATTTGACATAGCCATACATGATTTGTGCAAGTTTGGTTTGGATCGGATCCCTATATCATATAGCTGCGATACAAACGACTGATATGAAAACAAGTCTTTGTATGGAAAATTTTTTTGTTTTCCAACCTATTGCAACTGAATTCAACATTTATTTATTTGACATAGCCATACATGATTTGTGCAAGTTTGATTTGGATCGGATCCCTATATCATATAGCTGCTATACAAACGACCGATATGAAAATAAGTCTTTGTATGGAAAATTTTTTTGTTTTCCAACCTATTGCAACTGAATTCAACATTTATTTATTTGACATAGCCATCCACGGTATGTCAAAAGTCGAGTCCGGATCGGACCACTATATATAGCCATACACGATATGATCGAAAGTCTAGTCCGGATCGGACCACTATATCATATAGCTGCCATACAAACGACCGATATGAAAACAGGTCTTTGTATGGAAAATTTTTTTTGTTTTCCAACCTATTGCAACTGAATTCAACATATATTTATTTGACATAGCCGTACACAATTTGTGAAAGTTTGGTCCGGATCGAACCACTATATCATATAGCTGCCATACAAACGACTGATATGAAAACAAGTCTTTGTATGGAAAATTTTTTTGTTTTCCAACCTATTGCAACTGAATTCAACATATATTTATTTGACATAGCCATACACAATTTGTGAAAGTTTGGTCCGGATCGAACCACTATATCATATAGCTGTTATACAAACGACTGATATGTAAACAAATCTTTGTATGGAAAATTTTTTTGTTTTCCAACCTATTGCAACTGAATTCAACATTTATTTGTTTGACATAGCCATACATGATTTGTAAAAGTTTGATTTGGATCAGATCTCTATATCATATAGCTGCCATACAAACGATCAATCAGATTTCAAGTCTTTGTATGGAAAACTTTTTGGTTTTCCAAGCTATTGCTACTGAATTCAACATTTATTTATTTCACATAGCCACACACGATTTGTGAAAGTTTGATTCGGATCGAATCTCTATATCATATAGCTGCCATACAAACGATCAATCAGATTTCAAGTCTTTGTATGGGAAACTTTTTTTTGTTTTTCAAGCTATTGCAACTGAATTCAACATTTATTCATTTGACATAGCCATACATGATTTGTGAAAGTTTAATTTGGATCGGATCCCCATATCATATAGCTGCCATACAAACAACCAATATGAAAACAAGTCTTTGTATGGACGATTTTTTTGTTTTCCAAGCTATAGCAACTGAATTCAACATTTGTGCATTTCACATAGATATACACGATTTATGAAAGTTTGATTCGGATCGGATCTCTATATCATATAGCTGCCATACAAACGACCGATATGAAAATAAGTCTTTGTATGGAAAATTTTTTTGTTTTCAAACCTATTGCAACTGAATTCAACATTTATTTATTTGACATAGCCATACACGATATGTCGAAAGTCTAGTCCGGATCGGATCACTATATCATATAGCTGCCATACAAACGACCGATATGAAAACAAGTCTTTGTATGGAAAATTTTTTTGTTTTCCAATCTATTGCAACTGAATTCAACATATATTTATTTGACTTAGCCAAACACGATATTTCAAAAGTCGAGTCCGGATCAGACCACTATATCATATAGCTGCCATACAAACGACCGATATGAAAACAAGTCTTTGTATGGAACATTTTTTTGTTTTCCAACCTATTGCAACTGAATTCAACATTTATTCATTTGACATAGCCATACATGATTTGTAAAAGTTTGATTTGGATCAGATCTCTATATCATATAGCTGCCATACAAACGATCAATCAGATTTCAAGTCTTTGTATGGGAAACTTTTTTTGTTTTTCAAGCTATTGCAACTGAATTCAACATTTATTCATTTGACATAGCCATACATGATTTGTGAAAGTTTGATTTGGATCGGATCCCCATATCATATAGCTGCCATACAAACAACCAATATGAAAACAAGTCTTTGTATGGACGATTTTTTTGTTTTCCAAGCTATAGCAACTGAATTCAACATTTGTGCATTTCTACATAGATATACACGATTTATGAAAG
Source organism: Drosophila merina (assembly GCA_035047645.1). Taxonomy (NCBI): domain Eukaryota; kingdom Metazoa; phylum Arthropoda; class Insecta; order Diptera; family Drosophilidae; genus Drosophila; species Drosophila merina. Next base: position 849,348 of record JAWNPH010000032.1, read on the forward strand.
TTTGATTCGGATCGGATCTCTATATCATATAGCTGCCATACAAACGACCGATATGAAAATAAGTCTTTGTATGGAAAATTTTTTTGTTTTCAAACCTATTGCAACTGAATTCAACATTTATTTATTTGACATAGCCATACACGATATGTCGAAAGTCTAGTCCGGATCGGATCACTATATCATATAGCTGCCATACAAACGACCGATATGAAAACAAGTCTTTGTATGGAAAATTTTTTTGTTTTCCAATCTATTGCAACTGAATTCAACATATATTTATTTGACTTAGCCAAACACGATATTTCAAAAGTCGAGTCCGGATCGGACCACTATATCATATAGCTGCCATACAAACGACCGATATGAAAACAAGTCTTTGTATGGAACATTTTTTTGTTTTCCAACCTATTGCAACTGAATTCAACATTTATTCATTTGACATAGCCATACATGATTTGTAAAAGTTTGATTTGGATCAGATTTCTATATCATATAGCTGCCATACAAACGATCAATCAGATTTCAAGTCTTTGTATGGAAAACTTTTGGTTTTCCAAGCTATTGCAACTGAATTCAACATTTATTTATTTGACATAGCCATACATGATTTGTGCAAGTTTGGTTTGGATCGGATCCCTATATCATATAGCTGCGATACAAACGACTGATATGAAAACAAGTCTTTGTATGGAAAATTTTTTTGTTTTCCAACCTATTGCAACTGAATTCAACATTTATTTATTTGACATAGCCATACATGATTTTTGCAAGTTTGATTTGGATCGGATCCCTATATCATATAGCTGCTATACAAACGACCGATATGAAAATAAGTCTTTGTATGGAAAATTTTTTTGTTTTCCAACCTATTGCAACTGAATTCAACATTTATTTATTTGACATAGCCATCCACGGTATGTCAAAAGTCGAGTCCGGATCGGACCACTATATATAGCCATACACGATATGTCGAAAGTCTAGTCCGGATCGGACCACTATATCATATAGCTGCCATACAAACGACCGATATGAAAACAAGTCTTTGTATGGAAAATTTTTTTGTTTTCCAACCTATTGCAACTGAATTCAACATATATTTATTTGACATAGCCATACACGATATATCAAAAGTCGAGCCCTGAGCGGACCACTATATCATATAGCTGCCATACAAACGACCGATATGAAAACAAGTCTTTGTATGGAAAACTTTTTTGTTTCCAAGCCATTTCAACCGAATTCAACATTTACTCATTGGACATACCCATACATGATTTGTGAAAGTTTGATTTGGATCGGATCCCTATATCATATAGCTGCCGAACAATCGATCAATCAGATTTCAAGTCTTTGTATGGGAAACTTTTATGCTTTTTCAGCTATTGCAACCGAATTCAACATTTATTTATTTAAAATAGCCATACACAATTTGTAAAAGTTTGATTTGGATCGGATCTCTCTATCATATAGCTGCCATACAAACGATTAATCAGATTTCAAGTCTTTGTATGGAAAACTTTTTGGTTTTCCAAGCTATTGCAACTGAATTCAACATTTATTTATTTGACATAGCCATACATGATTTGTGCAAGTTTGGTTTGGATCGGGTCCCTATATCATATAGGTGCCATACAAACGACTGATATGAAAACAAGTCTTTGTATGGAAAATTTTTTTGTTTTCCAACCTATTGCAACTGAATTCAACATTTATTTATTTGACATAGCCATACATGATTTGTGCAAGTTTGATTTGGATCGGATCCCTATATCATATAGCTGCCATACAAACGACCGATATGAAAATAAGTCTGTATGGAAAATTTTGTTGTTTTCCAACCTATTGCAACTGAATTCAACATTTATTTATTTGACATAGCCATCCACGGTATGTCAAAAGTCGAGTCCGGATCGAACCACTATATATAGCCATACACGATATGTCGAAAGTCTAGTCCGGATCGGACCACTATATCATATAGCTGCCATACAAACGACCGATATGAAAACAAGTCTTTGTATGGAAAATTTTTTTGTTTTCCAACCTATTGCAACTGAATTCAACATATATTTATTTGACATAGCCATACACGATATATCAAAAGTCGAGTCCGGAGCGGACCACTATATCATATAGCTGCCATACAAATGACCGATATGAAAACAAGTCTTTGTATGGAAAACTTTTTTGTTTCCAAGCCATTTCAACCGAATTCAACATTTACTCATTGGACATACCCATACATGATTTGTGAAAGTTTGATTTGGATCGGATCCCTATATCATATAGCTGCCGAACAATCGATCAATCAGATTTCAAGTCTTTGTATGGGAAACTTTTATGCTTTTTTCAGCTATTGCAACCGAATTCAACATTTATTTATTTAAAATAGCCATACACAATTTGTGAAAGTTTGGTCCGGATCGAACCACTATATCATATAGCTGTTATACAAACGACCGATATGAAAACAAGTCTTTGTATGGAAAATTTTTTGGTACATGATTTGTAAAAGTTTGATTTGGATCGGATCTCTATATCATATAGCTGCCATACAAACGATCAATCAGATGTCAAGTCTTTGTATGGAAAACTTTTTGGTTTTCCAAGCTATTGCAACTGAATTCAACATTTATTGATTTGACATAGCCATACATGATTTGTGCAAGTTTGATTTGGATCGGATCCCTATATCATATAGCTGCCATAGAAACGACCGATATGAAAACAAGTCTTTGTATGGAAAATTTTTTGTTTTCCAACCTATTGCAACTGAATTTAACACTTATTTATTTGGTATAGCCATACACGATATGTGAAAGTTTACACGATTTGTGAAAGTTTGATTCGGATCGGAGCTCTATATCATATAGCTGCCATACAAACGATCAATCAGATTTCAAGTCTTTGTATGGAAAACGTTTTGGTTTTCCAAGCTATTGCAACTGAATTCAACACTTATTTATTTGGTATAGCCATACCGGTCCCGTCTGTAAGTGGTGTACCTGTCTGGGAAAATTTCCGAGCTGAAAATCTCCGGCTTTAACCAGGTCTCTGTGAAGACTAAAATCTGGGATGCAAAAGATAGACTATCAGAATACAGTTTAGGGAGCTTACTCCGAAGCCCCTAGTATTTTGATAGGTAAGGGATATGTAAGATGTTGTTAGTTTTTTGAGGATGAAGGTTTAGGTAAGGGAGACGAAGATGGTACAGGGTTTTTAGGCTTTGGGAGTTTAACTCCCACAGGCTTACTAACCTTTTTCTTTACTGTACTCGGCTGATGTTCTTGTACGAATATGTTCTCCGGCCAAAAGCTGGGCGAACAGATCGTATCGAACATCGGCAAAGGTACACGTATTTTAAAAGATGACGTAAGCCTTGAGTAAGAATATTTAAATTTCCGAATGTCCTCCACTCTAACAACGGCCTTGGATTTAGCTTGGATATAAGCCGAGATATCAATCTCTGAGGTGTCAGGGGCCAGCCTTGAAATAAATATATTTTTAGAGGGGAGGATCACCTGTAAGGGCTTTGGTGTTGCGGTTGGTAAGACCGCGACATCAGTCCGTACCGGGGGTCCGGACGGTGGTTTACCCTTATCAGTGGATTTTAAGGGGGTCGACTCTACTCGTGCCGGAGGACTCACTTGGAGTGATACCCTGGGTGGTATTTCGGACGAGTTATGCTCAACAATGGAGTCAAATTCCGAAACCACGTTTGTGTTTCGAACTCCTGCTCTTGGGGTAGTAAGAGTTATGAGCGGCTGCATGGTCGTCGGCTGATCGGGCTGAATAGCGATATCAGTGCCTACGGAGTCCCTAAGAGCGGTTTTTTTGCGCTTTGGGGATTCATTTAGTAGCTGTAGGCTGCTAAATTGGGAATCCAGCGCAGAGAGTTGGTCGTTGATTTTCCGGAAACCACCGATCAACTCTTTAAAACCGTTTTTAGTTTGCCGCATGAACGTTCGCATTTCTTTCTGAACCGCGCGACATCCACTGCAGCAAAAGTGGAAACCAGCGTTTCTAGAAATTGCATCCGAAACTGAGGCGGTGAAACCTGCACATTTCGCATGCACAACATTTTCACACAGCCAACAGGGGATGCTAGGCTGGGACGCGGAAATCGGCTTATTGCACGATTTTATAGCGCAGATGCTATAAAATTCCATTATGAAATTTTAAGGTAAGAATTAGCAATTTAAGAATATAAGAAATAAATAAACAGCAAATAATTAATAATAATAGACAAACTAGTAGCCTTGAACCACTGTACTTGTTAATAAGAGCAACTTGTTATAAAGAGGTAATGGGAAAATAAGAGCACAAACTAGGAGAGAGAGTTATTGCAAAAGTAGAAATTGCAGTAAACGTAAGAAAAGGGAATAGAAATAAATAGGGCACAGTACCTTACTTGGGTAGATAATAAAATAACTTAAAACACACCAAATACGGTACCGCGCAGACGCGAGTGCGAATGGAAACGTTTAAAGTGAGATTTAAAGTAAGATTTAAATAATTAATTTCTCGACAAACGCCGGTTTGTCTTTATAAGAAAATAATAAAATCGAATGCTCGCCAAAAAAAAACCCGTCCGTTCGCTATGAAGGTGAAGTGATTTCTGGATATGATTTCTCGATATGTGAAAGTTTACATGATTTGTGAAAGTTTGATTCGGATCGGAGCTCTATATCATATAGCTGCCATACAAACGATCAATCAGATTTCAAGTCTTTGTATGGGAAACTTTTTTTGTTTTTCAAGCTATTGCAACTGAATTCAACATTTATTCATTTGACATAGCCATACATGATTTGTGAAAGTTTAATTTGGATCGGATCCCCATATCATATAGCTGCCATACAAACAACCAATATGAAAACAAGTCTTTGTATGGACGATTTTTTTGTTTTCCAAGCTATAGCAACTGAATTCAACATTTGTGCATTTGACATAGATATACACGATTTATGAAAGTTTGATTCGGATCGGATCTCTATATCATATAGCTGCCATACAAACGACCGATATGAAAATAAGTCTTTGTATGGAAAATTTTTTTGTTTTCAAACCTATTGCAACTGAATTCAACATTTATTTATTTGACATAGCCATACACGATATGTCGAAAGTTTAGTCCGGATCGGATCACTATATCATATAGCTGCCATACAAACGACCGATATGAAAACAAGTCTTTGTATGGAAAATTTTTTTGTTTTCCAATCTATTGCAACTGAATTCAACATATATTTATTTGACTTAGCCATACACGATATTTCAAAAGTCGAGTCCGGATCGGACCACTATATCATATAGCTGCTATACAAACGACCGATATGAAAACAAGTCTTTGTATGGAAAATTTTTTTGTTTTCCAACCTATTGCAACTGAATTTAACATTTATTCATTTGACATAGCCATACACGATTTGTAAAAGTTTGATTTGGATCGGATCTCTCTATCATATAGCTGCCATACAAACGATCAATCAGAATTCAAGTCTTTGTATGGAAAACTTTTTGGTTTTCCAAGCTATTGCAACTGAATTCAACATTTATTTATTTGACATAGCCATACATGATTTGTGCAAGTTTGGTTTGGATCGGATCCCTATATCATATAGCTACCATACAAACGACTGATATTTATTTATTTATTTGCTTTATTTATCCCTTAAAACGATATTTTGGCACTAAAGCTTATGACTTTATATCATATGTTCCAGAGTTTAGCGTTAATTTGCTTTTCAACTGAATTATTATTAATTTTGATTTTAATATTAACAAATGAAATTGATTTACATTTTGCTTACATTCTATATATTTATGAGGAAAATGGGGAAAAACCTTAATTTGAATTTACTAACCTAACTTAAAACTAAACTTACTTAAATATTGTTTAACAGTTGAAATTTAAGCAATGCTGTGTATGTATTTAGTGCTTGTGTAGTACGGCAGATTTAATAACAATTTTAATGCCTTGTTTTGGCATATTTGGATTTTTTTAATGTGTGTTTGTGCACATTTCCCCCATATGGGGCTACCATACATAAGAGCCGGCCTTATTATGGTCTTAAAAATTATAAGTTTGTTTAGAGTTGATAGTTTTGATTTTCGATTAATAATTGGATACATTATGCGAATTATTTTGTTTATTTTGTCAATTGTGACTCCAATATGAAATTTAAACGTGAGTTTTTTATCAAAGTGTATACCTAAATATCTAACATTGTTCACCCATTGAATAGGAGTGTTACAAATTTGTAGGCAGCTATCAGGTGTATAACAGGGTTTTATTCGTTTAGTAAAGAAGACAGCGCTAGTTTTGTTAGGATTAATTTTAATCTTCCACTTATGATAGTACTTCTCTAGTATATTAATGTAATTTTGGATAGGATTGCTTATTTCATTGTATAAAATACCAGCTGTGTAAATGGCTGCGTCATCGGCAAATAAAGAAAGTTTGCAATCAATTACTTGTGGTATGTCATGTGTGTATATGTTAAATAATATTGGCCCTAAAACTGAACCCTGCGGGACTCCAGCTAAAATATATCGCTGCGTGGATCGGTCTCCGTTGATGTCAGTGTAAAATATACGTTGCTTCAAAAAGTTTTGGATTATTTTTATAAGGTATAAGGGCGCTTTAATATTTATTAATTTGTAAACTAATCCCTCATGCCAGACTGTGTCGAATGCTGCTTCGATGTCAAGTGTGACCAACCCCACTGAATGTTTATTTTCTAATTTGTCTTTAATGAAGTTCTTAAGTTTTAAGCAAGGTGTTATGCAGTTTAGTCCAGATCTAAATCCATATTGTGTAGAAGGTAATATACCGTGTATGTCCAAGAAGTCAACCAATCTAACTTTAATAAGTTTTTCCAATATTTTTGACAGGCCACACAGTAGACTGATCGGTCTATAACTATCAGGTGTATTAGCAGGTTTTCCTGGCTTAGCAATAGGTACTACTTTGGCGACTTTCCATGCGTCAGGAAAATAACCAATGCGAAAACAGAGATTAAATAGTTGAGACAAAAAACTAATAGCGATCGCAGGAAGATTCTTTAAAAAAACGTTACGAATACCATCAGTCCCTGGAGATTTTCTTGTCACAAGACCATTAATAATGTATAAGATTTCAGAGTTTTGAATTTGAAGTATTTGTTGGTTGGGGATGTAATTATTTTCAATGGTCTGCAATGTCGATTTGACTAAGTTTATAGTTTCTTGATTTGAGTGTGTATCTGTTAACTTATGCTTTTGTTCAAAGGTGTCAGCAAGTATTTTAGCTTTTTCTTCTCCTGTAACATAGCTTGTATCTGCAGAATAAAGACAGGGTATAAATTGCTTTCGCTTTTTTAATGCTTTCGTTATGTTCCAGAAGGGTTTGCTACTTTTATCCAGTTTTTGAAGCTTATTGTTCCATTGTTCATTATTATGTATAAATAAATTTTGCCTGATAATATAGTTCAGGTGGTTACATTTAGCTTTAAATATGGGCAATCTTGTTCTGATCCATTTTCTCTGGATTAAATTTCTTATTTTGAACAGTTCACATATGTCTTGGGGAATTTTGTAATTTTCAGATTTTTTTTGTTTTTTTTGTGTGGAACTGACTCCTGAAATGCGTAATTTACTGCTTCTGTAAAGGATTTTGCTAGAAGATCAATTTCAGAAGTTGAAACCGAGGAATTGTCATTAATAAAATCTATGTCTAATAGCATATCACTAATAATTTCCTTAAATAGTTTCCAATTTGCTTTGCTGATAATTGGGTGTAACTTTTCTGTAAGTATGAAATTTATTGAATATTTTAATACTATTGGTAAATGATCAGAAGAGAGATCGTTTACCACTATTGGATTTGTGATTTTTTCAGGAGATTTTGTGAGACAAATGTCAATTGTGGAGGGCTTCGCTTTGTGGCACATCGGAATATATGTGGGTTGGTTACTGCATAAAATATTGAGTTTTTCTAGATCTGAAAGGTCATTAAGAATGTTACCCCAACAGTTGGCTCGAATACAGTTCCAGGCCCTGTGGCGAGAATTAAAGTCACCGCAGGCTATAAAATGGCCCTGTAACCTTGATATTTTCAGTAAGTCAGACTTAAATTGGCTTTTCATATGATTTCGGTCCTTGCAATTATTGCATGAATTTAGTAAACATTTTGCTGTGTTGCCAGGGAAGTACACAGAGTAAATTTTTAAGTTGTTAGTATTAGAGTTGGTTTTGATTTCAACGCCAACGTTTTCAATAAGATGAGTTTTAATATTGGGAATTTGTTTGTGTTCTATTTTGTTGCTCACGATAATGGCAACACCGCCACCTTTGCTGCCTGTTCTATCGCACCTATACACAGTGTAGTTAGGAATGTTAAGCCGATCGTCTTGAGTGAGCCAAGTTTCACTTAGCGCAGCCACATGAATTTCATTTTCATCTAAAAATTTGATAAGTTCTACTCTTTATTTTTAACGGCACGGGAATTCCATGCCATAATAATTAGATTATCAATTGAGTTATTTCTTTGCATATACATATTTAATTGCTAAGTTTGAAATTACTTGAAATTGTTCTCCTTTGTTGGAGCATGTGCTTAAGTTATTTAATAAATCTATGAGTAGAGAATTAATTTCGTCAGCAGAAAAAAGCTCTTGTTTGGTTGGTGGTTCTCTTGGTGATGTGGATTCTTTGACGAGTGCATCTCTGTAGCTGCCATGTGTAAATGAAGGAACTCTCTTAATTAGAGTAGACGAAGAGAGGGGACTTCCAGAGCTCGTACTATCAAGAGTTTTGCTTTTACTCTGTACAGTTATTTGAGTTTCAAGGTTGGTTCTTCTTATTCGCATTGCCGAACGCTTTGAGATCAGGTTGAGATAATACAAACGGCATGGACAAGTCTTATCGGTTGATGGGTGTTCTCCTTTACAATTTGTACATTTTATGTTGCTTGTATTCGTACATGAAGCTGTTGTGTGGGGTCCGGCACAGTGTGCACAAGAGGTTTTGACTGAGCAATTGTTTGACCCATGTCCAAACATTTGACAGTTGTAACATTGTGTTATTTTGTTTTCATTTTTTAACTTGTGATCCCATCGTACTTTCATGTGGTTAATATACTTGAAATTGTTACGCAGTTGTTGTACTGTTACACTTTTGTTTACAAAGTAAACAATGTACAGTAACAGGTCGTAATTCGATTTTACTCTTTTTTCAACCATTTTAACTTCGGTGCATTGCAATCCCAGATTAATTAGAAATGACTTCACAACGTCGGTTGGAAGCCTATCCAATCCAGATAGGACGGCCTTGTATGGTTTTGTAGATTTAGTAGCATAGGTGTAGAACTCCCACTTAAGTTCCTTGAGTTTTGTTGAAAGCTGTACAAACTTCTCCATGCTTTCCACAAATATTTTATGCCAATGGACATTGTTTGCAAATAATATTTTCCAATACCAAGAGTAGACATGATTTCATGAACTGATTTTGTATTTTGTTTGATTAGAGTTATAGGAGGTGGTTTGATTATCACTTCATCGTGTGCTTCGGTTTCACACATATCAATATTGTCATTGTCTAGAGTTTGTAGAGGGCGATAATAGTTTTCATATTGACTGGAGTCAGAATCTGCCTCTTTAATATTTTTTTTTTTAAGTTTTTCATTTTATCAGTGGCAGATGCCAAAGCATCGCCGTTGAAAAGTTTTCGTCGCTTAATTATGAGTAAATAGGTGGAATGAGAGAAAGAAAAGAACTGATTGAAAGAACTGATAAGAACTTCACTACGTAGGCGGATAAACAATCGCAGAGTTTGCTGTTGACACAACCGTTCTGGGCAAAAGCTTATCGAAGACGAAACGACCGATATGGAAACAAGTCTTTGTATGGAAAACTTTTTATACCCTTGAAAAAGGGTATTATAATATTGTCTAGAAAAGTGAAACGCATTAAAGGAAGCATCTCCCCACCCCACAAAGTATATATATTCTTGATCAGCATCAACAGCCGAGTCGATATAGCCATGTCCGTCTGTCCGTCATACAAACGACAGATTTGAAAACAAGTCTTTGTATGGAAAATTTTTTGGTTTCCAACCTATTGCAACTGAATTCAACATTTATTTATTTGACATAGCCATCCACGGTATGTCAAAAGTCGAGTCCGGATCGGACCACTATATATAGCCATACACGATATGTCGAAAGTCTAGTCCGGATCGGACCACTATATCATATAGCTGCCATACAAACGACCGAAATGAAAACAAGTCTTTGTATGGAAAATTTTTTTGTTTTCCAACCTATTGCAACTGAATTCAACATATATTTATTTGACATAGCCATACACAATTTGTGAAAGTTTGGACCGGATCGAACCACTATATCATATAGCTGTTATACAAACGACTGATATGTAAACAAATCTTTGTATGGAAAATTTTTTTGTTTTCCAACCTATTGCAACTGAATTCAACATTTATTCGTTTGACATAGCCATACATGATTTGTAAAAGTTTGATTTGGATCAGATCTCTATATCATATAGCTGCCATACAAACGATCAATCAGATTTCAAGTCTTTGTATGAAAAACTTTTTGGTTTTCCAAGCTATTGCTACTGAATTCAACTTTTATTTATTTGACATAGCCATACATGATTTTTGCAAGTTTGATTTGTATCGGATCCCTATATCATATAGCTGCCATACAAACGACGGATATGAAAACAAGTCTTTGTATGGAAAATGTTTGTGTTTTCCAACCAATTGCAAATGAATTTAACATTTATTCATTTGACATAGCCATACACGATTTGTAAAAGTTTGATTTGGATCGGATCTCTCTATCATATAGCTGCCATACAAACGATCAATCAGATTTCAAGTCTTTGTATGGAAAACTTTTTGGTTTTCCAAGCTATTGCAACTGAATTCAACATATATTTATTTGACATAGATCTACATGATTTGTGCAAGTTTGGTTTCGATCGGATCTCTATATCATATAGCTGCCATACAAACGACTGATATGAAAACAAGTCTTTGTATGGAAAATTTTTTTGTTTTCCAACCTATTGCAACTGAATTCAAAATTTATTTATTTGACATAGCCATACATGATTTGTGCAAGTTTGATTTGGATCGGATCCTCTATATCATATAGCTGCCATACAAACGACCGATATGAAAATAAGTCTTTGTATGGAAAATTTTTTTGTTTTCCAACCTATTGCAACTGAATTTAACATTTATTCATTTGACATAGCCATACATGATTTGTAAAAGGTTGATTTGGATCGGATCTCTATATCATATAGCTGCCATACAAACGATCAATCAGATTTCAAGTCTTTGTATGGAAAACTTTTTGGTTTTCCAAGCTATTGCAACTGAATTCAACATTTATTCATTGGACATAGCCATACATGATTTGTGCAAGTTTGATTTGGATCGGATCTCTATATCATATAGCTGCCATAAAAACGACCGATATGAAAACAAGTCTTTGTATGGAAATTTTTTTTGTTTTCCAACCTATTGCAACTGAATTTAACATTTATTTATTTGACATAGCCATACATGATTTTTGCAAGTTTGATTTGTATCGGATCCCTATATCATATAGCTGCCATACAAACGACGGATATGAAAACAAGTCTTTGTATGGAAAATGTTTGTGTTTTCCAACCAATTGCAAATGAATTTAACATTTATTCATTTGACATAGCCATACACGATTTGTAAAAGTTTGATTTGGATCGGATCTCTCTATCATATAGCTGCCATACAAACGATCAATCAGATTTCAAGTCTTTGTATGGAAAACTTTTTGGTTTTCCAAGCTATTGCAACTGAATTCAACATATATTTATTTGACATAGATCTACATGATTTGTGCAAGTTTGGTTTCGATCGGATCTCTATATCATATAGCTGCCATACAAACGACTGATATGAAAACAAGTCTTTGTATGGAAAATTTTTTTGTTTTCCAACCTATTGCAACTGAATTCAAAATTTATTTATTTGACATAGCCATACATGATTTGTGCAAGTTTGATTTGGATCGGATCCCTATATCATATAGCTGCCATACAAACGACCGATATGAAAATAAGTCTTTGTATGGAAAATTTTTTTGTTTTCCAACCTATTGCAACTGAATTTAACATTTATTCATTTGACATAGCCATACATGATTTGTAAAAGGTTGATTTGGATCGGATCTCTATATCATATAGCTGCCATACAAACGATCAATCAGATTTCAAGTCTTTGTATGGAAAACTTTTTGGTTTTCCAAGCTATTGCAACTGAATTCAACATTTATTCATTGGACATAGCCATACATGATTTGTGCAAGTTTGATTTGGATCGGATCTCTATATCATATAGCTGCCATAAAAACGACCGATATGAAAACAAGTCTTTGTATGGAAATTTTTTTTGTTTTCCAACCTATTGCAACTGAATTTAACATTTATTCATTTGACATAGCTATACATGATTTGTAAAAGGTTGATTTGGATCGGATCTCTATATCATATAGCTGCCATACAAACGATCAATCAGAATTCAAGTCCTAGTATCGAAAACTTTTTTGTTTTCCAAGTTATTGCAACCGAATTCAACACTTATTTGTTCGCCGTAGCCATACACGATTTGTGAAAGTTTACATGATTTGTGAAAGTTTGATTCGGATCGGAGCTCTATATCATATAGCTGCCATACAAACGATCAATCAGATTTCAAGTCTTTGTATGGGAAACTTTTTTGTTTTTCAAGCTATTGCAACTGAATTCAACATTTATTCATTTCACTTAGCCATACACGATTTGTAAAAGTTTGATTTGGATCGGATTTCTATATCATATAGCTGCCATACAAACGACCGATATGAAAACAAGTCTTTGTATGGAAAATTTTTTTGTTTTCCAACCTATTGTAACTGAATTCAACATTTATTCATTTCACATAGCCACACACGATTTGTGAAAGTTTAATGCGGATCGAATCTCTATATCATATAGCTGCCATACAAACGATCAATCAGATTTCAAGTCTTTGTATGGAAAACTTTTTGGTTTTCCATGCTATTGCAACCGAATTCAACACTTATTTATTTGGTATAGCCATACACGATATGTGAAAGTTTACATGATTTGTGAAAGTTTGATTCGGATCGGAGCTCTATATCATATAGCTGCCATACAAACGATCAATCAGATTTCAAGTCTTTGTATGGGAAAATTTTTTTCTTTTTCAAGCTATTGCAACTGAATTCAACATTTATTCATTTCACATAGCCATACACGATTTGTAAAAGTTTGATTTGGATCGGATTTCTATATCGTATAGCTGCCATACAAACGACTGATATGAAAGCTGATAGCTGCCATACAAACAATCAATCAGATTTTAAGTGTTTGTATGGAAAACTTTTTGGTTTTCCAAGCTATTGCAACTGAATTCAACATTTATTTATTCGACATAGCCATACATGATTTGTGAAAGTTTGATTTGGATCGGATCTCTATATCATATAGCTGCCATACAATCGATCAATCAGATTTCAAGTCTTTGTATGAGGAACTTTTTTGTTTTTCAAGCTATTGCAACTGAATTCAACACTTATTCATTTGACATAGCTATACATGATTTACGAAAGTTTGATTTGGATCGGATCCCTATATCATATAGCTGCCAAACAATGGATCAATCAGATTTCAAGTCTTTGTATGGGAAACTTTTATGCTTTTTCAGCTATTGCAATCGAATTCAACATTTATTCATTTAAATTAGCCATACACAATTTGTGAAAGTTTAGTCCGGATCGAACCACTATATCGTATGGCTGTTATACAAACGACCGATATGAAAACAAGTCTTTGTATGGAAAATTTTTTTGTTTTCCAACCTATTGCAACTGAATTCAATATTTATTCATTTGACATAGCCATACATAATTTGTAAAAGTTTCTTTTGGATCGGATCTCCATATCATATAGCTGCCATACAAACAATCAATCAGATTTTAAGTGTTTGTATGGAAAACTTTTTGGTTTTCCAAGCTATTGCAACTGAATTCAACATTTATTTATTCGACATAGCCATACATGATTTGTGCAAGTTTGATTTGGATCGGATCTCTATATCATATAGCTGCCATACAAACGACCGATATGAAAACAAGTCTTTGTATGGAAAATTTTTTTGTTTTCCAACCTATTGTAACTGAATTCAACATTTATTCATTTTACATAGCCACACACGATTTGTGAAAGTTTGATTCGGATCGAATCTCTATATCATATAGCTGCCATACAAACGATCAATCAGATTTCAAGTCTTTGTATGGAAAACTTTTGGTTTTCCAAGCTATTGCAACCGAATTCAACACTTATTTATTTGGTATAGCCATACACGATATGTGAAAGTTTACATGATTTGTGAAAGTTTGATTCGGATCGGAGCTCTATATCATATAGCTGCCATACAAACGGTCAATCAGATTTCAAGTCTTTGTATGTGAAACTTTTTTTTGTTTTCCAACCTATTGTAACTGAATTCAACATTTATTCATTTCACATAGCCACACACGATTTGTGAAAGTTTGATTCGGATCGAATCTCTATATCATATAGCTGCCATACAAACGATCAATCAGATTTCAAGTCTTTGTATGGAAAACTTTTTGGTTTTCCAAGCTATTGCAACCGAATTCAACACCTGTTTATTTGGTATAGCCATACACGATATGTGAAAGTTTACACGATTTGTGAAAGTTTGATTCGGATCGGAGCTCTATATCATATAGCTGCCATACAAACGACCAATCAGATTTCAAGTCTTTGTATGGAAAACTTTTGGTTTTCCAAGCTATTGCAACCGAATTCAACACCTGTTTATTTGGTATAGCCATACACGATATGTGAAAGTTTACACGATTTGTGAAAGTTTGATTCGGATCGGAGCTCTATATCATATAGCTGCCATACAAACGACCAATCAGATTTCAAGTCTTTGTATGGAAAACTTTTTGGTTTTCCAACCTATTGCAACTGAATTTAACATTTATTCATTTGACATACCCATACACGATTTGTGAAAGTTTGATTCGGATCGGATCTTGATATAGAGATCCCTATATCATATAGCTGCCATACAAACGACCGATATGAAAACAATTCTTTGTATGGAAAATTTTTTTGTTTTCCAACCTATTGTAACTGAATTCAACATTTATTCATTTCACATAACCACACACGATTTGTGAAAGTTTGATTCGGATCGAATCTCTATATCATATAGCTGCCATACAAACGATCAATCAGATTTCAAGTCTTTGTATGGGAAACTTTTTTGTTTTTCAAGCTATTGCAACTGAATTCAACATTTATTCATTTGACATAGCCATACACGATTTGTAAAAGTTTGATTTGGATCGGATCTGTATATCATATAGCTGCCATACAAACGATCAATCAGATTTCAAGTCTTTGTATGGAAAACTTTTTTGTTTTCCAAGTTATTGCAACCGAATTCAACATTTATTCATTTGACATAGCTATACATGATTTGTAAAAGGTTGATTTTAATCGGATCTTGATATAGAGATCCCTATATCATATAGCTGCAATACAATCGACCGATATGAAAATACGTCTTTGTATGGAAAATTTTTTTGTTTTCCAACCTATTGTAACTGAATTCAACATTTATTCATTTGACATACCCATACACGATTTGTGAAAGTTTGATTCGGATCGGATCTTGATATAGAGATCCCTATATCATATAGCTGCCATACAAACGACCGATATGAAAACAATTCTTTGTATGGAAAATTTTTTTGTTTTCCAACCTATTGTAACTGAATACAACATTTATTCATTTCACATAACCACACACGATTTGTAAAAGTTTGATTTGGATCGGAGCTCTATATCATATAGCTGCCATACAAACGATCAATCAGATTTCAAGTCTTTGTATGGGAAACTTTTTTGTTTTTCAAGCTATTGCAACTGAATTCAACATTTATTCATTTCACATAGCCTTACACGATTTGTAAAAGTTTGATTTGGATCGGATTTCTATATCATATAGCTGCAATACAAACGACCGATATGAAAACAAGTCTTTGTATGGAAAATTTTTTTGTTTTCCAACCTATTGTAACTGAATTCAACATTTATTCATTTCACATAGCCACACACGATTTGTTAAAGTTTGGTTCTGATCGAATCTCTATATCATATAGCTGCCATACAAACGATCAATCAGATTTCAAGTCTTTGTATGGAAAACTTTTTGGTTTTCCAAGCTATTGCAACCGAATTCAACACTTATTTATTTGGTATAGCCATACACGATATGTGAAAGTTTACATGATTTGTGAAAGTTTGATTCGGATCGGAACTCTATATCATATAGCTGCCATACAAACGATCAATCAGATTTCAAGTCTTTGTATGGGAAAATTTTTTTCTTTTTCAAGCTATTGCAACTGAATTCAACATTTATTCATTTCACATAGCCATACACGATTTGTAAAAGTTTGATTTGGATCGGATTTCTATATCATATAGCTGCCATACAAACGACTGATATGAAAGCTGATAGCTGCCATACAAACAATCAATCAGATTTTAAGTGTTTGTATGAAAAACTTTTTGGTTTTCCAAGTTATTGCAACTGAATTCAACATTTATTTATTCGACATAGCCATACATGATTTGTGGAAGTTTTATTTGGATCGGATCTCTATATCATATAGCTGCCATACAAACGATCAATCAGATTTCAAGTCTTTTTATGAGAATTTTTTTTGTTTTTCAAGCTATTGCAACTGAATTCAACATTTATTCATTTGACATAGCCATACACGATTTGTAAAAGTTTGATTTGGATCGGATCTGTATATCATATAGCTGCCATACAAACGATCAATCAGATTTCAAGTCTTTGTATGGAAAACTTTTGGTTTTCCAAGCTATTGCAACCGAATTCAACACTTATTTATTTGGTATAGCCATACACGATATGTGAAAGTTTACACGATTTGTGAAAGTTTGATTCGGATCGGAGCTCTATATCATATAGCTGCCATACAAACGACCAATCAGATTTCAAGTCTTTTGTATGGGAAACTTTTTTGTTTTTTAAGCTATTGCAACTGAATTCAACATTTATTCATTTGACATAGCCATACACGATTTGTAAAAGTTTGATTTGGATCGGATCTGTATATCATATAGCTGCCATACAAACGATCAATCAGATTTCAAGTCTTTGTATGGAAAACTTTTTTGTTTTCCAAGCTATTGCAACCGAATTCAACACTTATTTATTTGGTATAGCCATACACGATATGTGAAAGTTTACACGATTTGTGAAAGTTTGATTCGGATCGGAGCTCTATATCATATAGCTGCCATACAAACGACCAATCAGATTTCAAGTCTTTGTATGGAAAACTTTTTGGTTTTCCAAGCTATTGCAACCGAATTTAACACTTATTTATTTGGTATAGCCATACACGATATGTGAAAGTTTACACGATTTGTGAAAGTTTGATTCGGATCGGAGCTCTATATCATATAGCTGCCATACAAACGACCAATCAGATTTCAAGTCTTTGTATGGGAAACTTTTTTGTTTTTTAAGCTATTGCAACTGAATTCAACATTTATTCATTTGACATAGCCATACACGATTTGTAAAAGTTTGATTTGGATCGGATCTGTATATCATATAGCTGCCATACAAACGATCAATCAGATTTCAAGTCTTTGTATGGAAAACTTTTTTGTTTTCCAAGTTATTGCAACCGAATTCAACATTTATTCATTTGACATAGCTATACATGATTTGTAAAAGGTTGATTTGGATCGGATCTTGATATAGAGATCCCTATATCATATAGCTGCCATACAATCGACCGATATGAAAATAAGTCTTTGTATGGAAAATTTTTTTGTTTTCCAACCTATTGTAACTGAATTCAACATTTATTCATTTCACATAGCCACACACGATTTGTGAAAGTTTGGTTCTGATCGAATCTCTATATCATATAGCTGCCATACAAACGATCAATCAGATTTCAAGTCTTTGTATGGACAATTTTTTTGTTTTTCAAGCTATTGCAACTGAATTTAACATTTATTCATTTGACATAGCTATACATGATTTGCGAAAGTTCGATTTGGATCGGATCCCTATATCATATAGCTGCCATACAAACGACCGATATGGAAACAAGTCTTCGTATGGAAAATTTTTTTTTTTTTGCAACCTATTGCAACGGAGTTCAACATTTATTCATTTGCTATAGCCATACATGATTTGTGAAAGTTTGATTTGGATCGGAGCTCTATATCATATAGCTGTTATACAAACGACCGATATGAAAACAAGTCTTTGTATGGAAAATTTTTTTGTTTTCCAACCTATTGCAACTGAATTTAAAATTTATTAATTTGACATAGCCATACATGATTTGTAAAAGGTTGATTTGGATCGGATCTCTATATCATATAGCTGCCATACAAACGATCAATCAGATATCAAGTCTTTGTATGGAAAACTTTTTTTGTTTTTCAAGCTATTGCAACTGAATTCAACATTTATTCATTTGACATAGCCATACATGATTTGTGAAAGTTTAGTCCGGATCGAACCACTATATCATATAGCTGCCATACAAACGACCGATATGAAAACAAGTCTTTGTATGGAAAATTTTTTTCTTTTCCAACCTATTGCAACTGAATTTAACATTTATTCATTTGACATAGCCATACATGATTTGTAAAAGGTTGATTTGGATCGGAGCTCTATATCGTATAGCTGCCATAAAAACGACCGATATGAAAACAAGTCTTTGTATGGAAAATTTTTTTCTTTTCCAACCTATTGCAACTGAATTTAACATTTATTTATTTGACATAGCCATACATGATTTGTGAAAGTTTGATTCGGATCGGAGCTCTATATCATATAGCTGCCATGCAAACGATCAATCAGATTTCAAGTTTTGTATGGGAAACTTTTTTTTTTTTCAAGCTATTGCAACTGAATTCAACATTTATTCATTTGACATAGCCATACACGATTTGTAAAAGTTTGATTTGGATCGGATCTCTATATCATATACCTGCTATACAAACGATCAATCAGTTTTCAAGTCCTTGTATCGGAAACCTTTTTTGTTTTCCAAGTTATTGCAACCGAATTCAACACTTATTTGTTCGCCGTAGCCATACACGATTTGTGAAAGTTTAAAAATTTTTTTTTTACATGATTTGTGAAAGTTTGAATCGGATCGGAGCTCTATATCATATAGCTGCCATACAAACGATCAATCAGATTTCAAGTCTTTGTATGGGAAACTTTTTTGTTTTTCAAGCTATTGCAACTGAATTCAACATTTATTCATTTCACATAGCCATACACGATTTGTAAAAGTTTTATTTGGATCGGATTTCTATATCATATAGCTGCCATACAAACGACCGATATGAAAACAAGTCTTTGTATGGACATTTTTTTGTTTTCCAACCTATTGTAACTGAATTCAACATTTATTCATTTTACATAGCCACACACGATTTGTGAAAGTTTGGTTCGGATCAAATCTCTATATCATATAGCTGCCATACAAACGATCAATCAGATTTCAAGTCTTTGTATGGACAATTTTTTGTTTTTTCAAGCTATTACAACTGAATTCAACATTTATTCATTTGACATAACTATAAATGATTTGCGAAAGTTCGATTTGGATCGGATCCCTATATCATATAGCTGCCAAACAATCGATCAATCAGATTTCAAGTCTTTGTATGGGAAACTTTTATGCTTTTTCAGCTATTGCAACCGAATTCAACATTTATTCATTTGAAATAGCCATACACAATTTGTGAAAGTTTAGTCCGTATCGAACCACTATATCATATAGCTGTTATACAAACGACCGATATGAAAACAAGTCTTTGAATGGAAAATTTTTTTGTTTTCCAACCTATTGCAACTGAATTCAACATTTATTCATTGGACATAGCCATACATGATTTGTGCAAGTTTGATTTGGATCGGATCTCTATATCATATAGCTGCCATAAAAACGACCGATATGAAAACAAGTCTTTGTATGGAAAATTTTTTTCTTTTCCAACCTATTGCAACTGAATTTAACATTTATTCATTTGACATAGCCATACATGATTTGTAAAAGGTTGATTTGGATCGGATCTCTATATCATATAGCTGCCATACAAACGATCAATCAGATTTCAAGTCTTTGTATGGAAAACTTTTTGGTTTTCCAAGCTATTGCAACTGAATTCAACATTTATTTATTTGACATAGCGATACATGATTTGTGAAAGCTTGATTTGGATCGGATCTCTATATCATATAGCTGCCATACAAACGACCGATATGAAAACAAGTCTTTGTATGGAATATTTTTTTGTTTTCCAACCTATTGCAACTGAATTCAACATTTATTCATTTGACATAGCCATACACGATTTGTGAAAGTTTGATTCGGATCGGATGTTGATATAGAGATCCCTATATCATATAGCTGCCATACAAACGACCGATATGAAAACAAGGTTTGTATGGAAAATTTTTTTGTTTTCCAACCTATTGTAACTGAATTCAACATTTATTCATTTCACATAGCCACACACGATTTGTGAAAGTTTGGTTCTGATCGAATCTCTATATCATATAGCTGCCATACAAACGATCAATCAGATTTCAAGTCTTTGTATGGACAATTTTTTTGTTTTTCAAGCTATTGCAACTGAATTTAACATTTATTCATTTGACATAGCTATACATGATTTGCGAAAGTTCGATTTGGATCGGATCCCTATATCATATAGCTGCCATACAAACGACCGATATGGAAACAAGTCTTCGTATGGAAAATTTTTTTTTTTTTGCAACCTATTGCAACGGAGTTCAACATTTATTCATTTGCTATAGCCATACATGATTTGTGAAAGTTTGATTTGGATCGGAGCTCTATATCATATAGCTGTTATACAAACGACCGATATGAAAACAAGTCTTTGTATGGAATATTTTTTTGTTTTCCATCCTATTGCAACTGAATTCAACATTTATTTATTTGACATAGCGATACATGATTTGTGAAAGCTTGATTTGGATCGGATCTCTATATCATATAGCTGCCATACAAACGATCAATCAGATATCAAGTCTTTGTATGGAAAACTTTTTTTTGTTTTTCAAGCTATTGCAACTGAATTCAACATTTATTCATTTGACATAGCCATACATGATTTGTGAAAGTTTAGTCCGGATCGAACCACTATATCATATAGCTGCCATACAAACGACCGATATGAAAACAAGTCTTTGTATGGAAAATTTTTTTGTTTTCCAACCTATTGCAACTGAATTTAACATTTATTTATTTGACATAGCCATACATGATTTGTAAAAGGTTGATTTGGATCGGAGCTCTATATCGTATAGCTGCCATAAAAACGACCGATATGAAAACAAGTCTTCGTATGGAAAATTTTTTTGTTTTCCAACCTATTGCAACTGAATTTAACATTTATTTATTTGACATAGCCATACATGATTTGTGAAAGTTTGATTCGGATCGGAGCTCTATATCATATAGCTGCCATGCAAACGATCAATCAGATTTCAAGTTTTGTATGGGAAACTTTTTTTTTTTCAAGCTATTGCAACTGAATTCAACATTTATTCATTTGACATAGCCATACACGATTTGTAAAAGTTTGATTTGGATCGGATCTCTATATCATATACCTGCCATACAAACGATCAATCAGTTTTCAAGTCCTTGTATCGGAAACCTTTTTGTTTTCCAAGTTATTGCAACCGAATTCAACACTTATTTGTTCGCCGTAGCCATACACGATTTGTGAAAGTTTACATGATTTGTGAAAGTTTGAATCGGATCGGAGCTCTATATCATATAGCTGCCATACAAACGATCAATCAGATTTCAAGTCTTTGTATGGGAAACTTTTTTGTTTTTCAAGCTATTGCAACTGAATTCAACATTTATTCATTTCACATAGCCATACACGATTTGTAAAAGTTTTATTTGGATCGGATTTCTATATCATATAGCTGCCATACAAACGACCGATATGAAAACAAGTCTTTGTATGGACATTTTTTTGTTTTCCAACCTATTGTAACTGAATTCAACATTTATTCATTTTACATAGCCACACACGATTTGTGAAAGTTTGGTTCGGATCAAATCTCTATATCATATAGCTGCCATACAAACGATCAATCAGATTTCAAGTCTTTGTATGGACAATTTTTTTGTTTTTCAAGCTATTACAACTGAATTCAACATTTATTCATTTGACATAACTATAAATGATTTGCGAAAGTTCGATTTGGATCGGATCCCTATATCATATAGCTGCCAAACAATCGATCAATCAGATTTCAAGTCTTTGTATGGGAAACTTTTATGCTTTTTCAGCTATTGCAACCGAATTCAACATTTATTCATTTGAAATAGCCATACACAATTTGTGAAAGTTTAGTCCGGATCGAACCACTATATCATATAGCTGTTATACAAACGACCGATATGAAAACAAGTCTTTGAATGGAAAATTTTTTTTGTTTTCCAACCTATTGCAACTGAATTCAACATTTATTCATTGGACATAGCCATACATGATTTGTGCAAGTTTGATTTGGATCGGATCTCTATATCATATAGCTGCCATAAAAACGACCGATATGAAAACAAGTCTTTGTATGGAAAATTTTTTCTTTTCCAACCTATTGCAACTGAATTTAACATTTATTCATTTGACATAGCCATACATGATTTGTAAAAGGTTGATTTGGATCGGATCTCTATATCATATAGCTGCCATACAAACGATCAATCAGATTTCAAGTCTTTGTATGGAAAACTTTTTGGTTTTCCAAGCTATTGCAACTGAATTCAACATTTATTTATTTGACATAGCCATACATGATTTGTGCAAGTTTGATTTGGATCGGATCTCTATATCATATAGCTGCCATACAAACGACCGATATGAAAACAAGTCTTTGTATGGAAAATTTTTTTTGTTTTCCAACCTATTGTAACTGAATTCAACATTTATTCATTTCACATAGCCATTCCGATTTGTAAAAGTTTGATTTGGATCGGATCTCTATATCATATACCTGCCATACAAACGATCAATCAGTTTTCAAGTCCTTGTATCGAAAACTTTTTGTTTTCCAAGTTATTGCAACCGAATTCAACATTTATTTGTTCGCCGTAGCCATACACGATTTGTGAAAGTTTACATGATTTGTGAAAGTTTGATTCGGATCGGAGCTCTATATCATATAGCTGCCATACAAACGATCAATCAGATTTCAAGTCTTTGTATGGAAAACTTTTGGTTTTCCAAGCTATTGCAACTGAATTCAACATTTATTCATTTCACTTGGCCATACATGATTTGTGCAAGTTTGATTTGGATCGGATCTCTATATCATATAGCTGCCATACAAACGACCGATATGAAAACAAGTCTTTGTATGGGAAATTTTTTTTGTTTTCCAACCTATTGCAACTGAATTCAACATTTATTCATTGGACATAGCCATACATGATTTGTGCAAGTTTGATTTGGATCGGATCTCTATATCATATAGCTGCCATAAAAACGACCGATATAAAAACAAGTCTTTGTATGGAAAATTTTTTTGTTTTCCAACCTATTGCAACTGAATTTAACATTTATTCATTTGACATAGCCATACATGATTTGTAAAAGGTTGATTTGGATCGGATCTCTATATCATATAGCTGCCATACAAACGATCAATCGGATTTCAAGTCTTTGTATGGAAAACTTTTGGTTTTCCAAGCTATTGCAACCGAATTCAACACTTATTTGTTCGCCGTAGCCATACACGATTTGTGAAAGTTTACATGATTTGTGAAAGTTTGATTCGGATCGGAGCTCTATATCATATAGCTGCCATACAAACGATCAATCAGATTTCAAGTCTTTGTATGGGAAACTTTTTTTGTTTTCCAACCTATTGTAACTGAATTCAACATTTATTCATTTCACATAGCCATACACGATTTGTAAAAGTTTGATTTGGATCGGATCTCTATATCATATACCCGCCATACAAACGATCAATCAGTTTTCAAGTCCTTGTATCGAAAACTTTTTTGTTTTCCAAGTTATTGCAACCGAATTCAACACTTATTTGTTCGCCGTAGCCATACACGATTTGTGAAAGTTTACATGATTTGTGAAAGTTTGATTCGGATCGGAGCTCTATATCATATAGCTGCCATACAAACGACCGATATGAAAACAAGTCTTTGTATGGGAAACTTTTTTGTTTTTCAAGCTATTGCAACTGAATTCAACATTTATTCATTTCACTTAGCCATACACGATTTGTAAAAGTTTGATTTGGATCGGATTTCTATATCATATAGCTGCCATACAAACGACCGATATGAAAACAAGTCTTTGTATGGAAAATTTTTTTGTTTTCCAACCTATTGATTTGTGCAAGTTTGATTTGGATCGGATGTCTATATCATATAGCTGCCATACAAACGACCGATATGAAAACAAGTCTTTGTATGGGAAACTTTTTTGTTTTCCAACCTATTGCAACTGAATTTAACATTTATTCATTTGACATAGCCATACATGATTTGTAAAAGTTTGATTTGGATCGGACCTCTATATCATATAGCTGCCATACAAACGATCAATCAGATTTCAAGTCTTTGTATGGGAAACTTTTTGGTTTTCCAAGCTATTGCAACCGAATTCAACACTTATTTGTTCGCCGTAGCCATACACGATTTGTGAAAGTTTACATGATTTGTGAAAGTTTGATTCGGATCGGAGCTCTATATCATATAGCTGCCATACAAACGATCAATCAGATTTCAAGTCTTTGTATGGGAAACTTTTTTGTTTTTCAAGCTATTGCAACTGAATTCAACATTTATTCATTTGACATAGCCATACATGATTTGTAAAAGGTTGATTTGGATCGGATCTCTATATCATATAGCTGCTATACAAACGATCAATCAGTTTTCAAGTCCTTGTATCGAAAACTTTTTTGTTTTCCAAGTTATTGCAACTGAATTCAACACTTATTTGTTTGCCGTAGCCATACACGATTTGTGAAAGTTTACATGATTTGTGAAAGTTTGAATCGGATCGGAGCTCTATATCATATAGCTGCCATACAAACGATCAATCAGATTTCAAGTCTTTGTATGGGAAACTTTTTTTGTTTTTCAAGCTATTGCAACTGAATTCAACATTTATTCATTTGACATAGCCATACATGATTTGTGAAAGTTTAGTCCGGATCGAACCACTATATCATATAGCTGTTATACAAACGACCGATATGAAAACAAGTCTTTGTATGGAAAATTTTTTTTGAAAGTTTGATTCGGATCGGAGCTCTATATCATATAGCTGCCATACAAACGATCAATCAGATTTCAAGTCTTTGTATGGGAAACTTTTTTGTTTTTCAAGCTATTGCAACTGAATTCAACATTTAATCATTTGACATAGCCATACATGATTTGTAAAAGGTTGATTTGGATCGGATCTCTATATCATATAGCTGCCATACAAACGATCAATCAGTTTTCAAGTCCTTGTATCGAAAACTTTTTTGTTTTCCAAGTTATTGCAACTGAATTCAACACTTATTTGTTCGACGTAGCCATACACGATTTGTGAAAGTTTACATGATTTGTGAAAGTTTGAATCGGATCGGAGCTCTATATCATATAGCTGCCATACAAACGATCAATCAGATTTCAAGTCTTTGTATGGGAAACTTTTTTTTGTTTTTCAAGCTATTGCAACTGAATTCAACATTTATTCATTTGACATAGCCATACATGATTTGTGAAAGTTTAGTCCGGATCGAACCACTATATCATATAGCTGTTATACAAACGATCAATCAGATTTCAAGTCTTTGTATGGGAAACTTTTTTTGTTTTTCAAGCTATTGCAACTGAATTCAACATTTATTCATTTGACATAGCCATACATGATTTGTGAAAGTTTAGTCCGGATCGAACCACTATATCATATAGCTGTTATACAAACGACCGATATGAAAACAAGTCTTTGTATGGAAAATTTTTTGTTTTCCAACCTATTGTAACTGAATTAAACATTTATTCATTTCACATAGCCGCACACGATTTGTGAAAGTTTAATTCGGATCGACTCTCTGTATCATATAGCTGCCATACAAACGATCAATCAGATTTCAAGTCTTTGTATGGAAAACTTTTTGGTTTTCCAAGCTATTGCAACCGAATTCAACACTTATTTATTTGGTATAGCCATACACGATATGTGAAAGTTTACATGATTTGTGAAAGTTTGATTCGGATCGGAGCTCTATATCATATAGCTGCCATACAAACGATCAATCAGATTTCAAGACTTTGTATGAGAAACTTTTTTGTTTTTCAAGCTATTGCAACTGAATTCAACACTTATTCATTTGACATAGCTATACATGATTTACGAAAGTTTGATTTGGATCGGATCCCTATATCATATAGCTGCCAAACAATGGATCAATCAGATTTCAAGTCTTTGTATGGGAAACTTTTATGCTTTTTCAGCTCTTGCAACCGAATTCAACATTTATTCATTTGAAATAGCCATACACAATTTGTGAAAGTTTAGTCCGGATCGAACCACTATATCATATGGCTGTTATACAAACGACCGATATGAAAACAATTCTTTGTATGGAAAATTTTTTTGTTTTCCAACCTATTGCAACTGAATTTAACATTTATTTATTCGACATAGCCATACATGATTTGTGCAAGTTTGATTTGGATCGGATGTCTATATCATATAGCTGCCATACAAACGACCGATATGAAAACAATTCTTTGTATGGAAAATTTTTTTGTTTTCCAACCTATTGCAACTGAATTTAACATTTATTCATTTGACATAGCCATACATGATTTGTAAAAGTTTGATTTGGATCGGACCTCTATATCATATAGCTGCCATACAAACGATCAATCAGATTTCAAGTCTTTGTATGGGAAACTTTTTTGTTTTTCAAGCTATTGCAACTGAATTCAACATTTATTCATTTGACATAGCCATACATGATTTGTAAAAGGTTGATTTGGATCGGATCTCTATATCATATAGCTGCCATACAAACGATCAATCAGTTTTCAAGTCCTTGTATCGAAAACTTTTTTGTTTTCCAAGTTATTGCAACTGAATTCAACACTTATTTGTTCGACGTAGCCATACACGATTTGTGAAAGTTTACATGATTTGTGAGTGTTTGATTCGGATCGGATCTCTACATCATATAGCTGCCATACAAACGATCAATCAGATTTCAAGTCTTTGTATGGGAAACTTTTTTGTTTTCAAGCTATTGCAACTGAATTCAACATTTATTGATTTGACATAGCCATACATGATTTGTAAAAGGTTGATTTGGATCGGATCTCTATATCATATAGCTGCCATACAAACGATCAATCAGTTTTCAAGTCCTTGTATCGAAAACTTTTTTGTTTTCCAAGTTATTGCAACTGAATTCAACACTTATTTGTTCGACGTAGCCATACACGATTTGTGAAAGTTTACATGATTTGTGAAAGTTTGATTCGGATCGGAGCTCTATATCATATAGCTGCCATACAAACGATCAATCAGATTTCAAGTCTTTGTATGGGAAACTTTTTTTGTTTTTCAAGCTATTGCAACTGAATTCAACATTTATTCATTTGACATAGCCATACATGATTTGTGAAAGTTTAGTCCGGATCGAACCACTATATCATATAGCTGTTATACAAACGACCGATATGAAAACAAGTCTTTGTATGGAAAATTTTTTTGTTTTCCAACCTATTGCAACTGAATTTAACATTTATTCATTTGACATAGCCATACATGATTTGTAAAATGTTGATTTGGATCGGATCTCTATATCGTATAGCTGCCATAAAAACGACCGATATGAAAACAAGTCTTTGTATGGAAAATTTTTTGTTTTCCAACCTATTGCAACTGAATTTAACATTTATTCATGTGACATAGCCATACATGATTTGTAAAAGGTTGATTTGGATCGGATCTCTATATCATATAGCTGCCATACAAACGATCAATCAGATTTCAAGTCTTTGTATGGGAAACTTTTTTTGTTTTTCAAGCTATTGCAACTGAATTCAACATTTATTCATTTGACATAGCCATACATGATTTGTGAAAGTTTAGTCCGGATCGAACCACTATATCATATAGCTGTTATACAAACGACCGATATGAAAACAAGTCTTTGTATGGAAAATTTTTTTGTTTTCCAACCTATTGCAACTGAATTTAACATTTATTCATTTGACATAGCCATACATGATTTGTAAAAGGTTGATTTGGATCGGATCCCTATATCGTATAGCTGCCATAAAAACGACCAATATGAAAACAAGTCTTTGTATGGAAAATTTTTTTGTTTTCCAACCTATTGCAACTGAATTTAACATTTATTTATTTGACATAGCCATACATTATTTGTGAAAGTGTGATTCGGATCGGAGCTCTATATCATATAGCTGCCATGCAAACGATCAATCAGATTTAAAGTTTTGTATGGGAAACTTTTTTTTTTTTCAAGCTATTGCAACTGAATTCAACATTTATTCATTTGACATAGCCATACACGATTTGTAAAAGTTTGATTTGGATCGGATCTCTATATCATATACCTGCCATACAAACGATCAATCAGTTTTCAAGTCCTTGTATCGAAAACTTTTTTGTTTTCCAAGTTATTGCAACTGAATTCAACACTTATTTGTTCGACGTAGCCATACACGATTTGTGAAAGTTTACATGATTTGTGAAAGTTTGATTCGGATCGGAGCTCTATATCATATAGCTGCCATACAAACGATCAATCAGATTTCAAGTCTTTGTATGGGAAACTTTTTTTGTTTTTCAAGCTATTGCAACTGAATTCAACATTTATTCATTTGACATAGCCATACATGATTTGTGAAAGTTTAGTCCGGATCGAACCACTATATCATATAGCTGTTATACAAACGACCGATATGAAAACAAGTCTTTGTATGGAAAATTTTTTTGTTTTCCAACCTATTGCAACTGAATTTAACATTTATTCATTTGACATAGCCATACATGATTTGTAAAATGTTGATTTGGATCGGATCTCTATATCGTATAGCTGCCATAAAAACGACCGATATGAAAACAAGTCTTTGTATGGAAAATTTTTTTGTTTTCCAACCTATTGCAACTGAATTTAACATTTATTCATGTGACATAGCCATACATGATTTGTAAAAGGTTGATTTGGATCGGATCTCTATATCATATAGCTGCCATACAAACGATCAATCAGATTTCAAGTCTTTGTATGGGAAACTTTTTTTGTTTTTCAAGCTATTGCAACTGAATTCAACATTTATTCATTTGACATAGCCATACATGATTTGTGAAAGTTTAGTCCGGATCGAACCACTATATCATATAGCTGTTATACAAACGACCGATATGAAAACAAGTCTTTGTATGGAAAATTTTTTGTTTTCCAACCTATTGCAACTGAATTTAACATTTATTCATTTGACATAGCCATACATGATTTGTAAAAGGTTGATTTGGATCGGATCCCTATATCGTATAGCTGCCATAAAAACGACCAATATGAAAACAAGTCTTTGTATGGAAAATTTTTTTGTTTTCCAACCTATTGCAACTGAATTTAACATTTATTTATTTGACATAGCCATACATTATTTGTGAAAGTGTGATTCGGATCGGAGCTCTATATCATATAGCTGCCATGCAAACGATCAATCAGATTTAAAGTTTTGTATGGGAAACTTTTTTTTTTTTCAAGCTATTGCAACTGAATTCAACATTTATTCATTTGACATAGCCATACACGATTTGTAAAAGTTTGATTTGGATCGGATCTCTATATCATATACCTGCCATACAAACGATCAATCAGTTTTCAAGTCCTTGTATCGAAAAACTTTTTGTTTTCCAAGTTATTGCAACTGAATTCAACACTTATTTGTTCGACGTAGCCATACACGATTTGTGAAAGTTTACATGATTTGTGAAAGTTTGATTCGGATCGGAGCTCTATATCATATAGCTGCCATACAAACGATCAATCAGATTTCAAGTCTTTGTATGGGAAACTTTTTTTGTTTTTCAAGCTATTGCAACTGAATTCAACATTTATTCATTTGACATAGCCATACATGATTTGTAAAAGGTTGATTTGGATCGGATCTCTATATCATATAGCTGCCATACAAACGATCAATCAGTTTTCAAGTCCTTGTATCGAAAACTTTTTGTTTTCCAAGTTATTGCAACTGAATTCAACACTTATTTGTTCGACGTAGCCATACACGATTTGTGAAAGTTTACATGATTTGTGAAAGTTTGATTCGGATCGGAGCTCTATATCATATAGCTGCCATACAAACGATCAATCAGATTTCAAGTCTTTGTATGGGAAACTTTTTTTGTTTTTCAAGCTATTGCAACTGAATTCAACATTTATTCATTTGACATAGCCATACATGATTTGTGAAAGTTTAGTCCGGATCGAACCACTATATCATATAGCTGTTATACAAACGACCGATATGAAAACAAGTCTTTGTATGGAAAATTTTTTTGTTTTCCAACCTATTGCAACTGAATTTAACATTTATTCATTTGACATAGCCATACATGATTTGTAAAATGTTGATTTGGATCGGATCTCTATATCGTATAGCTGCCATAAAAACGACCGATATGAAAACAAGTCTTTGTATGGAAAATTTTTTTGTTTTCCAACCTATTGCAACTGAATTTAACATTTATTCATGTGACATAGCCATACATGATTTGTAAAAGTTTGATTTGGATCGGATCTCTATATCATATAGCTGCCATACAAACGATCAATCAGATTTCAAGTCTTTGTATGGGAAACTTTTTTGTTTTTCAAGCTATTGCAACTGAATTCAACATTTATTCATTTAACATAGCCATACACGATTTGTGTAAGTTTAGTCCAGATCTGACCACTATATCATATAGCTGTTATACAAACGACCGATATGAAAACAAGTCTTTGTATGGAAAATTTTTTTGTTTTCCAACCTATTGCAACTGAATTTAACATTTATTCATTTGACATAGCCATACATGATTTGTAAAAGGTTGATTTGGATCGGATCCCTATATCGTATAGCTGCCATAAAAACGACCAATATGAAAACAAGTCTTTGTATGGAAAATTTTTTTGTTTTCCAACCTATTGCAACTGAATTTAACATTTATTTATTTGACATAGCCATACATTATTTGTGAAAGTGTGATTCGGATCGGAGCTCTATATCATATAGCTGCCATGCAAACGATCAATCAGATTTAAAGTTTTGTATGGGAAACTTTTTTTTTTGAAGCTATTGCAACTGAATTCAACATTTATTCATTTGACATAGCCATACACGATTTGTAAAAGTTTGATTTGGATCGGATCTCTATATCATATACCTGCCATACAAACGATCAATCAGTTTTCAAGTCCTTGTATCGGAAACCTTTTTTGTTTTCCAAGTTATTGCAACCGAATTCAAGACTTATTTGTTCGCCGTAGCCATACACGATTTGTGAAAGTTTACATGATTTGTGCAAGTTTGAATCGGATCGGAGCTCTATATCATATAGCTGCCATACAAACGATCAATCAGATTTCAAGTCTTTGTATGGGAAACTTTTATGTTTTTCAAGCTATTGCAACTGAATTCAACATTTATTCATTTCACATAGCCATACACGATTTGTAAAAGTTTTATTTGGATCGGATTTCTATATCATATAGCTGCCATACAAACGACCGATATGAAAACAAGTCTTTGTATGGAAAATTTTTTTGTTTTCCAACCTATTGTAACTGAATTCAACATTTATTCATTTCACATAGCCACACACGATTTGTGAAAGTTTGGTTTGGATCGGATCTCTACATCATATAGCTGCCATACAAACGATCAATCAGATTTCAAGTCTTTGTATGGGAAACTTTTTGGTTTTCAAGCTATTGCAACTGAATTCAACATTTATTCATTTGACATAACTATACATGATTTGCGAAAGTTCGATTTGGATCGGATCCCTATATCATATAGCTGCCAAACAATCGATCAATCAGATTTCAAGTCTTTGTATGGGAAACTTTTATGCTTTTTCAGCTATTGCAACCGAATTCAACATTTATTCATTTGAAATAGCCATACACAATTTGTGAAAGTTTAGTCCGGATCGAACCACTATATCATATAGCTGTTATACAAACGACCGATATGAAAACAAGTCTTTGAATGGAAAATTTTTTTTGTTTTCCAACCTATTGCAACTGAATTCAACATTTATTCATTGGACATAGCCATACATGATTTGTAAAAGGTTGATTTGGATCGGATCTCTATATCATATAGCTGCCATACAAACGATCAATCAGATTTCAAGTCTTTGTATGGGAAACTTTTTTTGTTTTTCAAGCTATTGCAACTGAATTCAACATTTATTCATTTGACATAGCCATACATGATTTGTAAAAGGTTGATTTGGATCGGATCTCTATATCATATAGCTGCCATACAAACGATCAATCAGTTTTCAAGTCCTTGTATCGAAAACTTTTTTGTTTTCCAAGTTATTGCAACTGAATTCAACACTTATTTGTTCGACGTAGCCATACACGATTTGTGAAAGTTTACATGATTTGTGAAAGTTTGATTCGGATCGGAGCTCTATATCATATAGCTGCCATACAAACGATCAATCAGATTTCAAGTCTTTGTATGGGAAACTTTTTTTTTTTCAAGCTATTGCAACTGAATTCAACATTTATTCATTTGACATAGCCATACACGATTTGTAAAAGTTTGATTTGGATCGGATCTCTATATCATATACCTGCCATACAAACGATCAATCAGTTTTCAAGTCCTTGTATCGGAAACCTTTTTTGTTTTCCAAGTTATTGCAACCGAATTCAAGACTTATTTGTTCGCCGTAGCCATACACGATTTGTGAAAGTTTACATGATTTGTGCAAGTTTGAATCGGATCGGAGCTCTATATCATATAGCTGCCATACAAACGATCAATCAGATTTCAAGTCTTTGTATGGGAAACTTTTTTGTTTTTCAAGCTATTGCAACTGAATTCAACATTTATTCATTTCACATAGCCATACACGATTTGTAAAAGTTTTATTTGGATCGGATTTCTATATCATATAGCTGCCATACAAACGACCGATATGAAAACAAGTCTTTGTATGGAAAATTTTTTGTTTTCCAACCTATTGTAACTGAATTCAACATTTATTCATTTCACATAGCCATACACGATTTGTGAAAGTTTGATTCGGATCGGATCTCTACATCATATAGCTGCCATACAAACGATCAATCAGATTTCAAGTCTTTGTATGGGAAACTTTTTTGGTTTTCAAGCTATTGCAACTGAATTCAACATTTATTCATTTGACATAACTATACATGATTTGCGAAAGTTCGATTTGGATCGGATCCCTATATCATATAGCTGCCAAACAATCGATCAATCAGATTTCAAGTCTTTGTATGGGAAACTTTTATGCTTTTTCAGCTATTGCAACCGAATTCAACATTTATTCATTTGAAATAGCCATACACAATTTGTGAAAGTTTAGTCCGGATCGAACCACTATATCATATAGCTGTTATACAAACGACCGATATGAAAACAAGTCTTTGAATGGAAAATTTTTTTTGTTTTCCAACCTATTGCAACTGAATTCAACATTTATTCATTGGACATAGCCATACATGATTTGTGCAAGTTTGATTTGGATCGGATCTCTATATCATATAGCTGCCATAAAAACGACCGATATGAAAACAAGTCTTTGTATGGAAAATTTTTTTGTTTTCCAACCTATTGCAACTGAATTTAACATTTATTCATTTTACATAGCCATACATGATTTGTAAAAGGTTGATTTGGATCGGATCTCTATATCATATAGCTGCCATACAAACGATCAATCAGATTTCACGTCTTTGTATGGAAAACTTTTTGGTTTTCCAACCTATTGCAACTGAATTCAACATTTATTTATTTGACATAGCGATACATGATTTGTGAAAGTTTGATTTGGATCGGATCTCTATATCATATAGCTGCCATACAAACGACCGATATGAAAACAAGTCTTTGTATGGGAAATTTTTTTTGTTTTCCAACCTATTGCAACTGAATTCAACATTTATTCATTGGACATAGCCATACATGATTTGTGCAAGTTTGATTTGTATCGGATCTCTATATCATATAGCTGCCATAAAAACGACCGATATGAAAACAAGTCTTTGTATGGAAAATTTTTTTGTTTTCCAACCTATTGCAACTGAATTTAACATTTATTCATTTGACATAGCTATACATGATTTGTGAAAGTTTAATTTGGATCGGATCTCTATATCATATAGCTGCCATACAAACGATCAATCAGATTTCAAGTCTGTGTATGGAAAATTTTTTTGTTTTCCAACCTATTACAACTGAATTCAACATTTATTCATTTGACATAGCCATACATAATTTGTAAAAGTTTCTTTTGGATCGGATCTCTATATCATATAGCTGCCATACAAACAATCAATCAGATTTTAAGTGTTTGTAGGAAAAACTTTTTGGTTTTCCAAGCTATTGCAACTGAATTCAACACTTATTTGTTCGACGTAGCCATACACGATTTGTGAAAGTTTGATTTGGATCGGATGTCTATATCATATAGCTGCCATACAAACGACCGATATGAAAACAATTCTTTGTATGGAAAATTTTTTTGTTTTCCAACCTATTGCAACTGAATTTAACATTTAATTATTTGACATAGCCATACATGATTTGTAAAAGATTGATTTGGATCGGATCTCTATATCATATAGCTGCCATACAAACGATCAAACATTTTTCAAGTCCTTGTATCGAAAACTCTTTTGTTTTCCAAGTTATTGCAACTGAATTCAACA
Organism: Drosophila merina; assembly: GCA_035047645.1. Lineage (NCBI taxonomy): Eukaryota > Metazoa > Arthropoda > Insecta > Diptera > Drosophilidae > Drosophila > Drosophila merina. Next base: position 884,550 of record JAWNPH010000032.1, read on the forward strand.
CTTATTTGTTCGACCTAGCCATACACGATTTGTGAAAGTTTGGTCTGGATCGGACCACTATATCATATAGCTGCCATACAATCGACCGATATGAAAATAAGTTTTTGTATGGAAAATTTTTTTGTTTTCCAACCTATTGTAACTGAATTCAACATTTATTCATTTGACATACCCATACACGATTTGTGAAAGTTTGATTCGGATCGGATCTTGATATAGAGATCCCTATATCATATAGCTGCCATACAAACGACCGATATGAAAACAATTCTTTGTATGGAAAATTTTTTTGTTTTCCAACCTATTGCAACTGAATTTAACATTTATTCATTTGACATAGCCATACATGATTTGTAAAAGTTTGATTTGGATCGGATCTCTATATCATATAGCTGCCATACAAACGATCAATCAGTTTTCAAGTCCTTGTACCGAAAACTTTTTTGTTTTCCAAGTTATTGCAACTGAATTCAACACTTATTTATTTGGTATAGCCATACACGATATGTGAAAGTTTACATGATTTGTGAAAGTTTGATTCGGATCGGAGCTCTATATCATATAGCTGCCATACAAACGATCAATCAGATTTCAAGTCTTTGTATGGGAAACTTTTTTGTTTTTCAAGCTATTGCAACTGAATTCAACATTTATTCATTTCACATAGCCATACACGATTTGTAAAAGTTTGATTTGGATCGGATTTCTATATCATATAGCTGCCATACAAACGACCGATATGAAAACAAGTCTTTGTATGGAAAATTTTTTTGTTTTCCAACCTATTGTAACTGAATTCAACATTTATTCATTTCACACGGCCACACACGATTTGTGAAAGTTTGATTCGGATCGGAGCTCTATATCATATAGCTGCCATACAAACGATCAATCAGATTTCAAGTCTTTGTATGAGAAACTTTTTTGTTTTTCAAGCTATTGCAACTGAATTCAACATTTATTCATTTGACATAGCCATACATGATTTGTAAAAGTTTCTTTTGGATCGGATCTCTATATCATATAGCTGCCATACAAACGATCAATCAGATTTCAAGTCTTTGTATGGAAGACTTTTTGGTTTTCCAAGCTATTGCAACTGAATTCAACATTTATTTATTTGACGAAGAAATACATGATTTGTCCAAGTTTGATTTGGATCGGATCTCTATATCATACAGCTGCCATACAAACGATCAATCAGATTTCAAGTATTTGTATAGAAAACTTTTTGTTTTTCAAGCTATTGCAACTGAATTCAACATTTATTCCATTTGACATAGCCATACATGATTTGTGAAATTCTATATCATATAGCTATATCATATAGCTGCCATACAAACGATCAATCAGATTTCAAGTATTTGTATGGAAAACTTTTTGTTTTTCAAGCTATTGCAACTGAATTCAACATTTATTCCATTTGACATAGCCATACATGATTTGTGAAATTTTAATTTGGATCGGATCTCCATATCATATAGCTGCCATACAAACAACCAATATGAAAATAAGTCTTTGTATGGACAATTTTTTTGGTTTTCCCACCTATTGCAACTGAATTCAACATTTATTTATTTAACATAGCCATACACGATATGTCGAAAGTCTAGTCCGGATCGGACCACTATATCATATAGCTGCCATACAAACGACCGATATGAAAACAAGTCTTTGTATGAGAAATTTTTTTGTTTTTCAAGCTATTGCAACTGAATTCAACATTTATTCATTTGAAATAGCCATACATAATTTGTGAAAGTTTGATTTGGATCGGATCTCTATATCATATAGCTGCCATACAAACGACCGATATGAAAATAAGTCTTTGTATGGGAAATTTTTTTGTTTTCCCACCTATTGCAACTGAATTCAACATTTCTTTATTTAACAAAGCCATACACGATATGTCGAAAGTCTAGTCCGGATCGGACCACTATATCATATAGCTGCCATACAAACGACCGATATGAAAACAAGTCTTTGTATGGAAAATTTTTTTGTTTTCAAACCTATTGCAACTGAATTCAACATTTATTCATTTGACATAGCCATACATAATTTGTGAAAGTTTGATTTGGATCGGATCTCTATATCATATAGCTGCCATACAAACGACCGATATGAAAATAAGTCTTTGTATGGGAAATTTTTTTGTTTTCCCACCTATTGCAACTGAATTCAACATTTATTTATTTAACATAGCCATACACGATATGTCGAAAGTCTAGTCCGGATCGGACCACTATATCATATAGCTGCCATACAAACGACCGATATGAAAACAAGTCTTTGTATGGAAAACTTTTTTGTTTTCCAACCTATTGCAACTGAATTCAACATTTATTCATTTGACATAGACACACATGATTTGTAAAAGTTTCTTTTGGATCGGATCTCTATATCATATAGCTGCCATACAAACGATCAATCAGATTTCAAGTCTTTGTATGGAAAACTTTTTGGTTTTCCAAGCTATTGCAACCGAATTCAACATTTATTTATTTTACAGAGCCATACATGATTTGTGATAGTTTGATTTGGATCGGATCTCTATATCATATACCTGCCATACAAACGACCGATATGAAAATAAGTCTTTGTATGGGAAATTTTTTTGTTTTCCAACCTATTGCAACTGAATTCAACATTTCTTTATTTAACAAAGCCATACACGATATGTCGAAAGTCTAGTCCGGATCGGACCACTATATCATATAGCTGCCATACAAACGACCGATATGAAAACAAGTCTTTGTATGGAAAATTTTTTTGTTTTCCAACCTATTGCAACTGAATTCAACATTTATTCATTTGACATAGACACACATGATTTGTAAAAGTTTCTTTTGGATCGGATCTCTATATCATATAGCTGCCATACAAACGATCAATCAGATTTCAAGTCTTTGTATGGAAAACTTTTTGGTTTTCCAAGCTATTGCAACCGAATTCAACATTTATTTATTTTACAGAGCCATACATGATTTGTGATAGTTTGATTTGGATCGGATCTCTATATCATATACCTGCCATACAAACGGCCGATATGAAAACTAGTCTTTGTATGAGAAACTTTTTGTTTTTCAAGCTGTTGCAACTGAATTCAACATTTATTCATTTGACATAGACATACATGATTTGTAAAAGTTTCTTTTGGATCGGATCTCTATATCATATAGCTGCCATACAAACGATCAATCAGATTTCAAGTCTTTGTATGGGAAACTTTTTGGTTTTCCAAGCTATTGCAACCGAATTCAACACTTATTTATTTGGTATAGCCATACACGATATGTGAAAGTTTACATGATTTGTGAAAGTTTGATTTGGATCGGAGCTCTATATCACATAGCTGCCATAGAAACGATCAATCAGATTTCGAGTCTTTGTATGGGAAACTTTTTTGTTTTTCAAGCTATTGCAACTGAATTCAACATTTATTCATTTGACATAGCCATACATGATTTGTGAAAGTTTAATTTGGATCGGATTTCCATATCATATAGCTGCCATACAAACAACCAAGATGAAAACAAGTCTTTGTATGGACAATTTTTCTGTTTTTCAAGCTATTGCAACCGAATTCAACATTTATTTATTTTACAGAGCCATACATGATTTGTGATAGTTTGATTTGGATCGGATCTCTATATCATATACCTGCCATACAAACGACCGATATGAAAATAAGTCTTTGTATGGGAAATTTTTTTTGTTTTCCAACCTATTGCAACTGAATTCAACATTTCTTTATTTAACAAAGCCATACACGATATGTAGAAAGTCTAGTCCGGATCGGACCACTATATCATATAGCTGCCATACAAACGACCGATATGAAAACAAGTCTTTGTATGGAAAATTTTTTTGTTTTCCAACCTATTGCAACTGAATTCAACATTTATTCATTTGACATAGACACACATGATTTGTAAAAGTTTCTTTTGGATCGGATCTCTATATCATATAGCTGCCATACAAACGATCAATCAGATTTCAAGTCTTTGTATGGAAAACTTTTTGGTTTTCCAAGCTATTGCAACTGAATTCAACATTTATTTATTTTACAGAGCCATACATGATTTGTGATAGTTTGATTTGGATCGGATCTCTATATCATATACCTGCCATACAAACGACCGATATGAAAACTAGTCTTTGTATGAGAAACTTTTTTGTTTTTCAAGCTGTTGCAACTGAATTCAACATTTATTCATTTGACATAGACATACATGATTTGTAGAAGTTTCTTTTGGATCGGATCTCTATATCATATAGCTGCCATACAAACGATCAATCAGATTTCAAGTCTGTGTATGAGAAACTTTTTTGTTTTTCAAGCTATTGCAACTGAATTCAACACTTATTCATTTGACATAGCTATACATGATTTACGAAAGTTTGATTTGGATCGGATCTCTATATCATATACCTGCCATACAAACGACCGATATGAAAACTAGTCTTTGTATGAGAAACTTTTTTGTTTTTCAAGCTATTGCAACTGAATTCAACATTTATTCATTTGACATAGCCATACATAATTTGTGAAAGTTTGATTTGGATCGGATCTCTATATCATATAGCTGCCATACAAACCGACCGATATGAAAATAAGTCTTTGTATGGGAAATTTTTTTGGTTTCCAACCTATTGCAACTGAATTCAACATTTATTCATTTGACATACCCATACACGATTTGTGAAAGTTTGATTCGGATCGGAGCTCTATATCATATAGCTGCCATACAAACGACCGATATGAAAACAAGTCTTTGTATGGGAAACTTTTTTTTTTTTCAAGCTGTTGCAACTGAATTCAACATTTATTCATTTGACATAGCCATACACGATTTGTAAAAGTTTGATTTGGATCGGATCTCTATATCATATAGCTGTCATACAAACGATCAATCAGTTTTCAAGTCCTTGTATCGAAAACTTTTTTGTTTTCCAAGTTATTGCAACCGAATTCAACACTTATTTGTTTGGCGTAGCCATACACGATTTGTGAAAGTTTGGTCTGGATCGGACCACTATATCATATAGCTGCCATAAAATCGACCGATATGAAAATAAGTCTTTGTATGGAAAATTTTTTTGTTTTCCAACCTATTGTAACTGAATTCAACATTTATTCATTTGACATACCCATACACGATTTGTGAAAGTTTGATTCGGATCAGATCTTGATATAGAGATCCCTATATCATATGGCTGCCATACAAACGACCGATATGAAAACAATTCTTTGTATGGAAAATTTTTTTGTTTTCCAACCTATTGCAACTGAATTCAACATTTATTTATTTAACATATCCATACATGATTTGTAAAAGTTTCTTTTGGATCGGATCTCTGTATCATATAGCTGCCATACAAACGATCAATCAGATTTCAAGTCTTTGTATGGAAAACTTTTTGGTTTTCCAAGCTATTGCAACCGAATTCAACGCTTATTTATTTGGCATAGCCATACACGATATGTGAAAGTTTACATGATTTGTGAAAGTTTGATTCGGATCGGAGCTCTATATCATATAGCTGCCATACAAACGACCGATATGAAAACAAGTCTTTGTATGGGAAACTTTTTTTTTTTTCAAGCTGTTGCAACTGAATTCAACATTTATTCATTTGACATAGCCATACATGATTTGTGAAAGTTTGATTTGGATCGGATCTCTATATCATATAGCTGCCATACAAACGACCGATGTGAAAATAAGTCTTTGTATGGGAAATTTTTTTGGTTTCCAACCTATTGCAACTGAATTTAACATTTATTCATTTAACATATCCATACATGATTTGTAAAAGTTTCTTTTGGATCGGATCTCTGTATCATATAGCTGCCATACAAACGATCAATCAGATTTCAAGTCTTTGTATGGAAAACTTTTTGGTTTTCCAAGCTATTGCAACCGAATTCAACACTTATTTATTTGGTATAGCCATACACGATATGTGAAAGTTTACATGATTTGTGAAAGTTTGATTCGGATCGGAGCTCTATATCATATAGCTGCCATACAAACGATCAATCAGATTTCAAGTCTTTGTATGGGAAACTTTTTTTGTTTTTCAAGCATTTGCAACTGAATTCAACATTTATTCATTTGACATAGTCATACATGATTTGTGAAAGTTTGATTTGGATCGGATCTCTATATCATATAGCTGCCATACAAACGACCGATATGAAAATAAGTCTTTGTATGGACAATTTTTTTGTTTTTCAAGCTATTGCAACCGAATTCAACATTTATTTATTTTACAGAGCCATACATGATTTGTGATAGTTTGATTTGGATCGGATCCCTATATCATATAGCTGCCATACAAAGGACCGATATGAAAACAAGTCTTTGTATGAGAAACTTTTTTGTTTTTCAAGCTCTTGCAACTGAATTCAACATTTATTCATTTAACATAGCCATACATGATTTATGAAAGTTTGATTTGGATCGGATCTCTATATCATATAGCTGCCATACAAACGACCGATATGAAAATAAGTCTTTGTATGGAAAATTTTTTTGTTTTCCAACCTATTGCAACTGAATTTAACATTTATTCATTTGACATAGCCATACATGATTTGTAAAAGGTTGATGTGGATCGGATCTCTATATCATATAGCTGCCATACAAACGATCAATCAGTTTTCAAGTCCTTGTATCGAAAACTTTTTTGTTTTCCCAGTTATTGCAACTGAATTCAACACTTATTTGTTTGGCGTAGCCATACACGATTCGTGAAAGTTTGGTCTGGATCGGCCCACTATATCATATAGCTGCCATACAAGCGACCGATATAAAACAATTCTTTGTATGGAAAATTTTTTTGTTTCCAACCTATTGCAACTGAATTTAACATTTATTCATTTGACATAGCCATACATGATTTGTAAAAGGTTGATTTGGATCGGATCTCTATATCATATAGCTGCCATACAAACGATCAATCAGTTTTCAAGTCCTTGTATCGAAAACTTTTTTGTTTTCCAAGTTATTGCAACCGAATTCAACACTTATTTGTTTGGCGTAGCCATACACGATTTGTGAAAGTTTGGTCTGGATCGGACCACTATATCATATAGCTGCCATACAATCGACCGATATAAAAATAAGTTTTTGTATGGAAATTTTTTTTGTTTTCCAACCTATTGTAACTGAATTCAACATTTATTCATTTGAAATAGCCATACACGATTTGTAAAAGTTTGATTTGGATCGGATCTCTATATCATATAGCTGCCATACAAACGATCAATCAGTTTTCAAGTCCTTGTATCGAAAACTTTTTTGTTTTCCAACCTATTGTAACTGAATTCAACACTTATTTGTTCGGCGTAGCCATCACGATTTGTGCAAGTTTGGTCCGGATCGGACCACTATATCATATAGCTGCCATACAATCGACCGATATGAAAATAAGTCTTTGTGTGGAAAATTTTTTTGTTTTCCAACCTATTGTAACTGAATTCAACATTTATTCATTTTACATACCCATACACGATTTGTGAAAGTTTGATTGGGATCGGATCTTGATATAGAGATCCCTATATCATATAGCTGCCATACAAACGACTGATATGAAAACAAGTCTTTGTATAGAAAATTTTTTTTGTTTTCCAACCTATTACAACTGAATTCAACATTTATTCATTTTACATACCCATACACGATTTGTGAAAGTTTGATTCGGATCGGATCTTGATATAGAGATCCCTATATCATATAGCTGCCATACAAACGACCGATATGAAAACAATTCTTTGTATGTAAAATTTTTTTGTTTTCCAACCTATTGCAACTGAATTTAACATTTATTCATTTGACATAGCCATACATGATTTGTAAAAGTTTGATTTGGATCGGATCTCTATATCATATAGCTGCCATACAAACGACCGATATGAAAATAAGTCTTTGTATGGACAATTTTTTTGTTTTTCAAGCTATTGCAACCGAATTCAACATTTATTTATTTGGTTTAGCCATACACGATATGTGATAGTTTGATTTGGATCGGATCCCTATATCATATAGCTGCCATACAAAGGACCGATATGAAAACAAGTCTTTGTATGAGAAACTTTTTTGTTTTTCAAGCTATTGCAACTGAATTCAACATTTATTCATTTAACATAGCCATACATGATTTATGAAAGTTTGATTTGGATCGGATCTCTATATCATATAGCTGCCATACAAACGACCGATATGAAAATAAGTCTTTGTATGGAAAATTTTTTTGTTTTCCAACCTATTGCAACTGAATTTAACATTTATTCATTTGACATAGCCATACATGATTTGTGAAAGTTTGATTTGGATCGGATCTCTATATCATATAGCTGCCATACAAACGACCGATATGAAAATAAGTCTTTGTATGGGAAATTTTTTTGGTTTCCAACCTATTGCAACTGAATTTAACATTTATTCATTTAACATATCCATACATGATTTGTAAAAGTTTCTTTTGGATCGGATCTCTGTATCATATAGCTGCCATACAAACGATCAATCAGATTTCAAGTCTTTGTATGGAAAACTTTTTGGTTTTCCAAGCTATTGCAACCGAATTCAACACTTATTTATTTGGTATAGCCATACACGATATGTGAAAGTTTACATGATTTGTGAAAGTTTGATTCGGATCGGAGCTCTATATCATATAGCTGCCATACAAACGATCAATCAGATTTCAAGTCTTTGTATGGGAAACTTTTTTTGTTTTTCAAGCATTTGCAACTGAATTCAACATTTATTCATTTGACATAGTCATACATGATTTGTGAAAGTTTGATTTGGATCGGATCTCTATATCATATAGCTGCCATACAAACGACCGATATGAAAATAAGTCTTTGTATGGACAATTTTTTTGTTTTTCAAGCTATTGCAACCGAATTCAACATTTATTTATTTTACAGAGCCATACATGATTTGTGATAGTTTGATTTGGATCGGATCCCTATATCATATAGCTGCCATACAAAGGACCGATATGAAAACAAGTCTTTGTATGAGAAACTTTTTTGTTTTTCAAGCTCTTGCAACTGAATTCAACATTTATTCATTTAACATAGCCATACATGATTTATGAAAGTTTGATTTGGATCGGATCTCTATATCATATAGCTGCCATACAAACGACCGATATGAAAATAAGTCTTTGTATGGAAAATTTTTTTGTTTTCCAACCTATTGCAACTGAATTTAACATTTATTCATTTGACATAGCCATACATGATTTGTAAAAGGTTGATGTGGATCGGATCTCTATATCATATAGCTGCCATACAAACGATCAATCAGTTTTCAAGTCCTTGTATCGAAAACTTTTTTGTTTTCCCAGTTATTGCAACTGAATTCAACACTTATTTGTTTGGCGTAGCCATACACGATTCGTGAAAGTTTGGTCTGGATCGGCCCACTATATCATATAGCTGCCATACAAGCGACCGATATAAAACAATTCTTTGTATGGAAAATTTTTTTGTTTCCAACCTATTGCAACTGAATTTAACATTTATTCATTTGACATAGCCATACATGATTTGTAAAAGGTTGATTTGGATCGGATCTCTATATCATATAGCTGCCATACAAACGATCAATCAGTTTTCAAGTCCTTGTATCGAAAACTTTTTTGTTTTCCAAGTTATTGCAACCGAATTCAACACTTATTTGTTTGGCGTAGCCATACACGATTTGTGAAAGTTTGGTCTGGATCGGACCACTATATCATATAGCTGCCATACAATCGACCGATATAAAAATAAGTTTTTGTATGGAAATTTTTTTTGTTTTCCAACCTATTGTAACTGAATTCAACATTTATTCATTTGAAATAGCCATACACGATTTGTAAAAGTTTGATTTGGATCGGATCTCTATATCATATAGCTGCCATACAAACGATCAATCAGTTTTCAAGTCCTTGTATCGAAAACTTTTTTGTTTTCCAACCTATTGTAACTGAATTCAACACTTATTTGTTCGGCGTAGCCATCACGATTTGTGCAAGTTTGGTCCGGATCGGACCACTATATCATATAGCTGCCATACAATCGACCGATATGAAAATAAGTCTTTGTGTGGAAAATTTTTTTGTTTTCCAACCTATTGTAACTGAATTCAACATTTATTCATTTTACATACCCATACACGATTTGATAAAATTTGATTGGGATCGGATCTTGATATAGAGATCCCTATATCATATAGCTGCCATACAAACGACTGATATGAAAACAAGTCTTTGTATAGAAAATTTTTTTGTTTTCCAACCTATTACAACTGAATTCAACATTTATTCATTTTACATACCCATACACGATTTGTGAAAGTTTGATTCGGATCGGATCTTGATATAGAGATCCCTATATCATATAGCTGCCATACAAACGACCGATATGAAAACAATTCTTTGTATGTAAAATTTTTTTGTTTTCCAACCTATTGCAACTGAATTTAACATTTATTCATTTGACATAGCCATACATGATTTGTAAAAGTTTGATTTGGATCGGATCTCTATATCATATAGCTGCCATACAAACGACCGATATGAAAATAAGTCTTTGTATGGACAATTTTTTTGTTTTTCAAGCTATTGCAACCGAATTCAACATTTATTTATTTGGTTTAGCCATACACGATATGTGATAGTTTGATTTGGATCGGATCCCTATATCATATAGCTGCCATACAAAGGACCGATATGAAAACAAGTCTTTGTATGAGAAACTTTTTGTTTTTCAAGCTATTGCAACTGAATTCAACATTTATTCATTTGACATTGGCATACATGATTTGTGAAAGCTTGATTTGGATCGGATCTCTATATCATATAGCTGCCATACAAACGACCGATATGAAAATAAGTCTTTGTATGGACTATTTTTTTGTTTTTCAAGCTATTGCAATTGAATTCAACATTTATTTATTTGGTATAGCCATACACAATATGTGATAGTTTGATTTGGATCGGATCCCTATATCATATAGCTGCCATACAAAGGACCGATATGAAAACAAGTCTTTGTATGAGAAACTTTTTTGTTTTTCAAGCTATTGCAACTGAATTCAACATTTATTCATTTAACATAGCCATACATGATTTGTGAAAGTTTGATTTGGATCGGATCTCTATATCATATAGCTGCCATACAAACGACCGATATGAAAATAAGTCTTTGTATGGACTATTTTTTTGTTTTTCAAGCTATTGCAATTGAATTCAACATTTATTTATTTGGTATAGCCATACACAATATGTGATAGTTTGATTTGGATCGGATCCCTATATCATATAGCTGCCATACAAAGGACCGATATGAAAACAAGTCTTTGTATGAGAAACTTTTTTGTTTTCCAACCTATTGTAACTGAATTCAACATTTATTCATTTGACATAGCCATACACGATTTGTAAAAGTTTGATTTGGATCGGATCTCTATATCATATAGCTGCCATACAAACGATCAATCAGTTTTCAAGTCCTTGTATCGAAAACTTTTTGTTTTCCAAGTTATTGCAACCGAACACTTATTCACTTATTTGTTTGGGCTAGCCATACACGATTTGTGAAAGTTTGGTCTGGATGGGACCACTCTATCATATAGCTGCCATACAAACGACCGATATGAAAACAATTCTTTGTATGGAAAATTTTTTTGTTTTCCAACCTATGGCAACTGAATTTAATATTTATTCATTTGACATAGCCATACATGATTTGTAAAAGTTTGATTTGGATCGGATCTCTATATCATATAGCTGCCATACAAACGATCAATCAGTTTTCAAGTCCTTGTATCGAAAACTTTTTTGTTTTCCCAGTTATTGCAACTGAATTCAACACTTATTTGTTTGGCGTAGCCATACACGATTCGTGAAAGTTTGGTCTGGATCGGCCCACTATATCATATAGCTGCCATACAAGCGACCGATATAAAACAATTCTTTGTATGGAAAATTTTTTTGTTTCCAACCTATTGCAACTGAATTTAACATTTATTCATTTGACATAGCCATACATGATTTGTAAAAGGTTGATTTGGATCGGATCTCTATATCATATAGCTGCCATACAAACGATCAATCAGTTTTCAAGTCCTTGTATCGAAAACTTTTTTGTTTTCCAAGTTATTGCAACCGAATTCAACACTTATTTGTTTGGCGTAGCCATACACGATTTGTGAAAGTTTGGTCTGGATCGGACCACTATATCATATAGCTGCCATACAATCGACCGATATAAAAATAAGTTTTTGTATGGAAAATTTTTTTGTTTTCCAACCTATTGTAACTGAATTCAACATTTATTCATTTGACATAGCCATACACGATTTGTAAAAGTTTGATTTGGATCGGATCTCTATATCATATAGCTGCCATACAAACGATCAATCAGTTTTCAAGTCCTTGTATCGAAAACTTTTTTGTTTTCCAACCTATTGTAACTGAATTCAACACTTATTTGTTCGGCGTAGCCATCACGATTTGTGCAAGTTTGGTCCGGATCGGACCACTATATCATATAGCTGCCATACAATCGACCGATATGAAAATAAGTCTTTGTGTGGAAAATTTTTTTGTTTTCCAACCTATTGTAACTGAATTCAACATTTATTCATTTTACATACCCATACACGATTTGTGAAAGTTTGATTGGGATCGGATCTTGATATAGAGATCCCTATATCATATAGCTGCCATACAAACGACTGATATGAAAACAAGTCTTTGTATAGAAAATTTTTTTTGTTTTCCAACCTATTACAACTGAATTCAACATTTATTCATTTTACATACCCATACACGATTTGTGAAAGTTTGATTCGGATCGGATCTTGATATAGAGATCCCTATATCATATAGCTGCCATACAAACGACCGATATGAAAACAATTCTTTGTATGTAAAATTTTTTTGTTTTCCAACCTATTGCAACTGAATTTAACATTTATTCATTTGACATAGCCATACATGATTTGTAAAAGTTTGATTTGGATCGGATCTCTATATCATATAGCTGCCATACAAACGACCGATATGAAAATAAGTCTTTGTATGGACAATTTTTTTGTTTTTCAAGCTATTGCAACCGAATTCAACATTTATTTATTTGGTATAGCCATACACGATATGTGATAGTTTGATTTGGATCGGATCCCTATATCATATAGCTGCCATACAAAGGACCGATATGAAAACAAGTCTTTGTATGAGAAACTTTTTTGTTTTTCAAGCTATTGCAACTGAATTCAACATTTATTCATTTAACATAGCCATACATGATTTGTGAAAGTTTGATTTGGATCGGATCTCTATATCATATAGCTGCCATACAAACGACCGATATGAAAATAAGTCTTTGTATGGACAATTTTTTTGTTTTTCAAGCTATTGCAACCGAATTCAACATTTATTTATTTGGTATAGCCATACACGATATGTGATAGTTTGATTTGGATCGGATCCCTATATCATATAGCTGCCATACAAAGGACCGATATGAAAACAAGTCTTTGTATGAGAAACTTTTTTGTTTTTCAAGCTATTGCAACTGAATTCAACATTTATTCATTTAACATAGCCATACATGATTTGTGAAAGTTTGATTTGGATCGGATCTCTATATCATATAGCTGCCATACAAACGACCGATATGAAAATAAGTCTTTGTATGGACAATTTTTTTGTTTTTCAAGCTATTGCAACCGAATTCAACATTTATTTATTTGGTTTAGCCATACACGATATGTGATAGTTTGATTTGGATCGGATCCCTATATCATATAGCTGCCATACAAAGGACCGATATGAAAACAAGTCTTTGTATGAGAAACTTTTTTGTTTTTCAAGCTATTGCAACTGAATTCAACATTTATTCATTTAACATAGCCATACATGATTTGTGAAAGTTTGATTTGGATCGGATCTCTATATCATATAGCTGCCATACAAACGACCGATATGAAAATAAGTCTTTGTATGGACTATTTTTTTGTTTTTCAAGCTATTGCAATTGAATTCAACATTTATTTATTTGGTATAGCCATACACAATATGTGATAGTTTGATTTGGATCGGATCCCTATATCATATAGCTGCCATACAAAGGACCGATATGAAAACAAGTCTTTGTATGAGAAACTTTTTTGTTTTTCAAGCTATTGCAACTGAATTCAACATTTATTCATTTAACATAGCCATACATGATTTGTGAAAGTTTGATTTGGATCGGATCTCTATATCATATAGCTGCCATACAAACGACCGATATAAAAATAAGTTTTTGTATGGAAAATTTTTTTTGTTTTCCAACCTATTGTAACTGAATTCAACATTTATTCATTTGACATAGCCATACACGATTTGTAAAAGTTTGATTTGGATCGGATCTCTATATCATATAGCTGCCATACAAACGATCAATCAGTTTTCAAGTCCTTGTATCGAAAACTTTTTTGTTTTCCAAGTTATTGCAACCGAACACTTATTCACTTATTTGTTTGGGCTAGCCATACACGATTTGTGAAAGTTTGGTCTGGATGGGACCACTATATCATATAGCTGCCATACAAACGACCGATATGAAAACAATTCTTTGTATGGAAAATTTTTTTGTTTTCCAACCTATGGCAACTGAATTTAATATTTATTCATTTGACATAGCCATACATGATTTGTAAAAGTTTGATTTGGATCGGATCTCTATATCATATAGCTGCCATACAAACGATCAATCAGTTTTCAAGTCCTTGTATCGAAAACTTTTTTGTTTTCCCAGTTATTGCAACTGAATTCAACACTTATTTGTTTGGCGTAGCCATACACGATTCGTGAAAGTTTGGTCTGGATCGGCCCACTATATCATATAGCTGCCATACAAGCGACCGATATAAAACAATTCTTTGTATGGAAAATTTTTTTGTTTCCAACCTATTGCAACTGAATTTAACATTTATTCATTTGACATAGCCATACATGATTTGTAAAAGGTTGATTTGGATCGGATCTCTATATCATATAGCTGCCATACAAACGATCAATCAGTTTTCAAGTCCTTGTATCGAAAACTTTTTTGTTTTCCAAGTTATTGCAACCGAATTCAACACTTATTTGTTTGGCGTAGCCATACACGATTTGTGAAAGTTTGGTCTGGATCGGACCACTATATCATATAGCTGCCATACAATCGACCGATATAAAAATAAGTTTTTGTATGGAAAATTTTTTTGTTTTCCAACCTATTGTAACTGAATTCAACATTTATTCATTTGACATAGCCATACACGATTTGTAAAAGTTTGATTTGGATCGGATCTCTATATCATATAGCTGCCATACAAACGATCAATCAGTTTTCAAGTCCTTGTATCGAAAACTTTTTTGTTTTCCAACCTATTGTAACTGAATTCAACACTTATTTGTTCGGCGTAGCCATCACGATTTGTGCAAGTTTGGTCCGGATCGGACCACTATATCATATAGCTGCCATACAATCGACCGATATGAAAATAAGTCTTTGTGTGGAAAATTTTTTTGTTTTCCAACCTATTGTAACTGAATTCAACATTTATTCATTTTACATACCCATACACGATTTGTGAAAGTTTGATTGGGATCGGATCTTGATATAGAGATCCCTATATCATATAGCTGCCATACAAACGACTGATATGAAAACAAGTCTTTGTATAGAAAATTTTTTTTGTTTTCCAACCTATTACAACTGAATTCAACATTTATTCATTTTACATACCCATACACGATTTGTGAAAGTTTGATTCGGATCGGATCTTGATATAGAGATCCCTATATCATATAGCTGCCATACAAACGACCGATATGAAAACAATTCTTTGTATGTAAAATTTTTTTGTTTTCCAACCTATTGCAACTGAATTTAACATTTATTCATTTGACATAGCCATACATGATTTGTAAAAGTTTGATTTGGATCGGATCTCTATATCATATAGCTGCCATACAAACGACCGATATGAAAATAAGTCTTTGTATGGACAATTTTTTTGTTTTTCAAGCTATTGCAACCGAATTCAACATTTATTTATTTGGTATAGCCATACACGATATGTGATAGTTTGATTTGGATCGGATCCCTATATCATATAGCTGCCATACAAAGGACCGATATGAAAACAAGTCTTTGTATGAGAAACTTTTTTGTTTTTCAAGCTATTGCAACTGAATTCAACATTTATTCATTTAACATAGCCATACATGATTTGTGAAAGTTTGATTTGGATCGGATCTCTATATCATATAGCTGCCATACAAACGACCGATATGAAAATAAGTCTTTGTATGGACAATTTTTTTGTTTTTCAAGCTATTGCAACCGAATTCAACATTTATTTATTTGGTATAGCCATACACGATATGTGATAGTTTGATTTGGATCGGATCCCTATATCATATAGCTGCCATACAAAGGACCGATATGAAAACAAGTCTTTGTATGAGAAACTTTTTTGTTTTTCAAGCTATTGCAACTGAATTCAACATTTATTCATTTAACATAGCCATACATGATTTGTGAAAGTTTGATTTGGATCGGATCTCTATATCATATAGCTGCCATACAAACGACCGATATAAAAATAAGTTTTTGTATGGAAAATTTTTTTGTTTTCCAACCTATTGTAACTGAATTCAACATTTATTCATTTGACATAGCCATACACGATTTGTAAAAGTTTGATTTGGATCGGATCTCTATATCATATAGCTGCCATACAAACGATCAATCAGTTTTCAAGTCCTTGTATCGAAAACTTTTTTGTTTTCCAAGTTATTGCAACCGAACACTTATTCACTTATTTGTTTGGGCTAGCCATACACGATTTGTGAAAGTTTGGTCTGGATGGGACCACTATATCATATAGCTGCCATACAAACGACCGATATGAAAACAATTCTTTGTATGGAAAATTTTTTTGTTTTCCAACCTATGGCAACTGAATTTAATATTTATTCATTTGACATAGCCATACATGATTTGTAAAAGTTTGATTTGGATCGGATCTCTATATCATATAGCTGCCATACAAACGATCAATCAGATTTCAAGTCTTTGTATGGAAAACTTTTTGGTTTTCCAAGCTATTGCATCCGAATTCAACACTTATTTATTTGGTATAGCCATACACGATATGTGAAAGTTTACATGATTTGTGAAAGTTTGATTCGGATCGGAGCTCTATATCATATAGCTGCCATACAAACGATCAATCAGATTTCAAGTCTTTGTATGGGAAACTTTTTTGTTTTTCAAGCTATTGCAACTGAATTCAACATTTATTCATTTGACATAGCCATACACGATTTGTAAAAGTTTGATTTGGATCGGATCTCTATATCATATAGCTGCCATACAAACGATCAATGAGATTTCAAGTCTTTGTATGGAAAACTTTTTGGTTTTCCAATCTATTGCAACCGAATTCAACACTTATTTATTTGATATAGCCATACACGATATGTGAAAGTTTACACGACTTGTGAAAGTTTGATTCGGATCGGAGCTCTATATCATATAGCAGCCATACAAACGACCGATATGAAAACAAGTCTTTGTATGGGAAACTTTTTTTTTTTTCATGCTGTTGCAACTGAATTCAACATTTATTCATTTGACACAGCCATACACGATTTGTAAAAGTTTGATTTGGATCGGATCTCTATATCATATAGCTGCCATACAAACGATCAATCAGTTTTCAAGTCCTTGTATCGAAAACTTTTTTGTTTTCCAAGTTATTGCAACCGAATTCAACACTTATTTGTTTGGCATAGCCATACACGATTTGTGAAAGTTTGGTCTGGATCGGACCACTATATCATATAGCTGCCATACAATCGACCGATATGAAAATAAGTCTTTGTATGGAAAATTTTTTTGTTTTCCAACCTATTGTAACTGAATTCAACATTTATTCATTTGACATACCCATACACGATTTGTGAAAGTTTGATTCGGATCAGATCTTGATATAGAGATCCCTATATCATATGGCTGCCATACAAACGACCGATATGAAAACAATTCTTTGTATGGACAATTTTTTTGTTTTCCAACCTATTGCAACTGAATTCAACATTTATTTATTTGACATAGCCATACATGATTTGTAAAAGTTTCTTTTGGATCGGATCTCTGTATCATATAGCTGCCATACAAACGATCAATCAGATTTCAAGTCTTTGTATGGAAAACTTTTTGGTTTTCCAAGCTATTGCAACCGAATTCAACACTTATTTATTTGGTATAGCCATACACGATATGTGAAAGTTTACATGATTTGTGAAAGTTTGATTCGGATCGGAGCTCTATATCATATAGCTGCCATACAAACGATCAATCAGATTTCAAGTCTTTGTATGGGAAACTTTTTTGTTTTTCAAGCTATTGCAACTGAATTCAACATTTATTCATTTGACATAGCCATACATGATTTGTGAAAGTTTGATTTGGATCGGATCCCTATATCATATAGCTGCCATACAAACGACCGATATGAAAATAAGTCTTTGTATGGACAATTTTTTTGTTTTTCAAGCTATTGCAACCGAATTCAACATTTATTTATTTGGTATAGCCATACACGATATGTGATAGTTTGATTTGGATCGGATCCCTATATCATATAGCTGCCATACAAAGGACCGATATGAAAACAAGTCTTTGTATGAGAAACTTTTTTGTTTTTCAAGCTATTGCAACTGAATTCAACATTTATTCATTTAACATAGCCATACATGATTTGTGAAAGTTTGATTTGGATCGGATCTCTATATCATATAGCTGCCATACAAACGACCGATATGAAAATAAGTCTTTGTATGGAAAATTTTTTGTTTTCCAACCTATTGCAACTGAATTTAACATTTATTCATTTGACATAGCCATACATGATTTGTAAAAGGTTGATTTGGATCGGATCTCTATATCATATAGCTGCCATACAAACGATCAATCAGTTTTCAAGTCCTTGTATCGAAAACTTTTTTGTTTTCCAAGTTATTGCAACCGAATTCAACACTTATTTGTTTGGCGTAACCATACACGATTTGTGAAAGTTTGGTCTGGATCGGACCACTATATCATATAGCTGCCATACAAACGACCGATATGAAAACAATTCTTTGTATGGAAAATTTTTTTGTTTTCCAACCTATGGCAACTGAATTTAATATTTATTCATTTGACATAGCCATACATGATTTGTAAAATTTTGATTTGGATCGGATCTCTATATCATATAGCTGCCATACAAACGATCAATCAGATTTCAAGTCTTTGTATGGAAAACTTTTTGGTTTTCCAAGCTATTGCAACCGAATTCAACACTTATTTATTTGGTATAGCCATACACGATATGTGAAAGTTTACATGATTTGTGAAAGTTTGATTCGCATCGGAGCTCTATATCATATAGCTGCCATACAAACGATCAATCAGATTTCAAGTCTTTGCATTAGAAACTTTTTTGTTTTTCAAGCTATTGCAATTGAATTCAACACTAATTCATTTGGCACAGCCATACACGATTTGTAAAAGTTTGATTTGGATCGGATTTCTATATCATATAGCTGCCATACAAACGACCGATATGAAAACAAGTCTTTGTATGGAAAATTTTTTTGTTTTCCATCCGATTGTAACTGAATTCAACATTTATTCATTTCACATAGCCACACACGATTTGTGAAAGTTTGATTCGGATCGAATATCTATATCATATAGCTGCCATACAAACGATCAATCAGATTTCAAGTCTTTGTATGAGAAACTTTTTTGTTTTTCAAACTATTGCAACTGAATTCAACATTTATTCATTTGACATAGCTATACATGATTTGCGAAAGTTTAATTTGGATCGGAGCTCTATATCATATAGCTGCCATACAAACGATCCATCAGATTTCAAGTCTTTGTATGGGAAACTTTTTTGTTTTTCAAGCTATTGCAACTGAATTCAACACTAATTCATTTGGCACAGCCATACACGATTTGTAAAAGTTTGATTTGGATCGGATTTCTATATCATATAGCTGCCAAACAAACGACCGATATGAAAACCAGTCTTTGTATGGGAAACTTTTATGCTTTTTCAGCTATTGCATTCGAATTCAACATTTATTCATTTGAAATAGCCATACACAATTTGTAAAAGTTTAGTCCGATCGAAACACTATATCATATAGCTGTTATACAAACGACCGATATGAAAACAAGTCTTTGTATGGAAAATTTTTTTGTTTTCCAACCTATTGTAACTGAATTCAACATTTATTCATTTGACATACCCATACACGATTTGTGAAAGTTTGATTCTGATCGGATCTTGATATAGAGATCCCTATATCATATAGCTGCCATACAAACGACCGATATGAAAACAATTCTTTGTATGGGTAATTTTTTTGTTTTCCAACCTATTGCATCTGAATTCAACATATATTCATTTGACATAGCCATACATGATTTGTAAATTTTCTTTTGGATCGGATCTCTATATCATATAGCTGCCATACAAACGATCAATCAGATTTCAAGTCTTTGTATGGGAAACTTTTTTTTTTTCAAGCTATTGCAACTGAATTCAACATTTATTCATTTGACATAGCCATACATGATTTGTGAAAGTTTAATTTGGATCGGATCTCCATATCATATAGCTGCCATACAAACAACCAATATGAAAACAAGTCTTTGCATGGACAATTTTTTTGTTTTTGAAGCTATTGCAACCGAATTCAACATTTATTTATTTTACAGAGCCATACATGATTTGTAAAAGTTTAATTTGGATCGGATCTCCATTTCATATAGCTGCCATACAAACAACCAATATGAAAACAAGTCTTTGTATGGACAATTTTTTTGTTTTTCAAGGTATTGCAACCGAATTCAACATTTATTTATTTTACAGAGCCATACATGATTTGTGATAGTTTGATTTTGATCGGAGCTCTATATCATATAGCTGCCATACAAACGATCAATCAGATTTCAAGTCTTTGTATGGGAAACTTTTTTGTTTTTCAAGCTATTGCAACTGAATTCAACATTTATTCATTTGACATAGCCATACACGATTTGTAAGTTTGATTTGGATTTGGAAAACTTTTTGGTTTTCCAAGCTATTGCAACCGAATTCAACATTTATTTATTTTACAGAGCCATACATGATTTGTGATAGTTTGATTTTGATCGGAGCTCTATATCATATAGCTGCCATACAAACGATCAATCAGATTTCAAGTCTTTGTATGGGAAACTTTTTTGGTTTTCAAGCTATTGCAACTGAATTCAACATTTATTTATTTCACATAGCCATACACGATTTGTGAAAGTTTGATTTGGATCGGATTTCTATATCATATAGCTGCCATACAAACGACCGATATAAAAACAAGTCTTTGTATGCAAAATTTTTTTGTTTTCCAACCTATTGTAACTGAATTCAGTATTTGTCCATTTCACATAGCCACACACGATTTGTGAAAGTTTGATTCGGATCGGACAACTATATCATATAGCTACCATACAATCGACCGATATGAAAATAAGTCTTTGTATGGAAAATTTTTTTGTTTTCCAACCTATTGCAACTGAATTTAACATTTATTCATTTGACATAGCCTACATGATTTGTAAAAGTTTGATTTGGATCGGATCTCTATATCATATAGCTGCCATACAAACGATCAATCAGATTTCATGTCTTTGTATGAAAAACTTTTTGGTTTTCCAAGCTATTGCAACCGAATTCAACACTTATTTATTTGGTATAGCCATACACGATATGTGAAAGTTTACATGATTTGTGAAAGTTTGATTCGGATCGGAGCTCTATATCATATAGCTGCCAAACAATCGATCAATCAGATTTCAAGTCTTTGTATGGGAAACTTTTATGCTTTTTCAGCTATTGCAACCGAATTCCAAATTTATTCATTTAAAATAGATATACACAATTTGTGAAAGTTTGGTCCGGATCGAACCACTATATCATATAGCTGTTATACAAACGACCGATATGAAAACAAGTCTTTGTATGGAAACTTTTTTTGTTTTCCAACCTATTGCAACTGAATTAAACATTTATTCATTTGACATAGCCATACATGATTTGTGCAAGTTTGATTTGGATCGGATGTCTATATCATATAGCTGCCATACAAACGACCGATATGAAAACAAGTCTTTGTATGGAAAATGTTTTTGTTTTCCAACCTATTGTAACTGAATTCAACATTTATTCATTTGACATAGCCATATATGATTTGTGAAAGTTTGATTTGGATCGGATCTCTATATCATATAGCTGCCATACAAACGATCAATCAGTTTTCAAGTCCTTGTATCGAAAACTTTTTTGTTTTCGAAGTTATTGCAACCGAATTCAACACTTATTTGTTCGGCGTAGCCATACACGATTTGTGCAAGTTTGGTCCGGAT
Organism: Drosophila merina; assembly: GCA_035047645.1. NCBI lineage: Eukaryota > Metazoa > Arthropoda > Insecta > Diptera > Drosophilidae > Drosophila > Drosophila merina. The sequence continues at coordinate 907,072 of JAWNPH010000032.1, forward strand.
CGGACCACTATATCATATAGCTGCCATACAATCGACCGATATGAAAATAAGTCTTTGTGTGGAAAATTTTTTTGTTTTCCAACCTATTGTAACTGAATTCAACATTTATTCATTTGACATACCCATACACGATTTGTGAAAGTTTGATTCGGATCGGATCTTGATATAGGGATCTCTATATCATATAGCTGCCATACAATCGACCGATATGAAAATAAGTCTTTGTATGGAAAATTTTTTTGTTTTCCAACCTATTGTAACTGAATTCAACATTTATTCATTTGACATACCCATACACGATTTGTGAAAGTTTGATTCGGATCGGATCTTGATATAGAGATCCCTATATCATATAGCTGCCATACAAACGACCGATATGAAAACAATTCTTTGTATGGAAAATTTTTTTGTTTTCCAACCTATTGCAACTGAATTTAACATTTATTCATTTGACATAGCCATACATGATTTGTAAAAGTTTGATTTGGATCGGATCTCTATATCATAAAGCTGCCATACAAACGATCAATCAGATTTCAAGTCTTTGTATGGAAAACTTTTTGGTTTTCCAACCTATTGCAACCGAATTCAACACTTATTTATTTGGTATAGCCATACACGATATGTGAAAGTTTACACGATTTGTGAAAGTTTGATTTGGATCGGATCCCTATATCATATAGCTGCCAAACAATCGATCAATCAGATTTCAAGTCTTTGTATGGGAAACTTTTATGCTTTTTCAGCTATTGCAACCGAATTCAAAATTTATTCATTTGAAATAGCCATACACAATTTGTGAAAGTTTGGTCCGGATCGAACCACTATATCATATAGCTGTTATAGAAACGACCGATATGAAAACAAGTCTTTGTATGGAAAATTTTTTTGTTTTCCAACCTATTGTAACTGAATTCAACATTTATTCATTTTACATAACCATACACGATTTGTGAAAGTTTGATTCGGATCGGATCTTGATATAGGGATCCCTATATCATATAGCTGCCATACAAACGACCGATATGAAAATAAGTCTTTGTGTCGAAAATTTTTTTGTTTTCCAACCTATTGTAACTGAATTCAACATTTATTCATTTGACATAGCCATACATGCTTTGTAAAAGTTTGATTTGGATCGGAGCTCTATATCATATAGCTGCCATACAAACGACCGATATGAAAACAAGTCTTTGTATGGAAAACTTTTTTGTTTCCAAGCAATTGCAACCGAATTCAACATTACCTCATTGGACATAGCTATACATAATTTGTGAAAGTTTGATTCGGATCGGATCCCTATATCATATAGCTGCCAAACAATCGATCAATCAGATTTCAAGTCTTTGTATGGGAAACTTTTATGCTTTTTCAGCTATTGCAACCGAATTCAAAATTTATTCATTTGAAATAGACATACACAATTTGTGAAAGTTTGGTCCGGAGCGAACCACTATATCATATAGCTGTTATAGAAACGACCGATATGAAAACAAGTCTTTGTATGGAAAATTTTTTTGTTTTCTAACCTATTGTAACTGAATTCAACATTTATTCATTTGACATAGCCATACATGATTTGTAAAAGTTGGATTTGGATCGGAGCTCTATATCATATAGCTGCCATACAAATGACCGATATGAAAACAAGTCTTTGTATGGAAAACTTTTTTGTTTCCAAGCAATTGCAACCGATTTCAACATTTGCTCATTGGACATAGCTATACATAATTTGTGAAAGTTTGATTTGGATCGGATCCCTATATCATATAGCTGCCAAACAATCGATCAATCAGATTTCAAGTCTTTGTATGGGAAACTTTTATGCTTTTTCAGCTATTGCAAGCGAATTCAAAATTTATTCATTTGAAATAGCCATACACGATTTGTGCAAGTTTGGTCCGGATCGGACCACTATATCATATAGCTGCCATACAATCGACCGATATGAAAATAAGTCTTTGTGTGGAAAATTTTTTTGTTTTCCAACCTATTGTAACTGAATTCAACATTTATTCATTTTACATACCCATACACGATTTGTGAAAGTTTGATTCGGATCGGATCTTGATATAGGGATCCCTATATCATATAGCTGCCATACAAACGACCGATATGAAAATAAATCTTTGTGTGGAAAATTTTTTTGTTTTCCAACCTATTGTAACTGAATTCAACATTTATTCATTTGACATACCCATACACGATTTGTGAAAGTTTGATTCGGATCGGATCTTGATATAGGGATCCCTATATCATATAGCTGCCATACAAACGACCGATATGAAAACAATTCTTTGTATGGAAAATTTTTTTGTTTTCCAACCTATTGCAACTGAATTTAACATTTATTCATTTGACATACCCATACACGATTTGTGAAAGTTTGATTCGGATCGGATCTTGATATAGGGATCCCTATATCATATAGCTGCCATACAAACGACCGATATGAAAACAATTCTTTGTATGGAAAACTTTTTGGTTTTCCAAGCTATTGCAACCGAATTCAACACTTATTTATTTGGTATAGCCATACACGATATGTGAAAGTTTACACGATTTGTGAAAGTTTGATTCGGATCGGAGCTCCATATCATATAGCTGCTATACAAACGATCAATCAGATTTCAAGTCTTTGTATGGGAAACTTTTTTGTTTTTCAAGCTATTGCAACTGAATTCAACATTTAATTATTTAACATAGCCATACACGATTCGTAAAAGTTTGATTTGGATCGGATTTCTATATCATATAGCTGCCATACAAACGACCGATATGAAAACAAGTCTTTGTATGGAAAATTTTTTTGTTTTCCAACCTATTGTAACTGAATTCAACATTTATTCATTTTACATACCCATACACGATTTGTGAAAGTTTGATCCGGATCGGACAACCATATCATATAGCTACCATACATTCGACCGATAAGAAAATTAGTCTTTGTAAGGAAAATTTTTTTGTTTTCCAACCTATTGTAACTGAATTCAACATTTATTTATTTTACATACCCATACACGATTTGTGAAAGTTTGATCCGGATCGGACAACCATATCATATAGCTACCATACAATCGACCGATAAGAAAATTAGTCTTTGTAAGGAAAATTTTTTTGTTTTCCAACCTATTGCAACTGAATTAAACATTTATTCATTTGACATAGCCATACATGATTTGTAAAAGTTTGATTTGGATCGGAGCTTTATATCATATAGCTGCCATACAAACGATCAATCAGATATCAAGTCTTTGTATGGAAAACTTTTTGGTTTTCCAAGCTATTGCAACTGAATTAAAGATTTATTTATTTGACATAGCCATACATGATTTGTGCAAGTTTGATTTGGATCGGATCTCTATATCATATAGCTGCCATACAAACGACCCATATGAAAATAAGTCTTTGTATGGAAAATGTTTTTGTTTTCCAACCTATTGCAACTGAATTTAACATTTATTCATTTGACATAGCCATATATGATTTGTAAAAGTTTGATTTGGATCGGATCTCTATATCATATAGCTGCCATACAAACGATCAATCAGATTTCAAGGCTTTGTATGGGAAACTTTTTTTTTTTTAAGCTATTGCAACTGAATTCAACATTTATTCATTTGACATAGCCATACACGATTTGTAAAAGTTTGATTTGGATCGGATCTCTATATCAAATAGCTGCCATACAAACAATCAATCAGTTTTCAAGTCCTTGTATCGAAAACTTTTTTGTTTTCCAACCTATTGTAACTGAATTCAACACTTATTTGTTCGGCGTAGCCATCACGATTTGTGCAAGTTTGGTCCGGATCGGACCACTATATCATATAGCTGCCATACAATCGACCGATATGAAAATAAGTCTTTGTGTGGAAAATTTTTTTGTTTTCCAACCTATTGTAACTGAATTCAACATTTATTCATTTTACATACCCATACACGATTTGTGAAAGTTTGATTGGGATCGGATCTTGATATAGAGATCCCTATATCATATAGCTGCCATACAAACGACTGATATGAAAACAAGTCTTTGTATAGAAAATTTTTTTTGTTTTCCAACCTATTACAACTGAATTCAACATTTACTCATTTTACATACCCATACACGATTTGTGAAAGTTTGATTCGGATCGGATCTTGATATAGAGATCCCTATATCATATAGCTGCCATACAAACGACCGATATGAAAACAATTCTTTGTATGTAAAATTTTTTTGTTTTCCAACCTATTGCAACTGAATTTAACATTTATTCATTTGACATAGCCATACATGATTTGTAAAAGTTTGATTTGGATCGGATCTCTATATCATATAGCTGCCATACAAACGATCAATCAGATTTCATAGGCTTTGTATGGAAAACTTTTTGGTTTTCCAAGCTATTGCAACCGAATTCAACACTTATTTATTTGGTATAGCCATACACGATATGTGAAAGTTTACACGATTTGTGAAAGTTTGATTCGGATCGGAGCTCTATATCATATAGCTGCCATACAAACGATCAATCAGATTTCAAGTCTTTGTATGGGAAACTTTTTTGTTTTTCAAGCAATTGCAACTGAATTCAACATTTAATTATTTGACATAGCCATACACGATTTGTAAAAGTTTGATTTGAATCGGATTTCTATATCATATAGCTGCCATACAAACGACCGATATGAAAACAAGTCTTTGTATGGAAAATTTTTTTGTTTTCCAACCTATTGCAACTGAATTCAACACTTATTCATTTGGCTAAACCGTACACGATTTGTGAAAGTTTATTTCGGATCGGACCACTATATCATATAGCTTCCATACAAACGACCGATATGAAAACAAGTCTTTGTATGAAAATTTTTTTTGCTTTCCAACCTATTGCAACTGAATTTAACTTTTATTTATTTGACATAGCCATACACGATTTGTGAAAGTTTGATTCGGATCGGATCTTGATATAGAGATCCCTATATCATATAGCTGCCATACAAACGACCGATATGAAAACAATTCTTTGTATGTGAAATTTTTTTGTTTTCCAACCTATTGCAACTGAAGTCAACATTTATTCTATGCTATAGCCATACACGATTTGTAAAAGTTTGGTCCGGATCGGACAACTATATCATATAGCTACCATACAGTCGACCGATATGAAAATAAGTCTTTGTATGGAAAATTTTTTTGTTTTCCAACCTATTGTAACTGAATTCAACATTTATTCATTTGACATAGCCATACACGATTTGTGAAAGTTTGATTCGGATCGGATCTTGATATAGAGATCCCTATATCATATAGCTGCCATACAAACGACCGATATGAAAACAATTCTTTGTATGGAAAACTTTTTTGTTTTCCAACCTATTGCAACTGAATTTAACTTTTATTTATTTGACATAGCCATACATGATTTGTGAAAGTTTTATTTGGATCGGACCACTATATCATATAGCTGCCATACAAACGACTGATATGAAAACAAGTCTTTGTATAGAAAATTTTTTTTGTTTTCCAACCTATTACAACTGAATTCAACATTTATTCATTTTACATACCCATACACGATTTGTGAAAGTTTGATTCGGATCGGATCTTGATATAGAGATCCCTATATCATATAGCTGCCATACAAACGACCGATATGAAAACAATTCTTTGTATGTAAAATTTTTTTGTTTTCCAACCTATTGCAACTGAAGTCAACATTTATTCTATGCTATAGCCATACACGATTTGTAAAAGTTTGGTCCGGATCGGACAACTATATCATATAGCTACCATACAGTCGACCGATATGAAAATAAGTCTTTGTATGGAAAATTTTTTTGTTTTCCAACCTATTGTAACTGAATTCAACATTTATTCATTTGACATAGCCATACACGATTTGTGAAAGTTTGATTCGGATCGGATCTTGATATAGAGATCCCTATATCATATAGCTGCCATACAAACGACTGATATGAAAACAAGTCTTTGTATAGAAAATTTTTTTTGTTTTCCAACCTATTACAACTGAATTCAACATTTATTCATTTTACATACCCATACACGATTTGTGAAAGTTTGATTCGGATCGGATCTTGATATAGAGATCCCTATATCATATAGCTGCCATACAAACGACCGATATGAAAACAATTCTTTGTATGTAAAATTTTTTTGTTTTCCAACCTATTGCAACTGAAGTCAACATTTATTCTATGCTATAGCCATACACGATTTGTAAAAGTTTGGTCCGGATCGGACAACTATATCATATAGCTACCATACAGTCGACCGATATGAAAATAAGTCTTTGTATGGAAAACTTTTTCGTTTTCCAAGCTATTGCAACCGAATTCAACACTTATTTATTTGCTATAGCCATACACGATATGTGAAAGTTTACATGATTTGTGAAAGTTTGATTTGGATCGGAGCTCTATATCATATAGCTGCCATACAAACGATCAATCAGATTTCAAGTCTTTGTATGGAAAATTTTTTTGTTTTCCAACCTATTGCAACTGAATTCAACACCTAATCTTTTCTCTAATCCGTACACGATTTGTGAAAGTTTATTTCGGATCGGACCACTATATCATATAACTTCCATACAAACGACCGATATGAAAACAAGTCTTTGTATGAAAATTTTTTTTGCTTTCCAACCTATTGCAACTGAATTTAACTTTTATTTATTTGACATAGCCATACACGATTTGTGAAAGTTTGATTCGGATCGGATCTTGATATAGAGATCCCTATATCATATAGCTGCCATACAAACGACCGATATGAAAACAATTCTTTGTATGTGAAATTTTTTTGTTTTCCAACCTATTGCAACTGAAGTCAACATTTATTCTATGCTATAGCCATACACGATTTGTAAAAGTTTGGTCCGGATCGGACAACTATATCATATAGCTACCATACAGTCGACCGATATGAAAATAAGTCTTTGTATGGAAAATTTTTTTGTTTTCCAACCTATTGTAACTGAATTCAACATTTATTCATTTGACATAGCCATACACGATTTGTGAAAGTTTGATTCGGATCGGATCTTGATATAGAGATCCCTATATCATATAGCTGCCATACAAACGACCGATATGAAAACAATTCTTTGTATGGAAAACTTTTTTGTTTTCCAACCTATTGCAACTGAATTTAACTTTTATTTATTTGACATAGCCATACATGATTTGTGAAAGTTTTATTTGGATCGGACCACTATATCATATAGCTGCCATACAATCGACCGATATGAAAATAAGTCTTTGTGTGGAAAATTTTTTTGTTTTCCAACCTATTGTAACTGAATTCAACATTTATTCATTTTACATACCCATACACGATTTGTGAAAGTTTGATTGGGATCGGATCTTGATATAGAGATCCCTATATCATATAGCTGCCATACAAACGACTGATATGAAAACAAGTCTTTGTATAGAAAATTTTTTTTGTTTTCCAACCTATTACAACTGAATTCAACATTTATTCATTTTACATACCCATACACGATTTGTGAAAGTTTGATTCGGATCGGATCTTGATATAGAGATCCCTATATCATATAGCTGCCATACAAACGACCGATATGAAAACAATTCTTTGTATGTAAAATTTTTTTGTTTTCCAACCTATTGCAACTGAAGTCAACATTTATTCTATGCTATAGCCATACACGATTTGTAAAAGTTTGGTCCGGATCGGACAACTATATCATATAGCTACCATACAGTCGACCGATATGAAAATAAGTCTTTGTATGGAAAATTTTTTTGTTTTCCAACCTATTGTAACTGAATTCAACATTTATTCATTTGACATAGCCATACACGATTTGTGAAAGTTTGATTCGGATCGGATCTTGATATAGAGATCCCTATATCATATAGCTGCCATACAAACGACTGATATGAAAACAAGTCTTTGTATAGAAAATTTTTTTTGTTTTCCAACCTATTACAACTGAATTCAACATTTATTCATTTTACATACCCATACACGATTTGTGAAAGTTTGATTCGGATCGGATCTTGATATAGAGATCCCTATATCATATAGCTGCCATACAAACGACCGATATGAAAACAATTCTTTGTATGTAAAATTTTTTTGTTTTCCAACCTATTGCAACTGAAGTCAACATTTATTCTATGCTATAGCCATACACGATTTGTAAAAGTTTGGTCCGGATCGGACAACTATATCATATAGCTACCATACAGTCGACCGATATGAAAATAAGTCTTTGTATGGAAAACTTTTTCGTTTTCCAAGCTATTGCAACCGAATTCAACACTTATTTATTTGCTATAGCCATACACGATATGTGAAAGTTTACATGATTTGTGAAAGTTTGATTTGGATCGGAGCTCTATATCATATAGCTGCCATACAAACGATCAATCAGATTTCAAGTCTTTGTATGGAAAATTTTTTTGTTTTCCAACCTATTGCAACTGAATTCAACACCTATTCATTTGGCTAAACCGTACACGATTTGTGAAAGTTTATTTCGGATCGGACCACTATATCATATAACTTCCATACAAACGACCGATATGAAAAACAAGTCTTTGTATGAAAATTTTTTTTGCTTTCCAACCTATTGCAACTGAATTTAACTTTTATTTATTTGACATAGCCATACACGATTTGTGAAAGTTTGATTCGGATCGGATCTTGATATAGAGATCCCTATATCATATAGCTGCCATACAAACGACCGATATGAAAACAATTCTTTGTATGTGAAATTTTTTTGTTTTCCAACCTATTGCAACTGAAGTCAACATTTATTCTATGCTATAGCCATACACGATTTGTAAAAGTTTGGTCCGGATCGGACAACTATATCATATAGCTACCATACAGTCGACCGATATGAAAATAAGTCTTTGTATGGAAAATTTTTTGTTTTCCAACCTATTGTAACTGAATTCAACATTTATTCATTTGACATAGCCATACACGATTTGTGAAAGTTTGATTCGGATCGGATCTTGATATAGAGATCCCTATATCATATAGCTGCCATACAAACGACCGATATGAAAACAATTCTTTGTATGGAAAACTTTTTTGTTTTCCAACCTATTGCAACTGAATTTAACTTTTATTTATTTGACATAGCCATACATGATTTGTGAAAGTTTTATTTGGATCGGACCACTATATCATATAGCTGCCATACAATCGACCGATATGAAAATAAGTCTTTGTGTGGAAAATTTTTTTGTTTTCCAACCTATTGTAACTGAATTCAACATTTATTCATTTTACATACCCATACACGATTTGTGAAAGTTTGATTGGGATCGGATCTTGATATAGAGATCCCTATATCATATAGCTGCCATACAAACGACCGATATGAAAACAAGTCTTTGTATAGAAAATTTTTTTTGTTTTCCAACCTATTACAACTGAATTCAACATTTATTCATTTTACATACCCATACACGATTTGTGAAAGTTTGATTCGGATCGGATCTTGATATAGAGATCCCTATATCATATAGCTGCCATACAAACGACCGATATGAAAACAATTCTTTGTATGTAAAATTTTTTTGTTTTCCAACCTATTGCAACTGAAGTCAACATTTATTCTATGCTATAGCCATACACGATTTGTAAAAGTTTGGTCCGGATCGGACAACTATATCATATAGCTACCATACAGTCGACCGATATGAAAATAAGTCTTTGTATGGAAAATTTTTTTGTTTTCCAACCTATTGTAACTGAATTCAACATTTATTCATTTGACATAGCCATACACGATTTGTGAAAGTTTGATTCGGATCGGATCTTGATATAGAGATCCCTATATCATATAGCTGCCATACAAACGACTGATATGAAAACAAGTCTTTGTATAGAAAATTTTTTTTGTTTTCCAACCTATTACAACTGAATTCAACATTTATTCATTTTACATACCCATACACGATTTGTGAAAGTTTGATTCGGATCGGATCTTGATATAGAGATCCCTATATCATATAGCTGCCATACAAACGACCGATATGAAAACAATTCTTTGTATGTAAAATTTTTTTGTTTTCCAACCTATTGCAACTGAAGTCAACATTTATTCTATGCTATAGCCATACACGATTTGTAAAAGTTTGGTCCGGATCGGACAACTATATCATATAGCTACCATACAGTCGACCGATATGAAAATAAGTCTTTGTATGGAAAACTTTTTCGTTTTCCAAGCTATTGCAACCGAATTCAACACTTATTTATTTGCTATAGCCATACACGATATGTGAAAGTTTACATGATTTGTGAAAGTTTGATTTGGATCGGAGCTCTATATCATATAGCTGCCATACAAACGATCAATCAGATTTCAAGTCTTTGTATGGGAAATTTTTTTGTTTTCGAAGCTATTACAATTGAATTCAACATTTATTCATTTGCTACAGCCATACATGATTTGTGAAAGTTTGATTTGGATCGGAGCTCTATATCATATAGCTGCCATACAAACGATCAATCAGATTTCAAGTCTTTGTATGGAAAACTTTTTTTGTTTTCCAAGCTATTACAACTGAATTCAACATTTATTCATTTGACATAGCCGTACATGATTTGAGAAAGTTTGATTTGGATCGGATCTCCATATCATATAGCTGCCATACAAACGACCGATATGAAAACAAATCAAACCGAAATGAAAACGATCAATCAGATTTCAAGTCTTTGTATGGAAAACTTTTTTGTTTTCGAAGCTATTACAACTGAATTCAACATTTATTCATTTGCTACAGCCATACATGATTTGTGAAAGTTTGATTTGGATCGGAGCTCTATATCATATAGCTGCCATACAAACGATCAATCAGATTTCAAGTCTTTGTATGGAAAACTTTTTTGTTTTCCAAGCTATTACAACTGAATTCAACATTTATTCATTTGACATAGCCGTACATGATTTGAGAAAGTTTGATTTGGATCGGATCTCCATATCATATAGCTGCCATACAAACGACCGATATGAAAACAAGTCTTTGTATGGAAATTTTTTTTTTTACAACCTATTGCAACTGAATTTAACATTTATTAATTTCGCATAGCCATACACGATTTGTGAATGTTTGGTGCAGATCGGACCACTATATCATATGGCTGCCATACAAACGACCGATATGAAAACAAATCAAACCGAAATGAAAACGATCAATCAGATTTCAAGTCTTTGTATGGAAAACTTTTTTGTTTTCCAAGCTATTACATCTGAATTCAACATTTATTCATTTGCTATAGCCATACATGATTTGTGAAAGTTTGAATTGGATCGGAGCTCTATATCATATAGCTGCTATACAAACGATCAATCAAATTTCAAGTCTTTGTATGGGAAACTTTTTGTTTTCCAAGCTATTACAACTGAATTCAAAATTTATTCATTTGACATAGCCATACATGATTTGAGAAAGTTTGATTTGGATCGGAGCTCCATATCATATAGCCGCAATACAAACGACCGATATGAAAACAAGTCTTTGTATGGAAAATTTTTTTGTTTTCCAACCTATTGCACCTGAATTCAACATTTGTTCATTTGCTATGGCCATACATGATTTGTGAAAGTTTGATTGGGATCGGATCTCTATATCATATAGCTGCCATACGATCAATCAGATTTCAAGTTTTTGTATGGGAAACTTTTTTGTTTTCCAAGCTATTACAACTGAATTCACCATTTATTTATTAGAAATAGCTATACATGATTTGTGAAAGTTTGATTCGGATCGAATCTCTATATGATATAGCTGCCATACAAACGACCGATATGAAAACAAGTCTGTGTATGAGAAACTTTTTTGTTTTTCAACCTATTGCAACTGAATTCAACATTTATTCATTTGACATAGCCATACATGATTTGTGAAAGTTTGATTCGGATCGGAGCTCTATATCATATAGCTGCCATACAAACGATCAATCAGATTTCAAGTCTTTGTATGGGAAACTTTTTTGTTTTCCAAGCTATTACAACTGAATTCAACATTTATTCATTTGACGTGGCCGTACATGATTTAAGAAAGTTTGATTTGGATCGGATTTCCATATCATATAGCTGCCATACAAACGACCGATATGAAAACAAGTCTTTGTATGGAGATTTTTTTGTTTTTGCAACCTATTGCAACTGAATTCAACATTTATTCATTTGCTATAGCTATACATGATTTGTGAAAGTTTATTTCGGATCCGACCACTATACCATATAGCTGCCATACAAACGACCGATATGAAAACAAGTCTTTGTATGGAAAATTTTTTTGTTTTCCAACCTATTGCAACTGGATTCAACATTTATTCATTTGCTATAGTTATTCATGATTTGTAAAAGTTTGATTCGGATCGGAGCTCTATATCATATAGCTGCCATACAAACGATCAATTAGATTTCAAGTCTTTGTATAGGAAACTTTTTTGTTTTTCAAGCTATTGCAACTAAATTCAACACTTATTTATTTGATATAGCAATACACGATTCGTCAGAAGTTTAGTCCGGATCTGACCACTATATCATATAGCTGCCATACAAACGACCGATATGAAAACAAGTCTTTGTATGGAAAATTTTTTTGTTTTCCAACCTATTGCACCTGAAGTCAACATTTATTCATTTGCTATGGCCATACATGATTTGTGAAAGTTTGTTTGGGATCGGATCTCTATATCATATAGCTGCCATACGATCAATCAGATTTCAAGTTTTTGTATGGGAAACTTTTTTGTTTTCCAAGCTATTACAACTGAATTCACCATTTATTTATAAGAAATAGCTATACATGCGAAAGTTTGATTCGGATCGGATCTCTATATGATATAGCTGCCATACAAACGACCGATATGAAAACAAGTCTGTGTAAGAGAAACTTTTTTGTTTTTCAACCTATTGCAACTGAATTCAACATTTATTCATTTGACATAGCCATACATGATTTGTGAAAGTTTGATTCGGATCGGAGCTCTATATCATATAGCTGCCATACAAACGATCAATCAGATTTCAAGTCTTTGTATGGGAAACTTTGTTGTTTTCCAAGCTATTACAACTGAATTCAACAAACTTTTCAAATCATATACGGCTATGTCAAATGTGACATAGCCGTATATGATTTGAGAAAGTTTGATTTTGATCGGATCTCCATATCATATAGCTGCCATACAAACGACCGATATGAAAACAAGTCTTTGTATGGAAATTTTTTTTTTTTCCAACCTATTGCAACTGAATTCAACATTTATTCATTTTCTATAGCTTTACATGATTTGTGAAAGTTTATTTCGGATCCGACCACTTTACCATATAGCTGCCATACAAACGACCGATATGAAAACAAGTCTTTGTATGGAAAATTTTTTTGTTTTCCAACCTATTGCAACTGGATTCAACATTTATTCATTTGCTATAGCTATACATGATTTGTAAAAGTTTGATTCGGATCGGATCTCCATATCATATAGCTGCCATACAAACGATCAATCAGACTTCAAGTCTTTGTATGGGAAACTTTTTTGTTTTTCAAGCTATTGCAACTGAATTCAACACTTATTTATTTGACATAGCAATACACGATTTGTCAGAAGTTTAGTCCGGATCGGATCACTATATCATATAGCTGCCATACAAACGACCGATATGAAAACAAGTCTTTGTAAGGAAAATTTTTTGGTTTTCCAACTTGTTGCAACCGAATTCAACACTTACTCATTTGGCTTAGCCGTACATGATTTGAGATAGTTTGATTTGGATCGGATCTCCATATCATATAGCTGCCATACAAACGACCGATATGAAAACAAGTCTTTGTATGGAAATTTTTTTTTTTCCTACCTATTGCAACTGATTTCAACATTTATTCATTTGCTATAGCTTTACATGATTTGTGAAAGTTTATTTCGGATCCGACCACTATACCATATAGCTGCCATATAGACATATAAACAAGTCTGTGTATGAGAAACTTTTTTGTTTTTCAACCTATTGCAACTGAATTCAACATTTATTCATTTGACATAGCCATACATGATTTGTGAAAGTTTATTTCGGATCGGAGCTCTATATCATATAGCTGCCATACAAACGATCAATCAGATTTCAAGTCTTTGTATGGGAAACTTTTTTGTTTTCCAAGCTATTACAACTGAATTCAACATTTATTCATTTGACAAAGCCGTACATAATTTGAGAAAGTTTGATTTGGATCGGATCTCCATATCATATAGCTGCCATACAAACGACCGATATGACAACAAGTCTTTGTATGGAAATTTATTTTTTTTTTGCAACCTATTGCAACTGAATTCAACATTTATTCATTTGCCATAGCTATACATGATTTGTAAAAGTTTGATTCGGATCGGAGCTCTATATCATATAGCTGCCATACAAACGATCAATCAGATTTCAAGTCTTTGTATGGGAAACTTTTTTGTTTTCCAAGCTATTACAACTGAATTCAACATTTATTCATTTGACAAAGCCGTACATAATTTGAGAAAGTTTGATTTGGATCGGATCTCCATATCATATAGCTGCCATACAATCGACCGATATGAAAACAAGTCTTTGTATGAGAAACTTTTTTGTTTTCCAAGCTATTGCAACTGAATTCAACATTTATTTATTTGACTAAGCCACACATGATTTGTGAAAGTTTGATCCGGATCGGATCTCTATATCATATAGCTGCCATACAAACGATCAATCAGATTTCAAGTCTTTGTATAAGAAACTTTTTTGTTTTCCAAGCTATTGCAACTGAATTCAACATTTATTTATTTGACATAGCCGTACATGATTTGTGAAAGTTTGATTCGGATCGGAGCTCTATATCATATAGCTGCCATACAAACGATCAATCAGATTTCAAGTATTTGTATGGGAAACTTTTTTGTTTTTCAAGCTATTGCAATTAAATTCAACCATTATTTATTTGACATAGCAATACACGATTTGTCAGAAGTTTAGTCCGGATCGGATCACTATATCATATAGCTGCCATACAAACGACCGATATGAAAACAAATCAAACCGAAATGAAAACGATCAATCAGATTTCAAGTCTTTGTATGGAAAACTTTTTTGTTTTCCAAACTATTACAACTGAATTCAACATTTATTTATTTGACATAGCCATGCATGATTTGAGAAAGTTTGATTTGGATCGGATATCCATATCATATAGCCGCCATACAAACGACCGATATGAAAACAAGTCTTTGTATGGAAATTTTTTTTTTTTTTTGCAACCTATTGCAACTGAATTCAACATTTATTCATTTCGCATAGCCATACACGATTTGTGATAGTTTGGTGCAGATCGGACCACTATATCATATGGCTGCCATACAAACGACCGATATGAAAACAAATCAAACCGAAATGAAAACGATCAATCAGATTTCAAGTCTTTGTATGGAAAACTTTTTTGTTTTCCAAGCTATTACAACTGAATTCAACATTTATTTATTTGACATAGCCATGCATGATTTGAGAAAGTTTGATTTGGATCGGATCTCCATATCATATAGCCGCCATACAAACGACCGATATGAAAACAAGTCTTTGTATGGAAAATTTTTTTGTTTTCCAACCTATTGCAACTGAATTCAACATTTATTCATTTGCTATAGCCATACATGATTTGTGAAAGTTTGATTGGGATCGGATCTCTATATCATATAGCTACCATACGATCAATCAATTTACAAGTCTTTGTATGGGAAACTTTTGTTTTCCAAGCTATTGCAACTGAATTCACCATTTATTTATTTGAAATAGCTATACATGATTTGTGAAAGTTTATTTCGGATCCGACTACTATATCATATAGCTGCCATACAAACGACCGAAATGAAAACAAGTCTTTGTATGGAAAATTTTTTTTATTTTCCAACCTATTGCAACTGAAGTCAACATTTATTCATTTGCTATGGCCATACATGATTTGTGAAAGTTTGATTGGGATCGGATCTCTATATATATACCTACCATACGATCAATCAATTTCAAGTTTTTGTATGGGAAACTTTTTTTTCCAAGCTATTACAACTGAATTCACCATTTATTTATTAGAAATAGCTATACATGATTTGTGAAAGTTTGATTCGGATCGGATCTCTATATCATATAGCTGCCATACAAACGACCGATATGAAAACAAGTCTTTGTATGAGAAACTTTTTTGTTTTTCAACCTATTGCAACTGAATTCAACATTTATTCATTTGACATAGCCATACATGATTTGTGAAAGTTTGATTTGGATCGGATCCCTATATCATATAGCTGCCATACAAACGACCGATATGAAAACAAGTCTTTGTATGGAAAATTTTTTTGTTTTCCAACCTATTGCAACTGAATTTAACATTTATTTATTTGACATAGCCATACATGATTTGTGAAAGTTTGATTGGGATCGGATCTCTATATCATATAGCTGCCATACAAACGATCAATCAGATTTCAAGTCTTTGTTTTGATTTTTTTTTTTTTTCTTTATTTATTTGACATAGCAATACACGATTTGTCAAAAGTTTAGTCCGGATCGGATCACTATATCATATAGCTGCCATACAAACGACCGATATGAAAACAAGTCTTTGTATAGAACATTTTTTTGTTGTCCAACCTATTGCAATTAAATTCAACACTTATTCATTCCGCATAGCCATACACGATTTGTGAAAGTTTGGTGCAGATCGGACCACTATATCATATGGCTGCCATACAAACGACCGATATGAAAACAAGTCTTTGTATGGAAAATTTTTTTGTTTTCCAACGTGTTGCAACCGAATTCAACACTTACTCATTTGGCATAGCCATACACGATTTGTAAAAGTTTGATTGGGATCGGATCTCTAAATCATTTAGCTGCCATACAAACGATCAATCAGATTTCAAGTCTTTGTATGGAAAACTTTTAAGCTTTCCAACCTATTGCAACTGGATTCAACATTTATTCATTTCCTATAGCTATACATAATTTGTGAAAGTTTGATTGGGATCGGATCTCTAAATCATATAGCTGCCATACAAACGATCAATCAGATTTCAAGTCTTTGTATGGAAAACTTTTTTGTTTTCCAAGCTATTGCAACTGAATTCAACATTTATTTATTTGACATAGCTATACATGATTTGTAAAAGTTTGATTCGGATCGGAGCTCTATATCATATAGCTCCCATACAAACGATGAATCAGATTTCAAGTCTTTGTAAGGGAAACTTTTTTGTTTTCCAAGCTATTACAACTGAATTCAACATTTATTCATTTGACATAGCCGTACATGATTTGAGAAAGTTTGATTTGGATCGGATCTCCATATCATATAGCTGCCATACAAACGACAGATATGAAAACAAGTCTTTGTATGGAAAATTTTTATTTTTTTGCAACCTATTGCAACTGAATTCAACATTTATTCATTTGCTAAAGCCATACATGATTTGTGAAAGTTTGATTTGGATCGGATCTCCATATTATATAGCTTCCATACAAACGTCCGATATTAAAACAAGTCTTTGTAGGGAAATTTTTTATTTTTTTGCAACCTATTGCAACTGAATTCAACATTTATTCATTTGCTATAGCCATACATGATTTGTGAAAGTTTGATTCGGATCGGATCTCTATATCATATAGCTGTATACAAACGATCAATCAGAGTTCAAGTTTTTGTATGGGAAACTTTTTTGTTTTCCAAGCTATTACTACTGAATTCACCATTTATTTATTTAACATAGCCATACATGATTTGTGAAAGTTTATTTCGGATCCGACCACTATATCATATAGCTGTCATACAAACGACCGATTTGAAAACAAGTCTTTGTATTGAAAATTTTTTTGTTTTCCAACCTATTGCAAGTGAATTCAACATTTATTCATTTCGCATAGCCATACATGATTTGTAAAAGTTTGATTGGGATCGGAGCTCTATATCATATAGCTGCCATACAAACGACCGATATGAAAACAAATCAAAACGAAATGAAAACGATCAATCAGATTTCAAGTCTTTGTATGGAAAACTTTTTTGTTTTCCAAGCTATTGCAACTGAATTCAACATTTATTCATTTGACATAGCCATACATGATTTGTGAAAGTTTATTTCGGATCGGATCTCTATATCATATAGCTGCCATACAAACGATCAATCAGATTTCAAGTCTTTGTATGAGAAACTTTTTTGTTTTCCAAGCTATTACAACTGAATTCAACATTTATTCATTTGACATAGCCGTACATGATTTGAGAAAGTTTGATTTGGATCGGATCTCCATATCATATAGCTGCCATACAAACGACCGATATGAAAACAAGTCTTTGTATGGAAAAATTTTTTTTTTTTGCATCCTATTGCAACTGAATTCAACATTTATTCATTTGCTATAGCCATACATGATTTGTGAAAGTTTGATTTGGATCGGAGCTCTATATCATATAGCTGCCATACAAACGATCAATCAGATTTCAAGTCTTTGTATGAGAAACTTTTTTGTTTTCCAAGCTATTACAACTGAATTCAACATTTATTTATTTGACATTGCCATACATGATTTGTGGAAGTTTGATTGGGATCGGATCTCTATATCATATAGCTGCCATACAAACGATCAATCGGATATCAAGTCTTTGTATAAGAAACTTTTTTGTTTTCCAAGCTATTGCAACTGAATTCAACATTTATTTATTTGACATAGACGTACATGATTTGTGAAAGTTTGATTCGGATCGGAGCTCTATATCATATAGCTGCCATACAAACGATCAATCAGATTTCAAGTCTTTGTATGGGAAACTTTTTGTTTTCCAAGCTATTACAACTGAATTCAACATTTATTCATTTGACATAGCCGTACATGATTTGAGAAAGTTTGATTTGGATCGGATCTCCATATCATATAGCTGCCATACAAACGACCGATATGAAAACAAGTCTTTGTATGGAAAATTTTTTTGTTTTCCAACCTATTGCAACTGAATTCAACATTTATTCATTTGCTATAGCCATACATGATTTGTGAAAGTTTGATTTGGATCGGATCTCTATATCATATAGCTGCCATACAAACGATCAATCAGATTTCAAGTCTTTGTATGAGAAACTTTTTTGTTTTCCAAGCTATTGCAACTGAATTCAACATTTATTCATTTGCTATGGCCATACATAATTTGTGAAAGTTTGATTTGGATCGGATCTCTATATCATATAGCTGCCATACAAACGATCAATCAGATTTCAAGTCTTTGTATGAGAAACTTTTTTGTTTTCCAAGCTATTGCAACTGAATTCAAGATTTATTCATTTACTATAGCCATACATGATTTGTGAAAGTTTGATTCGGATCGGAGCTCTATATCATATAGCTGCCATACAAACGATCAATCAGATTTCAAGTCTTTGTATGGGAAACTTTTTTGTTTTCCAAGCTATTGCAACTGAATTCAACATTTATTCATTTGACATAGCCGTACATGATTTATGAAAGTTTGATTTGGATCGGATTTCCATATCATATAGCTGCCATACAAACGACCGATATGAAAACAAGTCTTTGTATGGAAAATTTTTATTTTTTTGCAACCTATTGCAACTGAATTCAACATTTATTCATTTGCTATAGCCATACATGATTTGTGAAAGTTTGATTTGGATCGGATCTCCATATCATATAGCTGCCATACAAACGACCGATACGAAAACAAGTCTTTGTAGGGAAAATTTTTTTTTTTTTGCAACCTATTGCAACTGAATTCAACAATTATTCATTTGCTATAGCCATACATGATTTGTGAAAGTTTGATTTGGATCGGAGCTCTATATCATATAGCTGCATACAAACGATCAATAAGATTTCAAGTCTTTGTATGGGAAACTTTTTTGTTTTCCAAGCTATTACAACTGAATTCACCATTTATTTATTTGACAGAGCCATACATGATTTGTGAAAGTTTATTTCGGATCGGATTTCTATATCATATAGCTGTCATACAAACGACCGATATGAAAACAAGTCTTTGTATGGAAAATTTTTTTGTTTTCCAACCTATTGCAACTGAAGTCAACATTTATTCATTTGACATAGCCGTTCATGATTTGAGAAAGTTTGATTTGGATCGGATCCCTATATCATATAGCTGCCATACAAACGACCGATATGAAAACAAGTCTTTGTATGGAAAAATTTTTTTTTTTGCAGCCTATTGCAACGGAGTTCAACATTTATTCATTTGCTATAGCCATACATGATTTGTGAAAGTTTGATTTGGATCGGAGCTCTATATCATATAGCTGCCATACAAACGATCAATCAGATTTCAAGTCTTTGTATGAGAAACTTTTTTGTTTTCCAAGCTATTACAACTGAATTCAACATTTATTCATTTGACATAGCCGTTCATGATTTGAGAAAGTTTGATTTGGATCGGATCCCTATATCATATAGCTGCCATACAAACGACCGATATGGAAACAAGTCTTTGTATGGAAAATTTTTTTTTTTGCAACCTATTGCAACGGAGTTCAACATTTATTCATTTGACATAGCCGTACATGATTTGTGAAAGTTTGATTTGGATCGGATCTCCATATCATATAGCTGCCATACAAACGACCGATATGAAAACAAGTCTTTGTATGGAAAAATTTTTTTTTTTGCATCCTATTGCAACTGAATTCAACATTTATTCATTTGCTATAGCCATACATGATTTCTGAAAGTTTGATTTGGATCGGAGCTCTATATCATATAGCTGCCATACAAACGATCAATCAGATTTCAAGTCTTTGTATGAGAAACTTTTTTGTTTTCTAAGCTATTACAACTGAATTCAACATTTTTTCATTTGCTATGGCCATACATGATTTGTGAAAGTTTGATTTGGATCGGAGCTCTATATCATATAGCTGCCATACAAACGATCAATCAGATTTCAAGTCTTTGTATGAGAAACTTTTTTGTTTTCCAAGCTATTGCAACTGAATTCAAGATTTATTCATTTACTATAGCCATACATGATTTGTGAAAGTTTGATTCGGATCGGATCTCTATATCATATAGCTGCTATACAAACGATCAATCAGATTTCAAGTCTTTGTATGGGAAACTTTTTTGTTTTCCAAGCTATTACAACTGAATTCAACATTTATTTATTTGACATAGCCGTACATGATTTAAGAAAGTTTGATTTGGATCGGATTTCCATATCATATAGCTGCCATACAAACGACCGATATGAAAACAAGTCTTTGTATGGAAAATTTTTATTTTTTTGCAACCTATTGCAACTGAATTCAACATTTATTCATTTGCTATAGCCATACATGATTTGTGAAAGTTTGATTTGGATCGGATCTCCATATCATATAGCTGCCATACAAACGACCGATACGAAAACAAGTCTTTGTAGGGAAAATTTTTTTTTTTTGCAACCTATTGCAACTGAATTCAACAATTATTCATTTGCTATAGCCATACATGATTTGTGAAAGTTTGATTCGGATCGGAGCTCTATATCATATAGCTGCATACAGACGATCAATAAGATTTCAAGTTTTTGTATGGGAAACTTTTTTGTTTTCCAAGCTATTGCAACTGAATTCACCATTTATTTATTTGACAGAGCCATACATGATTTGTGAAAGTTTATTTCGGATCGGACCACTATATCATATAGCTGCCATACAAACGACCGATATGAAAACAAGTCTTTGTATGGAAAATTTTTTTGTTTTCCAACCTATTGCAACTGAATTCAACATTTATTCATTTGACATAGCCGTTCATGATTTGAGAAAGTTTGATTTGGATCGGATCCCTATATCATATAGCTGCCATACAAACGACCGATATGAAAACAAGTCTTTGTATGGAAAAATTTTTTTTTTTTCCAGCCTATTGCAACGGAATTCAACATTTATTTATTTGCTATAGCCATACATGATTTGTGAAAGTTTGATTTGGATCGGATCTCTATATCATATAGCTGCCATACAAACGATCAATCAGATTTCAAGTCTTTGTATGAGAAACTTTTTTGTTTTCCAAGCTATTGCAACTGAATTCAACATTTATTCATTTGACATAGCCATTCATGATTTGTGAAAGTTTGTTTTGGATCGGATCCCTATATCATATAGCTGCCATACAAACGACCGATATGGAAACAAGTCTTTGTATGGAAAATTTTTTTTTTTTGCAACCTATTGCAACTGAGTTCAACATTTATTCATTTGACATAACCGTACATGATTTGAGAAAGTTTGATTTGGATCGGATCTCCATATCATATAGCTGCCATACAAACGACCGATATGAAAACAAGTCTTTGTATGGAAAATTTTTTTGTTTTCCAACCTATTGCAACTGAATTCAACATTTATTCATTTGACATAGCCGTACATGATTTGTGAAAGTTTGATTCGGATCGGAGCTCTATATCATATAGCTGCCATACAAACGATCAATCAGATTTCAAGTCTTTGTATGGGAAACTTTTTTGTTTTCCAAGCTATTGCAACTGAATTCAACATTTATTTATTTGACATAGCCATACATGATTTGTGAAAGTTTGATTTGGATCGGATCTCCATATCATATAGCTGCCATACAAACGACCGATATGAAAACAAGTCTTTGTAGGGAAAATTTTTATTGTTTTCCAAACTATTGCAACTGAATTCAACATTTATTCATTTGCTATAGCCATACATGATTTGTGAAAGTTTGATTCGGATCGGAGCTCTATATCATATAGCTGCCATACAAACGATCAATCAGATTTCAAGTCTTTGTATGGGAAACTTTTTTGTTTTCCAAGCTATTACAACTGAATTCAACATTTATTCATTTGTCATAGCCGTACATGATTTGAGAAAGTTTGATTTGGATCGGATCTCCATATCATATAGCTGCCATACAAACGACCGATATGAAAACAAGTCTTTGTATGGAAAATTTTTTTTTTTTTGCAACCTATTGCAACTGAATTCAACATTTATTCATTTGCTATAGCCATACATGATTTGTGAAAGTTTGATTTGGATCGGATCTCCATATCATATAGCTGCCATACAAACGACCGATATGAAAACAAGTCTTTGTAGGGAAAATTTTTTTTTTTCAACCTATTGCAACTGAATTCAACATTTATTCATTTGCTATAGCCATACATGATTTGTGAAAGTTTGATTCGGATCGGAGCTCTATATCATATAGCTGCATACAGACGATCAATAAGATTTCAAGTCTTTGTATGGGAAACTTTTTTGTTTTCCAAGCTATTGCAACTGAATTCAACATTTATTTATTTGACATAGCCATACATGATTTGTGAAAGTTTATTTCGGATCGGACCACTATATCATATAGCTGCCATACAAACGACCGATATGAAAACAAGTCTTTGTATGGAAAATTTTTTTTTTGCAACCTATTGCAACTGAATTCAACATTTATTCATTTGACATAGCCATACATGATTTGTGAAAGTTTGATTGGGATCGGATCTCTATATCATATAGCTGCCATACAAACGATCAATCAGATTTCAAGTCTTTGTATGAGAAACTTTTTTGTTTTCCAAGCTATTGCAACTGAATTCAACATTTATTCATTTGACATAGCCGTACATGATTTGAGAAAGTTTGATTTGGATCGGATCCCTATATCATATAGCTGCCATACAAACGACCGATATGGAAACAAGTCTTTGTATGGAAATTTTTTTTTTTTTTGCAACCTATTGCAACTGAATTCAACATTTATTCATTTGACATAACCGTACATGATTTGAGAAAGTTTGATTTGGATCGGATCTCCATATCATATAGCTGCCATACAAACGACCGATATGAAAACAAGTCTTTGTATGGAAAAATTTTTTTGTTTTCCAACCTATTGCAACTGAATTCAACATTTATTCATTTGCTATAGCCATACATGATTTGTGAAAGTTTGATTCGGATCGGATCTCTATATCATATAGCTGCCATACAAACGACCGATATGAAAACAAGTCTTTGTATGAGAAACTTTTTTGTTTTCCAAGCTATTGCAACTGAATTCAACATTTATTCATTTGACATAGCCATACATGATTTGTGAAAGTTTGATTTGGATCGGATCTCTATATCATATAGCTGCCATACAAACGACCGATATGAAAACAAGTCTTTGTATGGAAAATTTTTTTTTTTTCCAACCTATTGCAACTGAATTCAACATTTATTCATTTGACATAACCATACATGATTTGTGAAAGTTTGATTTGGATCGGATCTCCATATCATATAGCTGCCATACAAACGACCGATATGAAAACAAGTCTTTGTATGGAAATTTTTTTTTTTTTTCCAACCTATTGCAACTGAATTCAACATTTATTCATTTGACATAGCCATACATGATTTGTGAAAGTTTGATTCGGATCGGATCTCTATATCATATAGCTGCCATACAAACGATCAATCAGATTTCAAGTCTTTGTATGAGAAACTTTTTTGTTTTCCAAGCTATTGCAACTGAATTCAACATTTATTTATTTGACGTAGCCGTACATGATTTGTGAAAGTTTGATTTGGATCGGATCTCTATATCATATAGCTGCCATACAAACGACCGATATGAAAACAAGTCTTTGTATGGAAAATTTTTTTGTTTTCCAACCTATTGCAACTGAATTCAACATTTATTCATTTGCTATAGCCATACATGATTTGTGAAAGTTTGATTCGGATCGGATCTCTATATCATATAGCTGCCATACAAACGATCAATCAGATTTCAAGTCTTTGTATGGGAAACTTTTTTGTTTTCCAAGCTATTGCAACTGAATTCAACATTTATTCATTTGACATAGCCGTACATGATTTGAGAAAGTTTGATTTGGATCGGATCTCCATATCATATAGCTGCCATACAAACGACCGATATGAAAACAAGTCTTTGTATGGAAAATTTTTTTTTTTTTTCCAACCTATTGCAACTGAATTCAACATTTATTCATTCGCTATAGCCATACACGATTTGTGAAAGTTTATTTCGGATCGGATCTCTATATCATATAGCTGCCATACAAACGATCAATAAGATTTCAAGTCTTTGTATGGACAATTTTTTTGTTTTCCAAGCTATTGCAACTGAATTCAACATTTATTTATTTGACATAGCCATACATGATTTGTGAAAGTTTGATTCGGATCATATCTCTATATCATATAGCTGCCATACAAACGATCAATCGGATTTCAAGTCTTTGTATGGGAAACTTTTTTGTTTTCCAAGCTATTGCAACTGAATTCAACATTTATTCATTTGACATAGCCATACATGATTTGTGAAAGTTTGATTGGGATCGGACCTCTATATCATATAGCTGCCATACAAACGACCGATATGAAAACAAGTCTTTGTATGAAAAATTTTTTTGTTTTCCAAGCTATTACAACTGAATTCAACATTTATTTATTTGACATAGCCGTACATGATTTGAGAAAGTTTGATTTGAATCGGATCTCTATATCATATAGCTGCCATACAAACGACCGATATGAAAACAAGTCTTTGTATGGAAAAATTTTTTTTTTCCAACCTATTGCAACTGAATTCAACATTTATTCATTTGCCATAGCCATACATGATTTGTGAAAGTTTGATTTGGATCGGAGCTCTATATCATATAGCTGCCATACAAACGACCGATATGAAAACAAGTCTTTGTATGGACAATTTTTTTGTTTTCTAAGCTATTGCAACCGAATTCAACATTTATTCATTTTACATAGCCATACATGATTCGTGATAGTTTGATTTGGATCGGATCTCTATATCATATAGCTGCCATACAAACGACCGATATGAAAACAGGTCTTTGTATTAGAAACTTTTTTGTTTTTCAAGCTATTGCAACTGAATACAACATTTATTCATTTGCTATAGCCATACATGATTTGTGAAAGTTTCTTTCGGATCGGAGCTCTATATCATATAGCTGCCATACAAACGATCAATCAGATTTCAAGTCTTTGTATGAGAAACTTTTTTGTTTTCCAAGCTATTGCAACTGAATTCAACATTTATTTATTTGACATAGCCATACATGATTTGTGAAAGTTTCTTTCGGATCGGAGCTCTATATCATATAGCTGCCATACAAACGATCAATCAGATTTCAAGTCTTTGTATGAGAAACTTTTTTGTTTTCCAAGCTATTGCAACTGAATTCAACATTTATTTATTTGACATTGCCATACATGATTTGTGAAAGTTTGATTTGGATCGGATCTCCATATCATATAGCTGCCATACAAACGACCGATATGAAAACAAGTCTTTGTAGGGAAAATTTTTTATTTTTTTTCCAACCTATTGCAACTGAATTCAACATTTATTCATTTGCTATAGCCATACATGATTTGTGAAAGTTTGATTCGGATCGGAGCGCTATATTATATAGCTGCCATACAAACGATCAATCAGATTTCAAGTCTTTGTATTAGAAACTTTTTTGTTTTTCAAGCTATTGCAACTGAATTCAACATTTATTCATTTGACATAGCCGTACATGATTTGAGAAAGTTTGATTTGGATCGGATCTCCATATCATATAGCTGCCATACAAACGACCGATATGAAAACAAGTCTTTGTATGGAAAATTTTTTTTTTTTGCAACCTATTGCAACTGAATTAAACATTTATTCATTTGCCATAGCCATACATGATTTGTGAAAGTTTGATTTGGATCGGATCTCCATATCATATAGCTGCCATACAAACGACCGATATGAAAACAAGTCTTTGTATGGAAAATTTTTTTTTTTCCAACCTATTGCAACTGAATTCAACAATTATTAATTTGCTATAGCCATACATGATTTGTGAAAGTTTGATTCGGATCGGATCTCTATATCATATAGCTGCATACAGACGATCAATAAGATTTCAAGTTTTTGTATGGGAAACTTTTTTGTTTTCCAAGCTATTACAACTGAATTCACCATTTATTTATTTGACAGAGCCATACATGATTTGTGAAAGTTTATTTCGGATCCGACCACTATATCATATAGCTGTCATACAAACGACCGATATGAAAACAAGTCTTTGTATGGAAAATTTTTTTGTTTTCCAACCTATTGCAACTGAAGTCAACATTTATTCATTTGACATAGCCATTCATGATTTGAGAAAGTTTGATTTGGATCGGATCCCTATATCATATAGCTGCCATACAAACGACCGATATGAAAACAAGTCTTTGTATGGAAAAATTTTTTTTTTTTTGCAGCCTATTGCAACGGAGTTCAACATTTATTCATTTGCGATAGCCATACATGATTTGTGAAAGTTTGATTTGGATCGGAGCTCTATATCATATATCTGCCATACAAACGATCAATCAGATTTCAAGTCTTTGTATGAGAAACTTTTTTGTTTTCCAAGCTATTACAACTGAATTCAACATTTATTCATTTGACATAGCCGTTCATGATTTGAGACAGTTTGATTTGGATCGGATCCCTATATTATATAGCTGCCATACAAACGACCGATATGGAAACAAGTCTTTGTATGGAAAATTTTTTTTTTTTTGCAACCTATTGCAACGGTGTTCAACATTTATTCATTTGACATAACCGTACATGATTTGAGAAATTTTGATTTGGATCGGATCTCCATATCATATAGCTGCCATACAAACGACCGATATGAAAACAAGTCTTTGTATGGAAATTTTTTTTTTTTTTGCAACCTATTGCAACTGAATTCAACATTTATTCATTTGACATAGCCATACATGATTTGTGAAAGTTTGATTGGGATCGGATCTCTATATCATATAGCTGCCATACAAACGATCAATCAGATTTCAAGTCTTTGTA